>OY726531.1:48758922-49093095 GCA_963383655.1 Bathymodiolus septemdierum
ACCACCGACCTGCAGCAAGTCACCTGCAAACTTTATCATATAATGTTGTATCGAGTACACCTCGCCATGAACGGAATTTGAACTCAAAGCATTAGTGGTGATAGAAACTAATTGCATAGGTAGTTGTAAATCCAACTACCATACGATCATGACCATGTTTTTATGAAATGCTGTTTTATGTTCTGTATTAATCGTTACGAATATCGGTTCAGAGATGACCACGGGTCTGTTCCGTTTGTCATAGTCACAACCCCGTCCTTCTTTTCTCTTTTATGACTTGTCATTGGATAAAAGTAAAACCATGGGTGTCATTAGTAGAACAGGAACTATATTATCCCTCCGTAACAGTTAATTCCCAGTTATAGTTGAGTTCCTATTTCTTAATCATTTGTGTTTTCTGCTTTGTGAACCATTGCTTGTCTTTGTATCCTTTTCTTCTTTTAGACATTGTATTGTCTGTCCATCTTCAATAAACGTAGGGGCCCGGGTTGCCCAATGAGTTAGGTAGTTGGATTAACCTAACAATTCATTGAAGCCTATCACCAATACGGCGTGGGTTCGCGCCCGGCTTTGTAAATTTCAAAAGGTGCACTCGACACGCAGCGGCAAGTGATAAAGTTTATCAGTTGCTTGCCAATGATCGATGGTTCTCTTCGGGTACTCTGGCTTCTTCCACCACTACAACTGGTCGACATGATATAGCTGAAATATTGCTGAAAGAAGTGGCATTAAACACAATAAATCAAATCAAATCGATAACCGTCTTCAGACTACCTCTTTGGTATCTTCATACATGTGCTCTATCATATGTCTCATTAAAAATGTATTCTTTCTTGACAACAGGAAATATTTAGCATAGATAACTAGGTCGCATCTGGTGAGATTTATATTTATTCAAATTGAGATAATTGTTTATTGAACTGAACATAAACATGTTTAAATGTTTTGTAAAGACTGGTATTTACTGGTAGCTAACCTTTATCAACTTAATAATCAAAAAATAAACTTCGTACTAGCGTTTGACATGTCTAATAAACCGAATATTTGTATAACTTTACTCGACTGTACTGGTTTCAAGACACACGAAATGAACTACAATGAAACAGAGTTATGGTAAGAAATAATGTAAATGCTCACTCAGCTGATATTAAACGCAACAAGAAATAACAATGTCAATGCTATATTAAGATGTATTTGAAATTAAAATGTGGATATTAAAATTTAATGCGCATGTACGATACGTTTCTGGAATAACCTTCATAATGTACGCTCAAAGTCGAAAATGTTCAAACCAGATACTTTTTTTGTAATGTAAAAGTGCTTTATTCCAGCTATATTCCGAACGAGAACAATGCATAATGCTTGGTACAAAGGAGGTACATGTACTGTAATGAGTATACATATACAAGTATTAATTTCCGCTAAAAGACCATACCCACCCATTCACCCACCCCACACCCGTAGAATAAAAAATGTATATAATGGATAGACTTGGAAACTGTACATTAAGCAGTTTATAAGACATGCTGCACATTGTCTACATACAGAGAGCCTGACAGTCTCCATACACGATGTACTCATTTCCGTGTTGTCTCGGCCATCAAGGCATCTTTAGTGCTGTTGACTGATTTAATTTTAACCAACCAAACAAGCAAGCATATGCACTAGTTCATCCTTTCTAGATTAGATACATATGTCACTCTTGTCAAGAGGGATCTGAAATTTCCGTTTTCATTGTTCTTAAAAAGGTTTCAATTAAGGTTACATTTGGCATTAATAACATAGCTAAGACGGATATTAGTTTCTTATTAGAGAACATTTCAGTTGGTGCATTGGATCAAATGTCACACAATATTTATAATGGAATCATTATTCTAACATGGGTTATTTAGTACATTAATTTTCATTAATTATCGTATAGTGATTAATCAGAGCATTACCGTGGATACCGATTTCCTATGTAAGAATAGTTTTGAGAATATCAAAGAGGTTTCAAGCAGAGGCTGTAATTCGAGGAACAAACAATGCAGCGGTTAAAAGGAAAATAAGACAAACAATGATCTACAAAACAATATTACAAGAAACAAAAGATTGAACAAGACAAAAAAAAAGAACTGAGATGACCCCAGGTGCTGCGGACAGTGAACCAGTTCCAGTTCCACTGGTGACACATCTGGTGGTATGTCATGAATAATGTAAGGACATCATTGTAATAACGAACATGTTAGTGATGATGAAACTGATTGGAACATACCATTTCCGCGTTAATTTAGTTTCCTTGGATATTACCTTATTTTACTAAATGATCAAGATAGGACGTAAACAAATACAAATTATATAAACATATATAAATGGCGCATCTTTCATTGTGGAATGGTTTACTTGTATGTTGTAATGTCGAACGTTTCAAGTGATGTAACACCACCGACGTTAGTTCCGGTTCCTATACACGTGCCTGTCTGATATGTTAAGAAGGGACCGGGCGGCTCAATGACCTAACAACTCATACAAGCCTATCACCAATACGGCGTGGGTTGACGCCCGGCTTTGTAAATTACAAAAAGGGTGCACTCGACTCGCAACCGTAAGTGATAAAGTTTACCAGTTGCTTGCCCATGGTCGGTGGTTCTCTCCGGGTACTCCGGCTTCTTCCACTACTAAAACTGGTCGACATGATATAGCTGAAATATTGCTGAAAGTGGCGTTAAAACGCCAAAGATAAAAAAATAAATCATATGTTAAAATGTTCTAACACCTACACACGGTCGATGTTTCCTCCACAACTAAGTCTGGTAGCCACGATAGAGGTGAATAATTGCTACACGTGACACATGGTAGATGTTTCCTCCCCAACTAAGTCTGGTAGCCACGATAGAGGTGATTAATTTGCTACACGTGAGGATTAATATAAATCACAGAACAACCTGTTTTATACATACTAATTAATATTTATCACTTTGTATATAAAACAAGTTTAAGTAATAACAATTTCGTTTCTTAACAGATATCCGTCTGTTGGTACATAATTTGCTCCTGTTATTAACGTGATTAACCAGATTATTAAACATTTTAATTAATATGGTAATTAAAGTTCTTCATAGAAAGAGTTTAAAGATACCAAAGGGGTAATGGAAATCCATAAATCGAAGAAGGACAGACAAGACAATGGCCAAAAGAAAAAGGACAAAGGGACAAAAAACGATCTACAATACACTACTACACAGAAAGCTAAAGATCGAGCAACACGAACCCCACTAAAAGCCGAGGTAATCTGGGGTGTTCCTGAAGAGTAAGCAGTTCCTGCTCCACTAGTGGCATCCGCCGTGTTACTACCCGCCAATTTCTTTTAAAATAGGTTTGATGGTTTAGTCATAGGAGAAACATATTCTTCTTCTGTAGCAGAATTACGGTATTCCTCCATTCGAGATAATTAAATTTTCAAGTTCACAAATGACCACGTATATGTTGCACTTGTCGTAAGCACATCCCGGTCCTTTCCTCATTCATGACTTATAACCGGGTTTGTAACTAGATTAACACGACGGGTACCACTAGTGGAACAGTAACTGCCTACCCTTCCCGGGATCCCCCGGGTTTTTGCGTAGTTCGCGTTACTCGATCTTTAGTTTTCTGTGTATGTTTTATTGATCGTTTTTGTATCTTTTCTTTTGGTCATTGTGTTGTCTTTCCTTCGATTTACGGATTCTGGTATCTTTAAACTCTTTTTTAACGAGATCATTAACTGAGAGCTTTTACATTTGAGCTATCGAAATAGATTAAAATATGAAAATCTCTGAGAAACATCGTACTCTATTAGTAACAAAAGGAGAACCTATCTTTATTACTTTGTATATAAAAATATCGGAAATAAAAAAAAAAAATTTAACAGATAAATGTATGTAAGTACTTAATTGATTGTACCGGATTATGATTATAAGAATGGATATTTAATAAAAACGTAGATATTCAATTCAGTGCGGACGGCACGTTTCAGGAATTAAAAGAGGTTGAGGATACCAAAGGGGTAATCAGAATCCGCAAATTGAAGGAGAACAGACAACACAATGGCCAAATGAAAAAGGACAAAACATACACATAAAACTAAAGATCGAGTAACACGAACCCCTCCCTCTAAAAATCGGGGGGTGGGGGTGGTGAACTCAGGAGTAACCATCTATGGAATAACATCACATTGAACAATGATCCACTTTTAGCAAGATGTATTAGTATATATTTATTTCCAATCCAGCGTTTACTACAGCAATATTCACCTTCTACAGAACACGTGAAGTTATTTCTTAACGAAAAATCGAAGTGTCGTAAATTGAATCTGCGGACCACAGTAATTACATGCATGAGCAACACCTTTATTTATACAAATAAGTTATTATACGTCAGGCGTTGGTGGGATTTTTATCCAGTTGTTACAAAGATAGCCTTTTACGTCAATGTGATGTCAGGTAGTCAGCCATTTATAGAACTGGCCATACTTTCTGTCTAATAATTACAGAGTTACACATGGTTCAATAGAAATTAGCTATTTCCGACAATGAAGTGTGAAATGAAAGATAGTTACAAAAATTCGGTCAATTCCATTTTTGCACTCATTCCAATAAGTATTTCCGTGGTACCGCGATAACCGATAGATCATTTACGGAAGTCGTGATCAAAATTATCTTGTGTTGTATGACCCATAAATATTGCAGCAATTTAGAAATATAATGTTTCTGTATCATGCAGTTATTATTAAAAAAAAACGTTAGAGAACATCGAAGGGTCAACCAAAAATGGACAATCCAAAGAAACCGGAAACACAGGGCAGACAAGACGATGAAAAACACAACACAACACGTGTCGGACACCACTACGCGCGAACCAACACAAATAATATAAATAAGACATGCAAACAACTGTTTCCAGAAATGCATCATGTGCACTAAATTTGATATCTAGTTTTTTCTTATCTTCACCTTTATTTGTATATTTATATATATACCCCCCATAAATTCCCTGAAACTAATGTTTCCAGAGATAATTTGAATTTTTCCAACTCTTTGTGTGAAAATAGACACATTTCTTTCATAATTATATAAATTAATAAAAACCTGGAGCTGTGACAATGCAAAACAGCCATCAATAGGCATACCACAGTACCACATTGAATTATCGTTTGTTGACAGATGAATATATCTGATACACAGAAAACAGCAATTGAATTTCCGGTCCATCCCATGTCGACACTGTTGTCTAATATTGATCTTCCTATATAAACGTTAGAGAAAACCGAAGGTGCAATTAAGAAAGGACAATCTAGAGAAACTGGGAACCTTTGGGTACACAAGACACACGATGAAGACAATAAATACAACACAACACAGAAAACTCAAAAGATGAGCAACATGGAATCTTCCAAAGACAGGAGTGAACCCAGACACCCTCGAAGGGTAAGCAGTTCCCAGGGCGGATCCAGGGGGTACCCGGTGCGCCCCCCCCCCTAAAATGGAAAAAATATGATTTTTTGGCGTAAAATCGTGATTTTTCACACGAAATACCCCAAAAATGTTCGCGCCTACCTCCGCAATTGGGAAAAATATGATTTTTTGACGTAAAATCGTTATTATTCACCCGAAATACCCCCAAATTTTTCGCGCCTCCCTTCGCTCGGCGCAATTTTTTTTTAAGTGCGCCCCCTAACATGAAATCTTGGATCTGCCGCTGGTTCCCACCTCTTATAAGACACCAGCCATGCTACTCATATAGTCAATATGTGCTATCCATTATAATATGCATGTTCGATGGAAAATTATTCTTTGATCGACAGTGAAGAGAAGTCTTCTTGATTTCAGAAGACATCAATATTAGTCTATTCATCATGGAATGTTATTAAGCTTACACTTATCCATAACTTACAATAATTGGTCATGTGGGACGTCCATCAAAATAAAAAAAAACATCCACACTGTCGCAGCTGTTACAAATTCAATCGAAAAATCGTAGAAAAAGAGACAGTATCGATACCCCGTACACACACATATACATGAGCGCCCACTTTCTTGGCTTGGTACAGGCACTTCAATAAAAAGTGGCGGAGATAAACTAATTTTGTGGGATCGGTATCCATGCTTACACATCTTACTAAATAACAAAATAACTAATGTTGTCACTGACTCCATTGAATAATCTCTTTCAGTCCAAGAAATAGTGAATGTACAATGTTGCTTTTGTGACAAGATCATTACTAGAAAAGTGTAATTTACCGTGATTCAGGCATTATCTTGCAATTATTTTCCTTGATAATATATTGACTCGGAAAATAGACGAGGCTATTCCCTGTAATTACTTATAGCTCGATTAGATTATGTTGTGTTTGCGAATCAGCTGAAAGTTAAATAAATATCATTAGAATTACCTACACCCCATGATGTTTTACTAATTAACCTTATACAATGAGTGATAGACGTGTCTCCTCACTCGGACACATCATCCTGATTCCTTAATGTTGCATGCTTAGCGGAAAAGCAACAAAAAACAATTTTATAGTTATTTGTTTGACCCGATCGGTGCTCGAACCCACGATCTACCACACTCGATGCGAGCATACTAACCAGGGGCGGATCCAGGATTGCAAGTTAGGGGGGACGCACTTAAAAAAATTGGGCCGAGCGGAGGGAGGCGCAAAAATTGTTGGAGTATTTCGTGTGAAAAATCACGATTATACGCCAAAAAAATCATATTTTCTCCAATTCACGTGTGTGTATTGTGTGTATTTCTGTGTGAACTATGACTTTGTACGGGTGACACTAGTGAGGCTTGTGTATTGTGTGTATTTCTGTGTGAACTATGACTTTGTACGGGTGACACTAGTGAGGCTTGTGTTTGTCAATATTTAGTTTTCTATGTAGAATTATGTCAACCGTTGTCTTTTTTTCTTCTTGTTCGTTGTCTGTCCTTCGTCGAATTACACAGTTTCTGATTACCCCTTTGGTATCATTAAACATTTCCTACGCTAACGTTGGAACGAAGGAATTTCTTCTCTAAAGACAGCAAACGAATTGAAAACACGAATAAGGCGTTAGCTATTATTATAAAATGCGAAAGTCGTTTTTGCTTCAAAATAGAAAACAAAATGTATCTTCCGAAACATTCTCCTCTGAATACAACAACAAGAAATGTAATATAAAAAGAATTAGTTTATCACAAAATCATGATAAAAAGAGATGAAATATCATATTTTGCATTGTAATTTCACTCAGTGAACTTTAGTAATATGCTATTGTCACAGACACAACAATACAGTCTTATAGCCTTTCTTACTAATAATGTAAGATATCGTGTTGATATGGCTTACATTAATATTTTGATTTCAATATTAACAGGAAAAGTTGAGAATATGTGGAGTGAAGTTGACTAGTGTTTGTTGAACGCTATGAAACGTTCAGATAGCAGATGGATACCAGACAGATTTAATAGAGAATATTCAAGAAATAGGGTAGAATTAATTTTGAGAGATAAAATGTTAACATAGATATTTTATCGTCTTCTTGAATTCTTTATATTTTTTATGTCAATGATTCCACGACTTTGAGGGTATACCTTGGCTGCGATCACATAATGGGTTAAAGCTATGGTATTTAACGCCATTTTCAACAATATTTTAGCTATATCCTTGTGGCCAGTTTTTTTGGTGGAGGAAACCGGAATACCCGGAGAAACCACGGATCTGCCGCTAGTCACTGACAAACTTGAAGACATAATGAGCGGGATTCGAACACACAAATGTCGTGGTTACATAGGTAGTTGTAAATCCAGCTACCATACCATTACGACCACGATGGTCCCGATTTAATGATAGATGGATTAAAATCTATATGTGTTTATGCAATTAGGACCTATGACAAGGTGGTTACTGAATCAAGGCTTAACTTCGAAAGCTTTACTGCCGCTATCGTAGCTTGGTAAATTGATGTGGAGATATCAGCGTCACCTATGACTACAGATATGTTCCGTTTGTAATAATAACAATCCCGTCCTTCCAACATTCATGAATGATCACCATATTTTAAATCAGGGTAACATGACATGTACGGTTCGCACTAGTGGGGCTTGCGCTGGTCGAACTTTAATTTCCAATGTAGCATTTTGTTGACCATTATCTTGTTCCCTTTCTCATGGCCATTGTAGTGTCTGTCCGTGGACGAATTACACTGTTTCTGGTTTCCTCTTTGGGATCTTTATACCTTTCCTATGACTTCTAAAGTTGTGAGTTCGATTCCCGTCAATTGAACTATTGTATAGTGACGTAGTTTCACCGCTGGTTACACAGGAGGAATCAAATACATTAACCCTACTGACGTAATATAGCTCGGTGTCTCGTGCTTGGGGAATAATCTGCACAATGCAATATGCACAAGATGTACAGGTAGCTGCTCCAATTGAACAGCATTTTAGTATTCATATGGTATTGTTAGCACAATGCTCCTGCAGAATGTACATGCAATGTCCACCACCATCACTTTACTGATGGTAATCAAAATCTTTGTGCGTAAGACCACGCCACATCGAAATACTAACCACATGACTGAAATACTGATCACATGACTCAAATACTGATCACATGACTGAAATACTGACCACATGACTGAAATACTGATCACATGACTGAAATACTGATCACATGAATGAAATACTAATTACATGACATCATACAACTATTAACCATTCGATCAATATAAATTTATAGGATGACATGTTTTCTTTCTAGTGAGTGTGGAATCAGTCACAACATAAATGCATTAAATTTATGAACCTGTTTTCTTGTCCAGACTCGAGACACAATAAATATTTATTCACATTAACGTACCATATGCTGCTGATGCCGTTAATGGGAACAACAATTTAAATGACCATAAACAGTGGTATAATAAACGTGAAATAAAAACCAGAACAAAAGAATCTAATCCCCACAGTGGACCAGATGACCGATAAAACAGGAGAAAAACATGAGAATTTATTTTACTAATTACATTTGTATGTTGTATTATATTGTCAAAGGGGCCATCATGGTCGTGATTGTATGGTAGTTGGGAGTTGCGAGTTCGAATCCTGGTCATGGTGAGGCCTTACTCGATACAACATTATGTCAGTGACTTGGTAACAGTCGATGAGTTTCTCCTGGTACTCCGATTACTTCCACTAGTAAAACTAACCACCACGATATATCTGAAGTATCGTTAAAAGTGGCGCTTAACACCATTACCCTAACCTATGTGCTTAACGCCACTTTCAGCAATATTTCAGCTATATCATGGCGACCAGCTTTAGAGGTGGAAGAAGCCGGAGTACACGGAGATAACCACCGACCATGGGCAAGCAACTGGTAAACTTTATCACTTGGGCTGCGAGTCGAGTGCACCCTTTGTGTAATCTACAAAGCTGGGCGCGAACCCACGCCGTATTGGTGATAGACTTGTATGAATTGATAGGTAATCCAACTATCTAACTCATTGAGCCATCCGGGCCCTCCCCATATTATAACATACAGAATAATATTATATTGCCACTACTGATTTTCTTTGTTTTTGAACAAGAAATTCCAAATTCCGATCGAAAAATGGTAGAAAGAAGTACACCTATAAAACGTATACATGCCCGCTCACTTTCCTGGTTTGGTTCAGGTACTTCAATAAAAATAAAGTGGCGAGATCAAACTAGTCCAAACATTCCTCTGAACAAGATCAGTTAATTCCTACACAAGAAACAGATATGTAGAACAGGCATGTTTTACTGCAATTCATTACTTGAACCGTCATTCGTGCTTCACAATTTACATATATATTTTGCTTTTGACCTTTGTCCGAATTTTATTATCTTACATTTTATATGACGATCCAGTAATAAACAACAACTTATTGTCTCGGGTCATATCGGGTAACAAGGGTCCGGGTGGCTCAATGAGTTAGGTAGTTGGATTACCTAGCACCTCACACAAGCCTATCGCCAATACAGCGTGGGTTTGCTCCCGGCTTTGCAAATCACGAAAACGGTGCACTCGAATCGCAGCCGCAAGTGATAAAGTTTACCAGCTACATGCCCATGGTCGGTGGTTCTCTCCGGATACTCCGGCTTCTTCCACCACTAAAATTGGTCGCAATGATATAGCTGAAATATAGCTGAAAGTGGCGTTAATCACCAAAAATCTAAATCAGATCAAATATCAGGTAACTACTTCTTAACATATAACTATGTTGTGCAATTCATATTCAGACGCTTAAAATCGAAAGATTGGAGAGCCAAATAATTTAGTTAAATGGAGGAAAATACAAGAGGAATATAAAATAAAGCACCGTCTTCTTCACGAGGAATCATTTATTCATAATAATGAAATATTTTTATATTTTATTTAAATTACTTGAAAACCGTAACATCTTGGAGTAAGTATATATAATATACAAAACCGTTTATTATTATTTATAAAGGGAAGTAACTCGACAGTTTCCTTATTCAATACCTTGCTAATATATGAAACCTTAATAATATTAGCATAAAAACGATGCATGCAGTTTACTTAATTAACTTTTAGAAAATAAGGGTAATAACAAAATTACCGAACTCCGAACAATCTTACAAAGGGAAAGTCAAAACTCATAAGTATATAAACAGACAAAATCAGTCAACAACCGGAAAACTGTGAAAACCTAATGACCCTGACTTGGCACAGGCATTTCTAAAGAAATGGTGGCTTGAATCAGATTTTAAAGCGCCAAACCTCCCGCTTTCATTAAGGCTCAAATGTTCCGGCTGTCACTATAACAGTATTTATAACAATACTGGAGCAAAATAGGTAAAATAGTTGTCAAAGCAGTACCAAATTCAGTGAAGTAAATGTCAAAACCAATTTTACGTCACACATTGATAAACAATATTTTTTTTACTTTTTGTTGACTTCCTTATTTTTATACATTTTCACTATTAGAAAATGCATCGTTTATCATCGTCTCTGCAGAGACGGAATATATTTCGACAAGATCTTGGTATCGGAATATAAACTTTTTAAGAGATCGAATAAGGCGAACCCACATCGCCACAATATAGCTGAAATATTGTTGAAAGTATCGTTAAACATCATAACCAGACCCTTTTGGGATCAACATTAACATTCATTGTTGTTTGTTTCAGCTGTATGCACAACGAGAACAAGGTAGGCAATAAACCAAGTAGGCGAAATGTATTACGGAGTCGGTCTACGGACGGATGTTTCCCTGTCAAAAGAAAGACAAGTTTGAAGCTAACCGACGATTATCGGAAGCCGCAAATCGGAGAACAAACAATACAACAGTCAAAAGACAAACAATGGTCCACAAAACACTCCACAAAAAACTTATGCACTGAAAAGGTTTATATATTTAAGAATGGAATTTGCAGTTGCTGAGTTATTCAATTTATTAAAGCAAAGGTCAATTTCTTTCATGCATTTCTATCCTATGTCAATTTTGGATGTCCTGTCTGGACTCTTTGAAATACTTGTGCACATGGACATTAGGGTAGCTTGATGAACTTTAGAGAATAAAGAAAGGCCAATGCAAACTGGACAATCCAGAGACACTGGGAACTTATGACACACAAGACGAGGGAAAAATACAACACAATATGTGCCTGACACCACTACACGCAAGAAAGAACAAACAACGCAAGCAAGATATGATGCCACCTACAAAGGATATATCCATGTTTATTGCAGCATAAAGGTATACATGTAGCTCGAGTCTTCCTTGACACATTGAGTGTTTTAATTGTAATTTGTAGCAACGACAACACATTAATGAATATATCGTTCTTTGTTTCAACGTTCGTTGTCTGGCATAATCCAAGACATCATTCATAAGCAATTAAGGGTTTATTTCTGATTTAGACTCGCGATATGTCGACCCTTTGTCTAACGCATCTCGCAGAGAAGTGTTCTTGATGATGTAAATAGTACGAGCTACATTGTGCCTAGCCGAGTTATATATGAACTGGGAACTTCTACAGATCCAATCAGGAGTTTTAGACCTAAAGTCGTCAATGTTGATGGATTTTAGATTTTACTGATATTTGATGAATGGCATTGCTTAGGTTAATTGCATCAAGACCTTTGTTGGCAAAGGAAATGTTATCTGTGTCGTCATCAGTCTGAATGCCAACATGCTTGGGAAGTCTGTGATGGGCAATTGATTTGAATTCTGATTAATAATGGGCTTTTCCAAACACGAATTGTGCAAAAGAGTTCACTTTTGAAAGATATGGTGAATATAGTGTCGTGTGAATGTGATGCATATCAACGACTTCTAACCTGACGAATAGATAAGTGTTCCAAACATGAGTTTGAACAAACAATTCACATTTGATATGAGACCTTCTTGGTCGTATGGTAGTTGAATTTACAGCTACCTATGCAATTGGTACCTATCACCACGAAAGTTGTGAGCTCAAAATCGCTCATGGCGAGGTGTGTTCGATGTAACATTGTCAGTTACTAGCCGCAGGTCGGTGGTTTTCCCCGGGTACTCCGGTTTCCTCCCCAATGAAACTGATCACCACGATATAACTAACATATTGTTGAATGTGGCGCCAAACATCATCACCCGACCCATTATTTAATTGCGACCAAGGTATACCCTCAAAGTCGGCAAATCAATGACATCAAAAATATAAAGAATACACAAATACGATATTTCTTTTCTTCGGTTAAAACTATTAAATCTGCCTGGTATTCATATGTTATTAGAGACATTTCTTAACGTTCAACAAAGACTAATCAACTTGTGTCCACATATTCTCTACTTTTCCTGTTAATATTGAAAATAAAATATTCATGTAAGCCATATCAACACGATATCTTACATTAATTAGTAAGAAAGGCTATAAGATTGTATTGTTGTGTCTGTGACAATATCATAATTACCCGGTTCATTGAGTGAAATTACAAAGGAAAATATGAAATTACATCTCTTGTCATCATGAATCTGGGATACACTAATTATTTTTATATTATATTTGTTGTTGTATTGAGAGGAAAATATTTCTGAAGGTATATTATTTTTCTATTTTCCAATATCGCATTTTATATTAATAACTGCCGTTTTTTTTTTTGTGTTTTCGATTTGCTTGTTGTCTTTTGAGTATAAAATGTCTTCAAGTACATTTGTTCTATTTTGATCTATATATTAAAACATCATGTCTTATTTGTGTTTACAATTCATTTCTAAAGTTAAACAGCGAAGAAATAAGAAAATGTACCTGTTTCTTATGTTTATAGTAATGATAACAAATGTACATCTTATTTCCATTTCAAACATTCACGGATATGTTCCACTTGTCGTAAATACTTCCCGGTCCTTTCCTCGTTCATGACTTATCACCGGGTTTGTAACTAAATTAACACGACGTGTTCACTAGTGGAGCAGGAACTGCCTACCTTTCCGGAACACTTGAGTTCACCTCCCGTTTTTAGTGGGGTTCGTGTTACTCGATCTTTAGGTTTATATGTATGTTTTGGTGATCGTTTTTTGTCCTTTTGTACTTTTTCTTTTGGCCATTGTGTTGTCTGTTCTTCTTCGATATACGGATTCTGATTGCCCCTTTGGTATCTTCAAACTCTTCTTTTTCAATGCTTACAGGATATATAAATGTAAGTTAGTCATTGTAGTCGGCATGTTACAAATTCACTACTCGCCACTTCAACAAAAAGCAAATCCTAATGAGCAAACATCATCGCTGGCTCGAGTCATGATAAACGTTTCTAAACAGTGGCATTGAATGACTGATTGGCGTTTAACGCCAACTTAAGCAATATTTCAGCTAAATCGTGGCGTGAACAGATTGTCTCAATTAATTTCTTTAACGAGAAGACCCACAGAAATAACACAAATTTGTCTTATATACAAAGAAAAAGAAAGCAATAAAGGATAAAGCCATATATTTAGAACGTATTCTATATGTTAATCTAGATCGATTTCTTTTAAAATATAAACAAATGTGTTGCTTGCGACATTTGTAAATAAATCAGATCTTGCCAGTAACACGACGGGTGTCTTATATGAAACACAAACTGCTTGGTCTTCGCGAACACTTGCGTTCACACCCGATTTTTTGTAGGGATCCGTGTTGCTCATAGTTTTAGATTTCTGTGTTATGTTCTGTGGTTTATTATTAGTTCGTCTTCTTCCTGTATGCCTAATGTTGCCAGTGTCTCTTGATTGTTCATTCTTGACTTACCCTTGGCCTTTCTCTAACGTTCATTTACCAACAGATGCCCCAACTATCATATGATATTCACCATCCGTACAGTTGCAGAATATAATATAATATAAACTGTGATATCTATATTGACCTATCTTGTTATAATTGCATTGTTTTAACTTTTACCACAGACGTCAATACAATTACCATCATGTTAAACGACCAATAGTTAGAAAACAAACGTATGGCTACGGTGCTGTACGAATTCTATAATTTTCTTATCGAACCATTGATGATTCATCCAATATGTCGGTTAATATAATCTTATTTCGGTCTGAGGATCAAGTTAAACATACAAAATCACTTTGTATCAACAAATTGCATATGAGGCTTGAATTTGTAGCTACATAACAAATTGAGTAGTGTATACAACGCGAAAAAGGATGAAACTGATTGAATTATATATTGGTAACAGTATTTAACACAACATGTCTTGCACGAAACATTTTAATTGAGAAAATTGTAAGGAAAGTACTACTGAGGTATTTTATTTCTGTGAGCGTTCATATAGAAGGATATCGCTTTTGCTTCTGTTTAGACAATATTTCATAACCAGGGCAATACGAGGTGTGACAATAGTGGAGCAGGAACTGCCTACCCTCCAGGAGCACATGAGTGCACATTGTGGGTTTCCTTTGGATCAATACTTTGATGTCTGTGCAGTGTTGTGTAGATCATGTTATGCCCCTTTGTCATTTTTCTTTTGACCACTGCCTTGTCTGTACTTTTCCGATCTTACAGATTCTGGTTTCATTACAGCACGTTATCTTTATAAACCAACGTGACAATGTAAGACTATAATATTGACTTCTTCGTCCTAACGGTAACACAATCAATGTAATATAAATTCTTATAAAATGTCAGCAGTAAATCTTTATGATTAACACATACATTGAGGGGGAAAAGGCAATCATATATCCTAGAATAATATCTCTTATTTCTAACATTTACCATCTTAACAGTGCAAAAGATGCAAGTCACCTTTAAATGCCATCAGATTGATTGTTGCTACAGGTAAAAATATATATTATACTGCACTTTCTTGATGTAATACATATAGTACATAAAATAGATTGTAAATGTAATTCCTCCTACATTGTAAATGTAATTCCTCCTACATTTTAAATGTGAATTCCTTTGCATCCGGAGACATGCATATTAGTTTTAGAAGGTCGATATAATTATTTTATTATTTTTAAGGAACTACTGGCTTATTTGAAGAAAAAAAAACTGGAGCTGCTTTTGTATGTGAAACACCTACATGTTATTGTGTCAGTTTGAGATATGCATTTTTTCACCTTTCTACAAGATTAACACGGCTTTCTACAAGATTAACACGGCTTTCTACAAGATTAACACGGCTTTCTACATGATTAACACGGCTTTCTACATGATTAACACGGCTTTCTACAAGATTAACACGGCTTTCTACAAGATTAACACGGCTTTCTACAAGATTAACACGGCTTTCTACATGATTAACACGGCTTTCTACATGATTAACACGGCTTTCTACATGATTAACACGGCTTTCTACATGATTAACACGGCTTTCTACATGATTAACACGGCTTTCTACATGATTAACACGGCTTTCTACAAGATTAACACGGCTTTCTACATGATTAACACGGCTTTCTACATGATTAACACGGCTTTCTACATGATTAACACGGCTTTCTACAAGATTAACACGGCTTTCTACAAGATTAACACGGCTTTCTACAAGATTAACACGGCTTTCTACAAGATTAACACGGCTTTCTACATGATTAACACGGCTTTCTACATGATTAACACGGCTTTCTACAAGATTAACACGGCTTTCTACAAGATTAACACGGCTTTCTACAAGATTAACACGGCTTTCTACATGATTAACACGGCTTTCTACATGATTAACACGGCTTTCTACATGATTAACACGGCTTTCTACATGATTAACACGGCTTTCTACAAGATTAACACGGCTTTCTACATGATTAACACGGCTTTCTACAAGATTAACACGGCTTTCTACAAGATTAACACGGCTTTCTACATGATTAACACGGCTTTCTACATGATTAACACGGCTTTCTACAAGATTAACACGGCTTTCTACAAGATTAACACGGCTTTCTACAAGATTAACACGGCTTTCTACAAGATTAACACGGCTTTCTACAAGATTAACACGGCTTTCTCAAAACATGAACAATGTGCGTGCGGGAGGGAGAGGACATTTGTTTCTGCGTCAAAGACGACCGTTATTATGCTAAATCTCGTTCGCAGCTTGATTAATTACCGGATATACTATAAATGTGTTTACTTTTAATGTATATTTCACAGGTCCTTGTGAATGGAAAAGTTCTAGATTGAAAAAAATTAATCTACATCAAAGTCATTAAAGATGTCCTTTTGTAATTTTTATTATATCTATATGCTACAAATGAAAAGGTTAAAACATCCCTCGATATTTTTTTAGCAATAATAAGTATTGAAGATAGGTTTCCAAGCTCAACCGACAAGACCGCCCATCACATTCCCAGGTTGCGATTAGGGGAGGGGGCATTGGTTGGCATGCTATGATACGGTAATATTATACGAGATCACGACCATGGGCGCAGTGTTGGTATCTTTTGTAGAATTCGAAAAAGAGCAGGCACATTGTGGCCGCCACATACTGCATTTTGTTGTCATCTCTACCTACCAAACTGTTGTAGGGCCCGGGTGGCTCAATGAGTTAGGTAATTGAATTACCTAACAACTCATACAAGCCTATCACCAATACGGCGTGGGTTCACGCCCGCCTTTGTAAATTACAGAAAGGGTGCACTCAACTCGCAGCCGCAAGTGATAATATTTGCGAGTTGCTTGCCCATGATCGGTGGTTTTTTCCGGGTACTCCAGCTTCTTCCACCACTAAAACTGGTCGCCATGATATAGTTGAAATATTGCTGAAAGTGGGGTTAAGCACAAAAAATCAAATCAAAATCAAATTACCTAACTGTTGAACTATTCATCTTTAATATGCATCAGCTACTTGCCGCTTGATATTAAGCAATCATTAATGAACCAACCAACTAGGCAATAGCACATTTTCTCTGATGAATACATATAGATTCTCCTTCAGTTGCCCGTGGGTTACGATATTTCTCCACTCAAGAGAATTTAACTCTCGAGAGGGAGAAATATCGTAACTCACATGGGCAACTGAAGGAGAATTTGTTTCTGCCATTATTTAACACGAACTTTATTTCAAAATCCAATTCAATTACCGATTTGACAACATGCGGGGGAAGCCACGAGACATTTTAATCCTCTAGAGGATTACAGATTTTTCCACCACTGGTTCAGCCGGGTTAAAACGCCGTAATAATGTGAGAAATGTATGTTCCAATTGCTACTAAGAGGAGTCTGAAGATACCAAAGGGGTAATCGGAATTCGCATATCGAAGAAGAACAGAGAGCACAATGGCCAAAAGAAAAAAGTACAAAAGGACAAACAACGATCAACAAAACATACATATAAAACTAAAGATCGAGTAACACGAATCCCACTTACCACCGGGACTGAACTCACGTGCTCCGGAAGGGTAAACAGTTCCTGCTCCACTAGTGACACATGTGTTAATCTAGTTACAAAGCCGGTGAAAAGTCATGAACGAGGAAAGAACCGGGAAATGTTTACGACAAGTGGAACGTATTCCTGGTCATTTGTGACATAGATGTTAAAACAAACTCAATATACCAAAATATCTCGTTATAGAGGACCGACGAGGAAATCAATGAATGCCTATTTTATCTTTAAGCACATGCAACATTGGGCAGAATGAACAGAACGAAGATAATCAAGACAAATAACACAATGCAAAAAAATAAAAAGATGATCAATACGAACGCCAACAAAAAACCCGGGGGGTAATCCCATGTGCTCATCAAGAGTAATCAGTTCAGTCATCAGAAATGAAAAAGCTTCCTTGATCTGCTTAGTAACGATCAGGGTTAGGGGGTTATGGTTACAGTGCGTGTTATATTGTGGCGGTCAATTTTATTGGTGGAAGAAACCGGAGTACATGCAGAAAACCACTGACCTTCCCCTGTCACTGACATACTTTATCAATGTTGTATCGAGTACACCTCGTCATGAGCGGGATTCGAAATCACAACTTTAGTGGTGATAGGCACTGATTGCACATATAATTGTCAATGTGAAAATCTAACTACCATACGACCACGGCCACGACGACCCCCAGCTACGATCAGATATACATATATAAATATACAATACATATATATTGGTCGGAAAATATAAAATATATTCATTAGGTCTGAAGAAATATGCTGGTTCAAGGATAACGGTGGTGGTTATATGCATGAATATATATCTTCTATTGATTTCAGTGTGAGTCATTCAATAATTCGGTTACCCTGACCCAATCTAGGTACTAAACCTAGAAATGTTTGTATCAATGAGTTTTATTTGATGTATGGACTTGTAGACAACCGACTTTTATGCGCAGCAAATGTCAAAGAAATACATGATGATTAAAATATATAGTTTCTGTATATTGTATCAAGGAATCGTTTATCATAAAGGAATCTTGTAATTACAGATGTTTCAAACTAGCGAGCACGTTGGTTATACTTCTAATATTAATTATCATTAATTTGAGAATGTTAATAAAACGCATTTAATCAAATATTCAGTGGAAACCATTTTGTATGTAAAACATTTATTTATAACTTTGTCATGGGAAATATTTCTGAAGTGAACTTTGAAATGGAAAAAACAGTATTTTTGAAATTGTAGAATAAGCTCCTTTTGTCTGTTTCTGTGTTTGGTTTGGTTTAGTTTATGTTGTTTGACGCCACTTTCAAAAATATCTGTTTCTATGATATGTGCTCTGTAAGAAATAGAAATATGGCAAATTCTCCGCTGCAGGGTACACACTTTCTGCACGGGGTTTCCTCTTGTTGCTTGGGACGACTCACTTAGCGATATATTTATTATTGAAATTTAGTTTCTACATAAAAGAGCTTGAAGATACCAAAAGGGTCATAAAATCCGTATTTCGAAGAAGAACAGACAACACAATGGCCAAAAGAAACTAGAGTCTCAGTGGGTTGAGCCTGTATCGCTCACCTTTCAATCTTCTTTGAGGAAACTTAATACAGAACTTCCCATAGGTGCTTCCCATTTTGGTCATTTGGCTAAGTAGTTACAGAGAAGAAGATAGTTAGAAATCAACCAATCAGAAATAAGAATGGTCTGTGGCAGCCATATTTATTAACGGATCGGAACTAAATGAGCAATCTTTATAGATGACCTTCCAAGGATGCTTCCTACCAAGTTTCGATTCATTTGACCAAGCGGTTTAAGAGAAGCAGATTTTTTAGAAACAATAATTGCCTTTGGTGGCCATGTTTGTTAACGGATCAGGACTAAATTAGCAATCTTTATCAAGGATCTTCCAAGGATGCTTTCTACCAAGTTTCGTCTCATTTGGCCAAGCGGTTTCAGAGGAGAAGATTAAAATGTGAAAAGATAAAAGAGGACGGACGACGGACGCCAGGTGATGGCAAAAGCTCACATTGCCTTTGGCAAGGTGAGCTAAAAAGTACAAAAGGACAAACAACCATCTACAAAACATACACATACAACTACCTTATTTGATTTTGGCTATTTTTTTACTCCCAAAAATGTTAACTTATTTGGTTTTCCTATCTCTTGACCTTTGTGTGTACCTAATGAAGGTCATTCGAGAAACTATGTACGATATATACGTCTGTATTACATGCTAGGGGTCGTGAATATATACATGTCGGATAAATCTCCCGAGTAATGTCCTTGATAAAATGATATGCTATTACATTGATAGGTAACAGGATATATAGTAATCTCTACATGAAAACATTATATTATAATTACATTAGTAATGTGATATATAAAGCTCTATTGTATCAATTTGTAAAACGTAATATGACACAGTGTATTGCATTAAGATATGTCCATCCTGTTTACCTAACTAAAAAATCGTACAGGTGGTGTAATGGATAGCGTGATCTTCTCGAATGTAGCAGATCGTGGGTTCAAGCACCGGTCGGATGAAACCAAAGACTATTACTGCTCACTTTTCACTTTTATAGACATTTCAATAAAAAGGTCACTGGGGTACACTAGTTTTATTGGGCCAAAACCCTCCTCTTAGTGCAAACCCCTCCTTTTAGTGCCATAAAGCAAGTGTTTAATCGCCAATATAGTCAAGGCCAATAAGATACAAACAAACAGTGAAAATATAACCAGATGTCGTGGCCTTTTTACTTTAATGGTTTGAGGTGAGGGTTGATTGTTAATTTTGTTGATATTGGTGGAATTGTTGACCATCACTGTTTAAGCTTTATTTTCACAAGATTCTTTTTATATAAACTTTCATAAAAAAAATTACATATTAATTTCCTGTTTGTTATTAAGTGTAAAGATGTTGTTTATAATGTTGAAGTTAAACAGTTATCCAACACATATTGTCTGTGTACATGTTGTCGAGGATAAACGAAAAGCAGCGGCCAAGAAATTGTAGAAAATAGAAAACGCAGATAACATTGTTTATGCTTAGATAAAGTAATGTTAATTTATTATGTATGGCAGTTCAAGGTTGAGCCATCCGCCCTTGTTGGTATATTATTGCCAGGTACCATATACAGTCAAACCTGCCAATGTGGTCACCTCTATTAAGCAGTCACCTGTATTAAAAGGTCACCTCTTTGTTGTCCTGTCATAGAAAATTTCATATGAATTGAGCCTGTTTTAAGAGGTCACCTGTCTTATGAGGCCACTTTTTGTTTGTCCCAAAGGTGACCTCTTAATACAGGTTTGACTGTACATTGCATAGTGGGCCATGGCGTGAAGTGTTGGAATGAATATTAAGGCATTTTTTGGAGTGTTGTTATAGAAAAGAAGATTCATTGTGACATTTCTTTGTTGCAATATAGTGTGATGACATTTATTTGTTTATGTGGTCAGATTGGTCTTGGTTTTGGTTTAGTTTATGGTGCTTAGTGCCACTTTCAATAATATTTCAGCTATATCGTGACGGTGGAGGAAACCAGAGTACGCGGGGAAAACCACCGACCTGTACCAAAAAAAAGGTCAACGGAAAAGAATGCATTCATGTTACAAGTCAAAAGAGGATAATACCGTGACCTATATTTTCAATAAAATGCAAGATTTTCGGGGATATTTTTATCCCAGTTATATTGGTCTCATTTTGTTTTCTCTTTGACATTTATTTACTTGATTCTGGTTATTGAACGACACGATATACAATTGATAATTGTTTGTGGAATATGATCACCATACAGAAACGGAAATGAAAACACGAGAACACATTTATAGCAGTAAATCGTAAAATAACTGTGTGTGATCCATTCGTTTGACTTGTAACATGCATGCATTTTTTTCCCTTGATATTTTTTTTTGTTTATATACCGATAAAAACTACGACATAATACACGCAGATATTTATTTTAAATCTGGGCTGTAGTTTTCTTATAGCCGTCGAATAATCAACGACATAGATGTGGTATTGAATGGCTTCATGTTACAAATCATTTCTACCACGGTTTTCCGAGTTAATCGGTTAAACAAATCTCAAGCTTCACGTTAAATTGTTTAAACGTTTATCTCGGAAAACTCTGGTATACATATTACATAGACACGGGTAGCACAATTACTGATAAGTATATTAAATATCCTTCAATAAAAACATAAAATCATTAAACGAATTAAGTGATTGCAAACGTCTGATCTCCGGGATGTAGTTTTCAACTTGCCAATAAAACCGTAGAAATCAAATTTAGTGCGCACGACGCGTTTCTGTAATAACCTCCATAAGGTACGCTGAAAATCGACTGCATGCGATCTGTTATATAATTTAGCAAATACCACTGTTCAACTATTTATTAATACACATTAAAAAATATGGAAATTGGCTTCAACTTTTCCAAATGTTGATGCAATACATGTTCCATACATATTTCATATAAAAAATACTTTTTATTTTTAAATACCACACCGTCGAAATAGTTCAAAAATCCAATAAGAATCTCGTAGAAACAGTGCCCAAATCTATACCGCTAAACACATATACATGAACGCTGACTTTCCTGGCTTGGTACAGGCACTGCAATAAAAAGTGGCGGGATTATACTAGTTTTCTTCCATCTTAGTGAAATGTTCAAATGATTAGAACATTATTTAAGAATTGAAGGCTTTTTTTTACAGTTTTATTGGGGTATAAAAGCGTGGACCGAAGTACATTTTGTATGAAGCGCGCACAGCTACAAAAAAATGCCTTCAATTCTTATAATTACATTTAATCACTCCAAAATTTAATATAGTTGAATTTTCCGTTGTGAATTTTATTTGCTGTTGAAAATTACTACGCCATTCATTGTTTACATCTGACGTCGTCATGGAGGCACGTGCAAGTTCGGGTTTGAGTTTTATTGGGATGTAAAACATCTCTTTTATAATCATGTGATCACTTCATAACCAATCATATTGTAACATTTCAATGAAAAACGGAAGTAATGTAATTATAGTGCCATGAAAATTATTTATTCTATGAAAATTATTTATTCTATTGTGTGGTTCAATCATTCACCTTCGTTATCATAACGTATTCAATATATTTCTTTTTCAATTAACGTATTGTGTAGCCTTCCATTGTTTTTAAGAATGTAATGATAGTTAAATGGATATAGAACGTTAAAAATTCGATAGAAACTAAATTATAGCTGTTTAGTTGATAGGTCCGGTCGTATGTCATATATAAAAATCCTTGATACAATACACCACCGGGAATTACGCATAGTGATTGGCATATTAAAATGATCTCCATTTTATTGTTTATATGTTTTGGCGAACGATCCCTCATTACAAAATGAATTAATCAAGTATTGCCATACATGCAACCAAACACGACGTTTCTCTTTCAAATCATTTTGACGAATAAGTTTCAATTTCGATGTGTAAAAAAAGTCATAATATTTCGTAATGTGATGTCGGGTATCATGATGACAGTATTGTATTTGTAAGATTACCTCAACCGTATTTTGTTTTCTTGGGAATAACATTTTATAGTACGGGAACGATTCTATAAAAAGACGCGTACTTTCCGAGTTTAATGGACCGACATACCTCACGGCCGATATTTTGCAAAGTGAATAGGTATATATTATATTATCATTTAAGCCCTGTCGTAGAATTTTCCCATGGTGCATTTTTTTGTTAGAGCTCTTGAAAGTGAAATTTCGTAGATTTTTCAAATTACAACTTCAATTACCAAAAGGCTGTAAGAACATTAAACAAAGTAAAATGTTGACACAGAAAAGGTATTGTCAGAATTTTCATAGAAAAAGCAAACATTTTAACATAGAAGATTTAGCATCTGACTGATAGTTAAATAATTATTGAGCATTTCTCGGAAGAATGTGAAAGCTTTTTCCGATTGCAGTACCTGTCATTGTGAATATAATTTAATGAATTACGCGTAGATAGTTTTTTAGTGAATAAATTTGTATATTTATCAGTTATTTCACAATATATTTACTAATCACTCAAAAAGGTACAAATTTAACCTTAAAACAGCAATTTTTCGAAACCACTGACTCATTAAATTTATGAACGCTTTCGTTCTCGTTACTTTCCCCTGTATTAATTTCACCCTTATTCATGACAATATGCGTGTCGTGAAGTCTTGAAGTTTTGACATTATCGTTCGAATACGTTTGTGAAATACATAAATCATTGTTCATTGTTGAGTTTAAAAGTGTTTTGTGCAAGTTCTTTTTTTTAAATGTATGGTTTTTTAAGTGGGTTTTACTTTTTTGTTTTGGTGGTTTAGTTAGCATTTTAGTACCGATTGGAATAGACATGAAATGTTCCGGAAAAAGTTTCGTCCTGTATATATAGTCCTGAACACTTGAAGATTTATATTGTTATTTAAATTTGTTTTATGATATACCTTATTTTTGCTTTGTGTTGAATATAAGATTGTTTTGTACCAGTTTTTATTCCGATGTGGTCATTTTAATTTGTCACTTATTGCCAATCAGACTATATCTGATTCGTTCTTGGAAATGTGTAGTCCCGTAAAGTTTGCTCACTCACTATCGTAAAAGAGTCGAACGGTCAGCAGTTGGGAATTATGCATAATTTGTCAGATCTCTTGCGATGATACTCTATCTAAGGCAAGCGAAAAGGGGAAATGTACCTTATTTAAAGCTGTTGGCTTGAGAAAAGATGATGTCCATCGTCGTCTTCATGTCGAATTTGATTCATTTGATTTGATTCCAACTAATAGGATACATTATTTTAGATCCTGCTATGAAAGCTACACAAGAAAAGGAATTTAGAAAAAAAATGAACCAGTTGAAGCACAAATGAATGCCTCTGCCTGTGGCTCGGTGAGAACATCAGAATCTATTTGTGTAAAGACCCGCTCAATGACTGCTCCATTTGATTGGTCTCAATGTATATTTTGTAAACAGAAAAGTTACAAAACAGATAAGAATTTAAAGCGCGTCGAATCTAAAGATCGAGTCAAAAACATACTCCATGCTGCGAATAACAAGTTCGATTTCGATATGGTTAGTTTAATTCAGTCAGTTGACAATTTCTTGGAAAATGCATTGTATCACTCGTCATGCATAGCGAACTACATTTTAAGCGTGAAATCAGACACTGTATCAGTCGAAAAAGAGTCTGAGCATGCAAGTGCTTTTCAGCAATTCATAGATAGCATACGAGATGATCCCTTTGTTAACAAAAAGGCTTTTTCTATGTCTTTCTTACTTGATAAGTTCTGTTTCTTTCTTCCACCAAACATTGCTAGTAAATATACAACTTCAAAATTACGGCAAAAGTTACTCAACTATTTTGGAAACGCCATTATTGTTGAAAAGCAACGTGAACAGGGCAAATCTAATACAGTTTTCAGTAGTTCAATCACTGTGTCTGAGGCTATTCACGCTGCAGACAATCTAAAAGCCGAACTGAAATTTACAGAGTTGGAGACAAGTTTTGAAAACATTCAGTCGAAATCTGTCAGATCTGTATCACCCAAAAGGTAGTGCTAAGTCTGTTCATAGAGATCTAAATAAACTTGGGGTAAAATTAGCTTTGTGAAAAGATTCCTCTCTTGTCAAACTTCCTCCATCTGAAACAGCATTTAGACAACACATACTTCGTGTTGCATTCCATGTGTATGCATGGACACATGCTAATGAAGCTAAACCACCGCCTAGGTCACCTTTAGAGTATGGATGGAGAAATGAGAACAAATACTTAATGCCAAAGTACTTTGAAGGACCCATGACGTTTGACATCTTGCAAGGCCTTGTATGTATGTGTAAAAGCAAGTCCATTTGCAGCAAAAATTGTGTTTGCGTTGAACAAAATTTATCGTGTACGAGCATCTGCGGTTGTCAAGGAAATGAAGAATTTAGAAATCAGCTGTCACACCAATGGTCGGTTGCTGAAAATTTGTGAAACGACGAGGATTGTCCAAGCGACATCTTAAGCAGATACCTGACTGAAAAAAAAAAAAGAAAAAGAAAAAAGAAAAAAAAAGAAACCTGCCATTGATCTCAGACCTTGATGCGTTGGTGGGCTTTCAACTAACATGAGAGCCTCTGTAAAAGGCATAGTATACTTTTTACCATTGTAGCTATGCTCTTTTATTAAAAGTAAATCAATGTTTGTCCTACTTTTAGGTTGGTGTGGTAGAGTTTAGACTTCATTCACCCCGTTATCTCTCGTAAGATTTTTATGAAACTTTCCAGAAAATATCTTCATATACTATATTTTTCTATGATTAAGCTCCATTTGTAATTTCTGTATTCTCTTTTTCAATTTTGATGCACAAATTTAAAAAATACATTTTGTGTACTTCCCGACGGCAGGGGCATATACCTTTACCCGATATTTTCAAGCAAAAAAGAAATTATTTGATCAAAAACATAACACTCTACATAATGCCAGCATTTTTTAATTGTAATAGTAAACTGTTTTCAAGGAAAATATCCATTATATAAAAAAAATTGCGATTTTCGACATTTTCAACGAATGACCTTTAACCCCAATATTGCAAAAACTGCACCATAGTGGAACTCTACGACAGGGCTTCATCGAAGCACTCGGTAATATCTTTTAAATAAGACCAAAAGTAGCCGTGAGGTATTCCGGTCCATTAAAATTTCGATTTTTACTTGATTTTTCCTCCACTATTATACACCAAGTGACACCAGAGCGACCGGGCTGCCGGGATGTGGCGTTGTTCGATAGAGGTGGAGAATACCGCTCGGCTGCAACCTCGGGACCGGTTTGCACTCAACAATTGTCATTGTTGATGATTGATTGATTTAATTGATTTATTGTGTTTAACGCCACTTTCAGCAATATTTCGCAACCAGTTTTAGTGGCGGAGGAAGCCGGAATACCCGGAGAAAACCAACATCCATGGGAAAGTAACTGGTAAACTTCATCACGTGCGGCTGCGATTCGAGTGCACCTTTTTTGTAATTTACAAAGCGAACCAACACTGTATTGGTGATAGGCATGTATGAGTTGTTACGTAATCCAACTACCTGACTCATTGAGCCACCCAGACCCCTAATTGTTGATGAACCTGTGGTGGTGGTGCTGTTCCTTTGCTTTAATATGTGTCTAATATTAATGTTGGGTAGCCTCTTATGTTCATTAACACCACTATCTTTTCTTGCTTTTTTTAGTATTATTCTTTGGCTACGGCAGGCGAGCGAACGACGCTCTCCCTGCATCTTACATACTTTATTTGTAGATTTGGGAAAAAAACAGTAGACACATTGTAGCCGTTACAAAATGGTAAATGTTTAATTTCTAGCCAGCTCTCCTCTCCATTCAGTGTCAGTCAAAAGTCGTTGATCTAGTTATCGTATCCTTACCCAATATCAGTATACGTTTTGATATTGTTGAACTTGTACTCGTTCGGAATATGCATGAACTGTTTGCACCTGGATTTTAAGCAAGGAACAATTAATTATACTGACGTTGTGCCGGTTATCCCATTTCTCCCGATTTTTTTTTTAACAATTTCAACATATTGTTGAATAGGTCCTCAACCTGAAAATGTATGACATATTTGCCTCTAGGTGTTAAGCAATACTTTTGTCGTTGCCCAGGTTACAACATTCCTCTCCCATTTCTGAATATTTGTTTTATATATCGTTGAACTTGTTCTTGCCCTGAATGCTCATGAAACATTTGCCGCTGGTTCTTAAGCAATCACCACTAGAATTACAACAATTTTAGCAAAAATAGCACCTATGATATTCATAGCAAGCACTCTATGTGAACCGCGAAGACTACTTTTAAGTTTGAACTTCGGAAATGTTTGCTGAAAATCCTTTGATAATTCAATAACACTGCTGAAACTAGATCAGACAAATCCGAATATTTATCAATTGATACAGAGGACTCTTATCAGGATGAAAGAGTTAGATCTCGATCTGTCTCTGTTGCCGCTCTTCGTGTTCTTTCTGCAAAGTTTACTTCAGATGTCAATACCATGCTAACTTTATGATACACTCAGATTCTCTTTCGTTTCTCTTGTTTAACCCCGCCACTTTTTTTTATTGAAGTGCTTGTATCAAAGCAGGAACGTGAGCAGTCACATATTTCTATTAGAGGTATCGTTTCTGTCCCTTTCTACGATTTTGATGTTTGATTTAGAAATTATTCAGACAGTGTGGTATTTTTGTTTTTCATTTTATTGGTCATTGAAAGCGATAAACGTTACAACCGTTTGTATTTTAAAAAGATCGGAAATTATGAAAAAAACAAACCCAAATACAAATAAAAAAAAAGCAAGAAAAACCCCCCAAAAAAAAACAAAAAAAACAAAATAACAACAACAAACAAACGAACAACGTCTCGTTTTAATATATGTCAAAGCCCTGATACTAAGCTTTGTAATGAAATACAAGAGTATATCGTATATTCACCTGCATCGGAAATCAAACGAAATTACTTTTTTTTTTTATCCTGATTGTTTACACTATCATTAACTGATAAAGATTTATACTTCCGAATGTACCATTATCGATATCTGTTTACAGATGGCAAAGTGAAAAGGTATACTAATCTATTTGTAATTAATATGATCGAAAATAGCAAGCTTAAATAAAGCAATGTAATGGAAGTCGTGTCATAAGACGTTTAATCATTGCTCTTCCATATTCAACAAGGGGCTGTCGTGGTCGTGATCGTATGATAGTTGGATTTACAACTACCTATGCAATCAGTGCATATCACCACTAACGTTGTGAGATAGAACCCCGCATATGCGAGGTGTACTCGATACAACATTATGTGAGAATGTTTATCAGTGACTTGAGACAGGTCGGTGGTTTTCTCCGGTTTCCTCCATCAATAAAACTGACTGGCACGATATAACTGAAATATTGTTGAACGTGGTTTTCATCACCATAACCCTAACCCATATTACACAAACAATACAGGAGAGACCTTGATTACCGAGTGGTTCAATGTTATGCTATCACTAGTTTGTGCTCCGATATTCGCATCAAAGGCTGTGGAATAAATTAATTGCGAGAACAATGAGTAATCGGATTAATGAATGTTAATACAATGGATGGTCCGATTAACAATATGTCATAGCAATATGCTGTAGGATTGTCTAACTGTCTGAACACCGGTCTGTCGGGTTAATGAACTGTCTGAATGATGGGCTCTAGGATAAATGAACTATCAAAACAAATGGATATATAGGACCACGATTTATTATAATACAGTCTCAAACCAATAAGTGACAATTCTTCAACAATAGTGCAAATCCCACCGCGAAACCATTCATCAAATTTTGTTCGAAAATTGAACAACGATAAACTTGCAATGTGGTCGTTGACATCATAGTACTAATACTCTAATGATCATTACTGCTGATTACAGTTTAATTACAACTGGGTTAATGACTTCAATGTCTTTAGAAGATATAGATTGCATAAATCTGTAGCATAATCTAAATGGATGATAATAGCTACATTAATATGAAATGCTATATACAGCAATATAGTCAAACCTATTCATGCGGCCACCTCTATTAAGCAGTCATCTGTATTAAAAGGTAATCTGTTAATGCCCTGTCATAGAGAATTGCATATGAACTGAACCTCTCTTAAGAGGTCATCTGTCTTAGATGGCCACTTTTTCTTTGTTCCAAAGGTGACCTCTGACCTCTTAATACAGGTTTAACTGTATATGAACACAACAATTGAAATTAAATACGATTTCCTATATCTTATTCATTGATTTCTTTAGACCGCCACGATATAACTGAAACAATGTTGAAAGTGGCGTTAAACACCACAAGCCATCAATGTCTTTAGGAGATATATTTGGCATAAATCTGTAACATAATCTAAATGGAAGATTAAAGCTACATTAATGTTGCATGTAACCGACACAGATGAAATGCTATTTATGTCAACACAACAATTTAAATTAAATATGATTTCCTATATTTTGATTTATTGAATATTGTGGTAATAATTGAATATCACGTCGTAACTCAATATCTGATAGGAAAAGATACACAACAATTGAAATTAAATATGATTTCATACATTTTATTTATTAAATATTGTGGTAACCATTGAATATTACGGCATAACTCAACATATTGAATATTGTGGAGACAATTGAATATTATTGCGTAACTAAATATCTGATAGGAAAAGATAAGGTTTCAAATGATAATGATTGATGCTGATGTACTTGTTTACGTAGAGGGTATTAACCCTATGTTAGTCATTGTTATATAATCGTTTGCTAAGTTTGTTTTGTTGAAAGGTTTTCTGTCAGGCGTACGTGATAGAAGCCATTACGTTATTTTTGTTGTTTATTAACTTTCTTGCTTTAACATTTTAAATTAAGGAATCAAAGTTAAGTACATGGTATCAAATATATATTAAATTGAGTTAAATAAAATCAAATTGGGATGGGAAACCAATGTAAAAGCAATCTACTAAAACGTTTGTATCTTATTTAGTTTGAACGGCTCGTTTCTGACATAACGTTGATCAGATACTTTACGATCAAAGTCAAAATATTGGAAATCTAAATACTTTTAAAATTTTTGGGAGTCCGAAAACCGGCGATTGTAAACATGATAGCCGAAATCATGTAGATTGGCTTCAGTTTTAATAATGATTAAATATTTAGGAACAGTAATTTTCAAATCTAAATATATCAATAAACAATGGGAGTCAGAAGGAAAATTACCAAGGAGGTCTTGGAGAATTACTGGATTATGATAAAAATTTGTGATATTGTCAACCATTCCGAATGGACTGCAATTTGGTTTGAGAAATTGCATTTTTGCATCAAAATATTTGTTGTGTTATTAACGTAAAGCACACACGATATCTTGTCTTATGTTGGACTCCATCATTTACGACATATATACAGTAAAAAGCACAAAATATACGATCTCAAATTCCCAGAGGGAACGCTTCCAAGTTGGTTCAATTCAATTCAATTCTTTATTAACCAATGTCATACAACATATAGGTATACATATATTCAATATTTACAATTATACTGATCATAAATAAGACAAAGCACATACAAAATATCAACAAAAAAATAAAAATATCATAAATCCACACAGAACATTACAAATTCACTACAGATTATAGTATAAAACTGTAGACTACATTCAACAGTCAGTTGAAAATACAATTTAAAAATGTAAAAGCTACAGAGTGTCAGCTCTAAGTTTTAATGCACGCAAATATATTTACATAAATTACATAATTGTTTTACATTTCTTATGTTAGATAATTGTAATAATTTAAAAACTGATGGTTTTCTCCAATAATATGACTGTATGACATTACATCGCAAAGTAGTATACATAGGACAAAGTTGTATTTTTTTGTAGTTGTATTAAGATACTAAAAAGACTAATTCACTTAATATAATTTATGTCACGGCTGTATTTGAGAAAACATATGTATTCAAATCTGTCACAATAATGAGAACACAATGTACTTGATTTAGGACATTGCTTAGGTTAAAGAGACGACAAAATCGATAAACCACAACGTGTTGTATTCTATGGTTTTTTTTTTACTATTATTGATTCCGATGTCTTATTTATGTGAAAACATAAACAAATATAATAACGAGGCTCTCGTAGTTGATGCATTATAAGTGACTTTGTTACCAAAAAATAACAAAAAACAAAACACAAAATAAGTAAAGCATAAAACAAACAACAAAAAAAGCAAAAAAAATAAAAATAAAATAAAAAAAGTAGCAAACAAAAGCAAAATAAAAACAAAACAAAAATAAAAATTTTATGTGTATGTTTCGTAGATCGTTGTTTGACCTTTTGTACTTTTTCGCTTGGTCATTGTGTTGTCTGTCCTTCATCAATTTACGGTCTTCCTAAGACAGTCATTGGGAGCAAGAAAAGCCAACGATTTTAAACAGATAGTACTACCTATTCCTGAAACATAGCCTGACCTTTGTTTTGTTTTAATAAATTGTTTTTCAGTGAATGTGCATATTTTACTCCGGTACCATATTAGGAAGTTATTTTCATAGAACGGAACCTTCAATTTTATCATTTAAAGCTTTAATCAGGCTGTTTATCTTAATATTAAGCAATGTAGCAGAGATGATGCTTCCCTGTTAATTTCAATTTCTTGCTTGAGAATGTCTGATAAGGTTGACTTGACTCTAACAATCAATTTTCTTTCTGAGAAAACACAATACAGATAAATGCAGGTAGCTTACCTTTCAATTCCATATCAAAGGTGTGTTTTAATTGACATATTTCCATGTTGTGTCATGTGCTTTTTCCAGATCGAAAAGGATACACATGATTCTGTTTGGCATAAGCAATTATAATAGTCACTTCTAAATGAACAAGTTATGTGTTTCTATCTTGACATGAACTACATTGTATATTTTCCAAAAGTCCATTAGATTCAAGAAACCTTTAGAGGCAGCATTGGTCATTTTCTCCAAGGTTTTAAAAACGTAGCTACTAACTGCTATGTGCAAATACTTTGACGGTTCGCTATGGTAAAAAAAATATTTAGCATTTGTCGTGTACAAGATACAATTTCACCGACCTCACATCTCTTCTTTTACTCGTGGCACTCAAATTGTCAGTAAAAAAAAAGGACCAACCCAACGCAACCTTTTTGCTTATTGTACACTCGTCGTACTCGTCATACTGGTCACTTCATATTAAACAAAAACCAATAAATCAATAGATTGCCAAATAATATACTTTTTCTTTTGCCCATCGTGTTGTCTGTCCTTCTTCGATTGACGGAGGGCCCGGGTGGCTGAATGAGTTAGGTAGCTGGATTACCTAACAACTCATACACGCCTATCACCAACACGGCGTGGGTTTGCGCCCGGCTTTGTAAATTACAAAAAGGCTGCATTCGATTCGCAGCCGCAAGTGATAAAGTTTACCAGTTGCTTGCCCATGGTCGGTGGTTCTCTGCGGGTTCTCCGACTTCTTCCACCACTAAAACTGGTTGCCATGATATAGCTGAAATATTGTTGAAAGTGGCGTTAAACACAAAAGATCATTCAATCAATCGATTTACGGATCATGATTACCACTTTGTTATTTTCAAACTCTCTTATTATTATTTATTGTCCATAAAAGTAAACATTTTTATGCGTTGGCTAACACTACGAAAATTTGAAAAAAATGTCCAGTGGCAGTCGTTTTTTAACAGAGATAGACAAAAAAAATACGACCTGGGAATGAATGTTGCAACCTTTTCAGCGTTATGACAGTTAACAATTACTTCTGCAATCATTTTTATCGTTGTGACAGTCATTTTAACCCATCACAAACGTTTCAGCAATGTTCCAGTAATTTGATAGTTTTTTGTAAAATATGTTATGATCTGATCAATTCAAATCCATTTTCACACAACATTTCTATCTATTATCAACTGTTAAAATTTGCACTGTTATCGACTAAGATGTACTTTTACATTAATTCGTAATTTAGGTATTGATTATTAAATACTATTATTATTAATAGTACCTTTTTTCTTGCTAGAAATGTATGTCCACAAAACCCACTTAAATCAGTGTCTCATAAGAGTGCATGATGAAAGACAAGCTGATAAAGAAAGGTCTCAGATGTATAATTAAGTATCCAGTCCTTAGTATTTTGTATCTAATAAATATTCTGTGATATAGACTATTTGTTTGAGATAATATAATCCCATTTCTTGCTTCTAATATACACTATCTGATCCAATTACACTGGATTGGATTCCAATTATTAAGATCTGTTTGGATGTGGATTTCCTGTTTCATTATTTATTAAGTTTTCTTGTGTTCTTTGGAAATTTAGTCTTTCTGGACAAAACAGATAGTCCAAATCATAAATCTGTCAAATTTTCAATAGGGAAAATAAAAAAAGTAGATACTTAATACAGTATATACAATAACACTAATATAACCCTCGTCAGGTAATCTCATAATCAAAAGATTGATTAGGGTTAGAGATTATGGTGTTTAATGCCACTTTCAACAATATTTCAGTTATATGGTGACAGTCAGTTTTATTGTTGTACCCGGAGAAAACATATCTGCTGCAAGCAAAATATTAAAAACGCAATGAATAAGTCTTTGATGGGTAGTAAACCAAAAAGCGTAGACAGGATGGTCAAAATCTACTAAAGTTTTCTATGCTTGCGGGAGAGTGACTTTAGTTGTAATAAATGACAAAAATTGGGTCTTTCATTAAGCAGTCTATAGAAATAAGGAATTTCTCTTGAAACTATATGATGCTAAATATGTATGTATGCTACATGTTTTTAATTATTATGCTTCAAATATTGCATTTGATGTATAAGAATTTCTTACTGGTTTAGCATACAAATAGCAAGTGGGGTCTTCGTGATCGTATGGTAGTTGAATTAAGAAATAATTCATGCCGGCCATACTTTATTGTTATTCAAATATGGGTAGGCATTATATTCATGAATATTTAACCCCGAGCATTCATGAATATAATGCCTACCCATATTTGAATAACAATAAAGTATAGCCGGCATGAATTATTTCGATTCTAATAGGACGACAACCGTAATTTTAAAATTCGAGGCGGTCAAGGTGATGCGTTGGTAGTGGCTATTCCATCAATCTCCTACGCTACGGAATTTTAAAAATGGTAAAATTGGGAATTAAGAGATTGAAAGCGAAATTGTGGTTGAAACTGTGGTTTAAGATACCGAAAAGAATTTTATTGACAAAGTTCAATATAAATTTTATTATAGGATTAAACGCATTTTTTCCGGAGTTTATTTATGTATAGCCTGGACCAATTCACTCACAAACAAATAAAAGTCCGAAGACTTTTATGTAAGTTCGTGAGTGACTTTGTCCAGGTTATGCATCAATAAACTCCGGAAAAAATGCGTTTAATCCTTATAATCCTGTAACTAAGTATTTTTTATTCATTTGTTTTGAAAATGTTTCTTTGGTGATCCCCAGTGCCCACACATACATTCCATTAATGTGTGTCGGCCATGAATAACAAATGCACTAACCTTGTGTTCCTACATTGATAACTAGACGGTGATGTAATTAAGTTACTAATATTTTCCAATTTGATGACATTTTGCATTTAGCTACTCGAACAAGTAAAATGCTCACAAAATCGTAAAATAAATCAGTAACCAGCTTGTGTCAATCAGCGTCCCTTGTAAACAACGTCACAGGATGACGATATATTACAAAAGTCAAAGTCGATAGATGGTTGTCTTAAGTATTTTTTCCGGAATTTTTTTTTATGTCAACAATACAAGGTTTTTATTCATTGATATTTATTTTTTTATTTCATATCTAACAATAAACATTGTTTCTTTTATCTTTTTTTTTATTATTATTACGTAAAAAGTAGTCGGTGAACATCGTTTCTCGAAAAATACACTGACAAAAACCCCGTCTCCATAAGCTCTTCTAATTATGTAAATCATATAAGAATTATTTAATTTTAACTTCATTTATTTCAACAATTTTTAGATAAACAATAATAAAAAATCGCTAACCATGACGAATTTTCTGAAAATAGTCAGTGTTTATGTGCATTCAGTGCATATCACCACTAAATTTGTGAGTTCCAACCCCGCTTATGGCGATGTGTACGCGACAAAAAATGTATATGATAAAGTTTGTCAGTGACCAGCAGCCGATCGGTGTTTTTCTCCGCGAACACCGGTTTCCTCCACCAATAACAATTTACCGCCACGATATAGCTGAAATAGTGTGTTGGAAGTAGCGTTAAACAACATAACCACACCCTTAGCTCAAATAGCAATTTTCCTGGTAGCTGATGTCCGTGGAGCGAACGATAAGTAATGATACCAGTAAGCGCGGACTTGAAAGGCGGTGGTACCATTGGAAACGATTGGAACTACACTTCTTTCTACTCTTGCCATTAAATGGATGATTGTAAATGACGGCTATAGCGAGGACTAGCATACGGAATTGTCAAATGAAACGAAGTTATATTGAAATTCGTTTGGGAAAGTATTCTATAAATCGAAGAGTAGCTGGTGGTTAACTGTTAATAGTTTTCACTATATAATTTCCAGCACAGTGTAAGCATTAAATACATTATCGTATTGTGTAAGTATAAAGACATTTAAACCCATTGACACTTTAACCACAAAGGACATATAGAAAGTGTACTCTTAAATTAAAAGTACTACTTTAAATTGCTTTATTTCCCATTAATCTTTTTTCCATATGGATTATACGTTTTCCTTTATCATACTCTTTTTTGTATTTAATTTCTAACTATGTTTACATTTAGAAGAGTAAATAGGACATTGACCTGCTCTCCTTGTGTTCCGTACTCTTGTGAATTATGATTATCCAGTCACATCCACGGTAACAATATCACGACAATAATGCTATTTTATATATATTTAGGTTAATTCAATCATGTCCAACATCCCCTATTCAGATCAGAAGGATGTGTCAACATAATGTTTTATTTAGTAGGTAAATGAACGATTCTCTCTAAGGAACTGATAATAGTACAAACACTGTCTGAGACTGTATATGGTGTTTTGTAGATGCACACAGTATGTCAGTTGAATATAGATTGATTTTTTATTGATTGATTTTTGGTGCTTAACGCCACTTTCAGCAATATTTCAGCTATATCATGGCAACCAGTTTTAGTGGTGGAAGAAGCCAGAGTGCCCGGAAAGAACCACCGGCCATGGGCAAGCAACTGGTAAACTTTATCACTTGCGGATGTGAGTCGAGTGCACCTTTTTGTAATTTAGAAAGCCGGGCGGGAACCCACGCCGTATTGGTGATAGGCTTGTATGAATTGCTAGGTAATCCAACTACCCCGACTAGCTACCTCATTGAGCCACCTGGGTCTTTGTCAGTTGAATACATATATGGGTTATTTGGGTTAGTGTTATTGTGTTTAACGTCACTTTTAGCAATATTTCAGCTATATCGTGGCGGTCATATTTATTGCCGGAGGAAACCACCGACAAGTCACTGATCAACGTTGGATCGAGTACAAACTCAAAACATTAGTAGTGAAAGCTGACTCATTACCGGGTTTGTGGCTAGATTAATACGATGGGTGCCACTAGTGGAGCAGGAACTGCTTTCCCTTCAGGAGCACATGAGTTCACCCCCGGTTTTTAGTGGGGTTCGTGTTACTCGATCTTTAGTTTTATATGTATGTTTTGTAGCTCGTTGTTTGTCCTTTTGTACTTTTTCATTTGGCCATTGTGTTGTCTGTTCTTCTTCGATATACGGATTCTGATTACCTCTTTGGTATCTTCAAACTATTCTTCCATACAGTATATTAGTACCAAAACAAATCATTGGTCGACAAAGCACTACACAACAAAGCTGAATGTAGAACAAAATGATCAACATTAAAACACCGAGGGTGAATTCACGTGGGAGGTCGAAAGTTTTCTACGGCACCCCGTTTTCGGCCATCAATGAAACGGACCGACACGACATACATGTTAAATACTGTTGAAAGTGGCGCTAAGCACAACATATTACCATAATTATGCAATGATCATGTATGCATAAGCTAAATGGAATTGTAGTTTCTGCGAAAAAGAAATTTTAAGAAAGGTTTGAGGAAATCAAAGAGGTAATCAAAAGCCGTAAATCGAAGGACAGACAATACAATCGTCAGATGAAAACGGTCAAAAAGATAAATAATGATATGGAAAATACTACATAGAAAATAAAAGATCGAGGAAAACAAATCCCAATGAAAAGCGTAGTTGAACACCGGTGATCCGTTAAAGTTAGCAGTTCCAACCCCACATGCCACCATTGTCCCATTGGGGTCTGTTACACGTTTAATTGATTGCTGTTCATCTTCGATTTCCAATCACAATGAAAACGTTGTATAGGTACATTACAGCTTACTTTACTTTCAAATAGTTCAGAGATATGAGAGAAAATTACATTTTTACAATTTTCCCATATTGTATAATTGTTCTTAGATTTTCCTATCTTCTACATCACAGATGGTGAAACAGCAGATAGATTTTTATTATCTATATTGGTATTGGGATTTCTCTTCTAAATATAGATATTATGAAACAACCAATGTATTTTTCCCCAACAGTCAGACCTGTGTTATTCTAAAGATAGTCATTATGAAATAACCAATGTATCTTTCCCCAATATCCAGTCATGTTCTATTTTAAAAATAGTCATTATGAAATAACGAATGTATTGTATTCCAATATTTGAATCATTGTCATAAGAAGTCCAGCTAATCTTTATATCAAATAATCAGAATTTATCCTGCACATGTTCCACTTGAGCAAGCACATTGCATTGACAGGATACAGTTTTGTCATATACTGGCACTGACCGAAATATAGTTTTCACTGATTACCTATTCGACGCTGGTGTAATACATGTAGTTAGCGTGTACGTCTCGAGTGCGGTATATCGTGGGTTCGATGCCAGATCGGGACAAACCAAGCACTATAAACTTTGCATGTGTTCTTCTCTGCTCAGCAAGAAGAAAGAACAAAATTGATTAGCTCGAAATCAGGATAATATGTCCGAGTGGAACTACATGCTTATCCACGGACTGTTGATTCAGTGAACTAGCACTATTAAAATACAGCTAAGCGTGTTGGTCTGATACAAATACAAACCTCGTCATCATCTCAATGAAAATTAACTTGTTCTTGCCATGATATATATGAAAAATTCCTCAGTTCGCGCTAAAAACAATCACTGACTCACTATATATTTAGTTTTAGTTTTAAGTAATATTATGATCTTATTGTACATGCTTAGATACTTTCAAATAGCTAAGAGATTTGATGGATTATAAGGTCTTTAGCACCACTTTCAACAATATATCAGCTACATCGTGGCGGTCAGATTTACTGGAGGAGGAAACCGGAGAAAACCCACCGAATAGTCGCAAGTCACTGACAAACTTTATCACATACTGTTGCATCGAGTATATCTAGCCAGAGCAGGAGTTGAACTCACAACTTCAGTGGTAATAGGCACTGATTGCAAAGGTAGTTGTAAATCCAACTACCACACGAACACGACAATGGCGAAAGAAATATAATATGCATTTATATTTTTGCAATTTTTCCATTCAGACTATCATATATCACATCATACGTAACAGGTGGTAATTATTTTTTACACGAGAATTGGAATTCCAATTCTAAAAATATATATTATGCAATACAAATGTACTTTTTTCCAATATTCAGACCATTGTTACAAGAAGTACAGCTAATCTTCATGTTAAACAATATAAACATAATAGACAAACTGTATTGATATTCAGTGCCACCGGCGTAAAATGATATTAGAAACTTGCCATACATGGTTGGACAAAACAGCAATATCGGGAATTTCGTTTACAAATTGAAATTCTCTTAATGTTAACCTCGTGCAACAAGCATTACATATAAATGCAAGTTGGCATGAAGACAGGCTTCATGTAATTATCATTAAAACAAAGGTACTCCTCCCTCAGGCATAGGTGACCTTAGACGGTTTTTGGCGATCCTGTTTAAGCCCTATGGTTTTCTTCCTACCAAAGATTTTCAAATTATTTGGCTGTCAAATATTGTGGTTTGAGCGTACCTGATGAATGTTGTTCCAGAAACACGTCATGCGCACTAAATATCTACATTTTAATTCATAATAAGTTTTACCTGGTCTCGTTCTCTAAATTTCTGACAAAGACATAATTAATATTACACTGCAATCAGTACATTCATTTATTATATACTATAACGCTTTGCATTATTTGTCTACCTGAGGTATAGAGCCTCCTGGTAACCTGTGTCTAATGTAGAGAGAAATGTAATGATTTGATTTGTTGTGCTTAACGCCACTTTCAGCAATATTTCAGCTATATCATGGCGACCAGTTTTAGTATTGGAAGAAGACGGAGTACCCGGAGAGAACCACTGACCATGGGCAATCAACTGGTAAACTTTATTACTTGCGGCTGCGAGTCGATTGCATCTTTTTTTGTAATTTACAAAGCCGGGCGCGAACCCACTCCGCATTGACGATAGGCTTGTTTAAGTTGTTAGGTAATCCAACTACCTAACTCATTGAGCCACCCGGGCCCTCGAAATGTAATCGACACTGATCCAAAGCGGATAACGCATTGTAGACACACACATGGAAAATGCAAGCCAAATACGTACATGGTGGGGGAATATACATTTCTTTAGTACTCGCCTCGAAACAGAAAGAAAAGCTCTGCAGAGGCTCAGGTGTCATCCTGTTTGAAAACAGCACACAAATGTATAATTGCTGACAATGTATGTGTATTGTAAATAGTAATTTAAGCAATGAAAACAGGAAACATTCAAACGTGAACATTATTTTATGGAACAAACAAAGAAAAATAACCACCTACTCAATAAATTAGTTCCCGTTATTTATAAGATCCGTGTGTAGTAATAATCAGTTTCCTGTGTAGTGTTTTCTATATCATTGTTTGTCTTCCTGTTCTTATTCTTTGGGTCGTAAAGCTACGGCTGACTTTGAGCATTTGGACAAAGTCAATTTGATAATTTCTTTAAGTTTAAAGTTAGGTAAGTTATAAAGTTTCAAAAGAACTTTGATGATTTAGACAAAGTCATTTCATTAAAACTTGTTTATTATTGTGCTACTATTATCATTCTATATTGTTTTATTTTGGCTGTTAAAGTTAAAAAAGAAAATGTATCTTCTAAATTTGTAAAGAAAGCTTGTCTATATTTAAAGTAACCATTTTGATATATTGTATTTTATATTAAATGAATTTCCGAATACCTATTGTGATCAATTTTCTGTGATATGATGTTTTTTTTTAAATAAAGGTATTTGAAAATTGAAAATTCTTTTTCTTTGGGTCATTATATTGAATAAAATTCACATGGTACCCTGGTCAATTTTAGCTATCCTACTTAGGCTCTTTGCTTTACCTGCCTCGAAAGACTTTCAAATTATTTAGCATTCCATTCTTTGTATAATGGACGCACCAGATGAAGGTGAAACGCGCCATGTGCATTATATTCAATATCTACGTTTTATTTACTTCGATTTACGACTATAACCCCGTTTATAGCCACAAACATTCTTATATTAAATTAGAAGTAATATTGAGTTTCCAAAACAAACACTATTATATAATATTAATATGTATGATATGCACCATAAACTAGATTTATAAAATTAATCACATGTTAGTAACAATGAAGGGTTGCTATCCTTACATTACAATAATGTTAGACATAGAAACAATTTGTTTTTCTTTTAATGTAATACAAGGAACACAACGAAAGCATTAACTGAGATAGAACATGATACAATTACATATAAGACTTATTTATGTTTGACGTTTTACATTAAGCTTCGAAGATAAGGAATATGAGGTCAATATCAATTTCCTTTTGGTTAATACCAAATTTTCACAAAAGTGATGAACCAATATCGGGATCATATAATTTAGGTTGTTTTTATCTCAGGGAATCTGTCAAACATGATGACATAGATGTATGATGAACCAATATCGGGATCATCTAATTTAGGTTGTTTTCATCCCAAGGAGCCTGTCAAACATGATGACATAGATGTATGATGAACTAATACCGGGATCATATAATTTAGGTTGTTTTTATCCCAGGGAGCCTGTGAAACATGATGACATAGACGTATGATAAACTAATACCGGGATCACATAATTTAGGTTGTTTTCATCCCAGGGAGAATGTCAAACATGATGACATAGATGCATGATGAACTAATACCGGGATCATATAATTTAGGTTGTTTTTATCCCAGGGAGCCTGTCAAACATGATGACATAAAGGTATGATGAACCAATACCGGGACCATATAATTAAGTAGTTTTTTTGCGAGCCTGTCAAACATGATGGCATAGATGTATTTGTGTTTTCTGATTTTAAGAAGAAGTGTTTTGTTATATAGAAGATATCAATTTTCGTTTTAAATGAACAGACACATATAGTTTGTTGATAGTGTATGTTGTTACAGCGCTTGATTGTCCATTTGTGATTGCCTCTTCGATATTCTCTAAGGTTTATTCCATTACATGTACGGGTTATTTATGATACATTATATGCTATTCAGGGCATATAATATCACATTTCTGGATTCGGAAGGCGAGGGTCATACACATCCGAAGCCATGGAATGTGACATTATATACCCTGCGTAACACCTAAATAGCTATTATAGTATTGTGCATAGCTTTTAATTAAAAACAATCAAACATTTTCATGTCGTTTTTAACATTACAGAAAATCCGTATCTGACGTCGTTTGAGTATGGTGGAATAGGTCAAACAGGTCAACATCCATTGCGTCACAGCGATGACATTTCAGCTTTATTCAAAATATATTCAGAATGAAAATGTGCATTTATCTTACTGACCAGCACACTGAAATGACATAAGCAAGCTGTGGTAGGATAGTAACCAGTACAAGATCTGTCAGGCTAATGACACTTTTAATAATCTGAATTACTTTTGTTTGGAACAGGCACACAGCTTCTTGTCAAAGTGGATACACTGTTGCGACGTATTTTCAACGCTTAATTAACCTTGTGTGCTGGTTGGATGGATGTATTGGAGTTAAATTCGTCATTTAGATCATTACTCTTGTTCTCTTGTTAATTTGATTCCCAACGGCAATGCAGAAATAAACAAATAATAATAATACTAAAAATCTGCACTGGTTTGTTTCCACTTAAAACAAACCCACAAATCATCGGAAACATTAACAACATTAAGAAGATCAGTGAGTGATCGATATTTAACCCACTATAACATGTAGCTAAGAAGGTCGAATGTGCTGGTTAAAAACATTACTCAAAGGGCAAAATCATACATGTACTTTTTAACAGATTTAATACCAACAAGCCATAAACAACTAACGAAAGCAAGCAATGGTCTAATTGATATTAAGAAGAGTTTGAAGATACCAAAGGGGTAATCAGAATCCGTAAATCGAAGAAGAATAGACAACACAATGGCCAAGAGAAAAAGTACAAATGGACAAACAACGATCTACAAAACATACACATGCAACTAAAGATCGAGTAACACGAACCCCACTAAAAACCGGGGTGAACACAGGTGTTCTCGAAGGGTAAAATGGTTAGAATATAAAATGTGTTAGAATTATATATTGAATACAAGATGGTGATATGGAGTGGAATATAAATGTACCACTTGATGTCATAGTAAACTACCAATAAATTACATTATGATGTCAAAATGAAAATAAATACAGCTTACGTGTTTGTTTAGCGCATAGTGAAATATAGAACTAACGTAACTTGACTGCTCAAATAAAAAAATTAAAGATATATATTTACTGACAACTGGACTATCATGTTAAAACTGAGCCAAAAGTTACAACAAATAAAGAGCTCAGTTGATTTGAAATCGAAAGAAATTTCTCTCTACTCGGACTAAGGACAGAAAACAAATGTGTGCATAGATCTATTCTAATACCCTTTTAAATTAAATAGTCTGCTGCTCACTTGACGCTTATTGCTGCTTCGAGGGTCAGAGTTATGGTGTTTAACAATAATTCAGTTATATCGGGGCAGTCAGTTTTATTGGTAGAGGAAACTGGAGTACCCGGAGAAAACCACCTACCTGCCGCAAGTCACTGACAAACTGTATCACATAATGCTGTATCGAGTACACCTCGTTTCCGCGGGATTCGACCTCACAACTTCAGTGTGATAAGCACTGATTGAATAGGTAGCTGTAAATCCAATAGCATACAATCACGACGAGCCCCATATATTGATGTTATATATTTTATTTTGTATTATACAATTAATGACTTTTCATAAGGTGGACACTGTGATTTATCAACCCCGAGGAAGTGATGTTCATCGAAGCCAACGGCTGAGGTGAACATCACTTCCAATGGGTTGATCAATCAGTGTCCACCGAAATGAAAAGTCATCATTGTTTTATTAAATGACACTTTCTAAGTGTAATTGTGGGGTGAAAATTGTGAATTGTTGCTGTTTCTTAGACATTCCATTTATTCTTTTTTATATGTAGCTGCTTCAAACCAACAAACACCAGTTTCTAAAGCTTGACATTTCTAATGTTTCAAAACAATAAAATTGATTAAGAAAAAAACGAATACAATTTTTAAATTTTAACAAATAAAATATCACAGTTTCAGTAACATTTTTAAGCAATTTTTAAAGAACATAGGTGAGTATAATTAATTTATGTTGTAATTTATGGTAATGTTAGAGCAATTATTGAACACAGGAAATTGCATTTGCGGTCTTTCAAATGCTGCATCATCAACTGTAGCAAAACGTGTCTTAACTTTTGGTTCTACTGACGAAGCTGCTTCGTTCATTTTTGTTTACTAACAGTCGTCTGCTGATTACCGAAGTTCGTTAGCAAGACCGCCTCTGATTGGTTGAGGTTCAAAATGTCGGCCAATAAAATTTATCGATATTAATCAGTCTACTGGTTTTCCCCTGTTACTATATTTGGGTACGTACTAACTGCGACATGAGATTTATTAACCTCACGCGCAAAATTGCGCGGTGGACATGTAGTTCTGTTAGAGGAAGCAATGGACCTTCTAAACCAATCAGCATTAAGAAAATTCATAGTCATTTAATAAATGTCATTGGTGATGTTATATATATTTTTTTCGATTACATTTTCAATACAAATTACTTCCAAACCTTATATATAACAACAATATATCTTTATGGCATGATAAAAATGTCGCAAACATGTTATAATGTAAGCTTTTGTTCTTATTTCCAATTAATTCCACAGCACTTGTTGCTCTCTCGAGATTAGAATACCCACTATTAATGATGAGGTTTAGTAAGAATATGATCGTGGTATCACTTTATATAATGGTATTATACTTGTATGAACTTTGTCAATGCTATTTACATTCTAAAGATGTCAAAGATTGGAGATAAAACATTACAACAGTTTATATCATATGTCAGTAGGCTTTTGTTTGTCATAATTGTTAAAGGCACGTTTATCTGTACTTAGCTTAGCATGTTCTTATTTACTTCAAAAACCTGATTTTTACATCCTGCATATATGGGTTACGGTTATGGTGCATAACACCACTTTCAACAATATTTCAGTTATATCGAATAGAGTAACACAACGGATACCACTAGTGGAGCAGGAGCTGCTTACTCTTCCGCAGCACATGCGCTGACCCACGTTTTTGTGGTGGAGTTGGTGTTGCTCGATCTTTAGTTTTCTGTGTATTGCTTTGTTGATTGTTGTTTAGCCATTGTGATGTATGTGATTTACGGATTCTGATTACCTCTTTTGGAATCTTCACCCTTTTTTCTATAGTTTAATTCACCAGTTTCTGCCTTTGTTTTTATAAAACTATCATACTGTCGTTTAAATACTCTCAAAAATTGGGGAAATCACATTATTATTGTAATGCTTGGCCGCTTGCCTAGCGTTCAGTAACAACTAGTTCATGCATACCATGATCGAAAGGAGGGCATGTTCCACAATACCTTAATTCAAGCAGAAATGAGCGAGAGATGAGAAAACAACTTTCTACTGCCAAGTGTGGAAAGTTTGGACGTATATGCTTGTTGTGGCTACCATGCGCCCAACCCTTTTCGAAAAATACAAAAGACGGAGTGTGGTAATCTATAAACTCGTTACCCATTGTGGTTCATGCTGGGATTTACCTTCCACAGTTTCCTTCCCTCCCCCGCCGTTAGGACACACCCTATCCACCACATATTTAAGCGCTGAGTAGCATCACTAGTACACAGAGCACTTCTTCTGTCGATACATAGCAATGAACATATTGACTCCACATATTTAACCTGGGATTATCCTGTATTTTTTTAGTACCTGGTTTGTTTACCTGTAAGAAGAAACAATGCTAATTATTGGTATTTAGATGTGTAATTAAATAGATATATATTACGATGTTACAGGTCATTGAGCTTATCCATTATGATTAAAACATATTTTATAGAAATAATGATCACATAAACTATTGGTCATTGTCTTACTGTACAGCGAACCCAATATCACCAACTTGCTTTTTCGCAAAGGTTATATAACTCCATGATGCAAAGACTAACGATATACTGATTGGCTTGCTGCTGTTTTTCTTTTCTAAGCAGAAGTTCACGCGATCTGTATATAAATTTCAGTGCTTTATTTTACAGCATGATCATTTTTCATCGAATCAATATGTAGCCTGCTAGAAGAATACGTCTTGATTTAGAAAATTTTAACATTATAACTAAATTTGATGACCTATGTAGGTGTCATGCCATCGTTCTGTTTTCAAATATCATTCTTGGAATTTGATCTCTCTGAGGTGTTGGAAAATACACTTTTACTTCAATTAGTAGTGAATTATAAACAGGTCTGATTTTACAGTTTGATTAAATGTTTGTCTTGCATCATTAGTTATGTACATGGTTAGATTTTTTTGCAGAGGAAATGTAGTAGAACTACACCAGCGTTTACCCTCGGTTTCCAGTGGAGTTTGTGTTGCTCATCAACTCTGATTAATTGATAAACTATTTAATGTCTCGGGAATAAGTTTACAAACAATAAATCACATCGGTTGATTATTGTTGATTAACGCCAATTGAGCAATTATTCAGCGAAGTCATGGAATGAACAAGTTACATTCTCACGAGATGATGTCTGTTTTGTATTAGTACTAGCTCACTGAAACAACAGTCCGCGGGTAGACATGTCGCTCCACTCGGACACTTTATCATGAATGAGAGCAATCCATTATATTCCGCGGGTAGACATGTCGTTCCACTCTGACACTTTATCATGAATGAGAGCAACCCATTATATGTTCTTACTCCTTTATGATGGCTGCTTAGCAATGTGGTAGCAAATGCCAACTGTATGGTCATTAGTTTTGACCCGACAAGGTTTCGAAACCATAAACTACCGCAATTGAAACGAGCAGGCTTATTTGATAAATGCCGTAGAGAGATATTATGATGTTACAGGTTATTGAGCTTAACAAGTATGATTAAGACATATTTCATAGAAATAAAGGATCATACGAACTCTAGGTCAATGACTTACTTTTTCATTTATGAATAACGAAATTAAGGACAACATTTGTTCGGAGTTTGGTAATTTTGTTATTACCCTTATGTACTGTAAACCCAATATCACCAACTTGGGTTTTAACAACGGTTATATAACTGCACGAAACATTAGCAATCGATCTTCTGAAAGAAATACTGCTGTTTTTTTTCTTTCTAAGCAGAAGTTCACACAGTCTGTAAATAAACTTCAGTGCTTTATTTTGCAGCATAATCATTTTGCATTGAATCAATATGTAGCCTGCTAGAAGAATACATCTTGATGTAGAAATGTTTAACAATATAACTAGATTATATGACATGTGTAGGTGTCATGTCATCAATCTGTTTTCTAATATCATTCCTAGTATTGGGCTTTCTATTTAAGCCGTAATGAGCCGTAATGAAAGCGGGAGGTTTGGCGCTTTAAAATCTGATTCAACCAACCATTTCTTAAAAAATGCCTGTACCAAGTCAGGGTCATTACGGTTTTTACAGCTTTCCGGTTGTTGACTGATTTGGTCTGTTTATATACTTATGAGTTTTGACTTTCCCTTTGTAAGATTGCTCGGAGTTCGGTAATTTTGTTATTACCCTTATTTAAAGATATTGGGAAATTTCACATTTACTTTACATTATTAATGAATTAAACCAGTAATTTTTTGTAGCTTAATTACAGGTTTATCTACCATCCTTTTTGTTATGTATACATTTAGAGTGATTGTTGAATTATTCAGCTATATAATGGCGAGAACAAGTTAATCTTAATGAGATAATGATGAGGTCCGCTTTGTACTAGACCAACACCCTTAGTTGAATTTGTATAGTGCTACCTCACTGCAAAGCAAACGTCCGCGGATAGATATGTTACCTCACTCGGACACATTATCCTGATTCCGCGGCAACCAGTCTTTGCTCTTTCTCCTTAATAGAAAACAAAATAGAAGCCGTAAATCGGACGACAGAGAATACAATGACAAATATACACGCAACAGCAGAAAGAAAAATAAAAGTCCACAAAACACTGCACAGAAACCTGACGATCGACAAAGACGTATTCCACTATAAGGACGGCGAAATCAGGTGCTCTCGAAGGATCAGCAATTCCACATTTTTGTCATGTTTCAAAATCATTACCATTGTATGGAGAATAATTTTAATAGGAAATAAAAGGAAAGAAAATGTATTTTCCTCACCTTTCACAGCATTAGGAGAATCTCCATCAGCCATAGTTAACAGTGACCGATTTTGACTCTTTGGTTTTATTGCTCCCAAAATCTTTTAATTCATTTGGCTCTCCTATCTTTTGACTTTTGAGTGTGCCTGATAAATATTATTATAGAAACGTGCAGTGTATGCTGAATTAGATATCTACAGTTTTATTGTCTTCCACGTCAGGAAACTATGCCATAGTTCTATATCCGGAATAGAAATATAATACCATTGATTCGATTTATCTATATCCGGAATAGAAATATAATACCATTGATTCGATTTATCTATATCCGGAATAGAAATATAATACCATTGATTCGATTTACGTATCCAAATACAATAAAAATCTTTGTTTAATGTTCTTTTGATGTATATAGAAATACACAAAAAAACCACAAAAAAAAACCATTTGATATTATCAAATTTACAGGTCATTAAATTCTCATATTTCGTAGAAATAAAAAAAAAAATATTAAAAATATGAAAAAAAAGTTGAAGCACAATTTCTTTATTACATTTTAATCTCTATCGATATTCATTCTATTAATACATCAAATAAAACATCTAATACGATGAATTCTGAGAACATCAAAGAAGGGATTTACCTGCTAATACCTACTCTGTAAATATAGGTATTAGAGGCGATCAGTCAATATTAAATAATTAATGGAGATTTATGCACAGACAAGGAAGTAGAATCGTGGTACGCCCTCGGCATATTTTCCGGATTAAAATACAAGATGACGAGCATGGTCATGGCGAATATAGGTATTAGAGGCGATCAGTCGATATTAATTACTTATTGTACGATGTTGAATTTATTTGACGACCTATGATTGGATAAAATAATTCCTAAAAATAACGATGAAGGCAGAGCCATATATGGAAATCTAGAGAATAAGATTAATACGCTTTACTGGCAAGTGGAAAATTCAATTCCTAAAAATAACGATAGAAGCAGACTGTAGCATTGTGTAATCTATTTTTGCATAATTTGACCTTGACGCAGTCCGAAATAAAGAAATATTGTAATCGATAACTGAGACGACGTATTTGACCAGGCTCTCTCTATATATGTGTGTGTATTTTGATTTAGCAAAATTAAACACAACTGCAAGACAGATGATGATTTAAATTTTCTTCTAAAATAACGTGCAGTTAATACGAAACGATGCAGACGGAAAATTACAGAAGGTCAATGGGCGGTGCTTAAATTTGTGCATTGACCATTACGTCTTTAGCCTTAGAACTTCCAAAAAGTCCGTCATACATAGTTCGTGGAAAAAACTTAGTTACTGTTTCAAGTTATAGATCAACAACATCGTACAAAAATGTTATAAGCTCCCGTGACCGACTATGGCTATTTAGACGGTAAGTAAATAGTTGAAGGGTTCGCGGTAGAGCGCTCACCCTTCAACGATTTACTGACCGTCTAAATAACGATAGACGGTCACTAGGGAGCTTATAACCTATAATGGAGATGTATGTACAGGCAAAGCAAGAAGAATCGTGGTACGTCCTCGGGATATTTCAGGATTAAAACAAGGCGGTCATTGTCATGGCAAATAATAACACTTAGAATTATCGATAGTATTCATTATCTCGTATGACAAGATTCGACCACGCCACAAGAAAGACTCACATATGATCTTGACATACGTAAATGGAAAATACAACCGATAGAAAATCAAACGTCCCCAACTACGTTATTTTTAGTTGATCATGTCATTTTAAACTGCTTATTTCTTAGCAATTACTTTTTAATTAAATGAAAAAACCGAGAAATTATATCGACGACGTTATGTTGTTCTCGCTACATTTTAAATTTAAAAGCAAGGATACACGAGTAATGTGTCCAGCATTGAATTTTATTATACATGTATAAAAATTGCGTTTACCGAAAGAAAAAAAAAACGTTCGTAAATCAAACATCTTTGATCTTACAAATATAATTGTTTGGATCTTTGCTATATAAAATAAATACCACAGTTCCGGAACAGTTCTAAAATCTAATAAAAAATCACTTAAACAGATGCAAAATCAATACCTCTTACTCACAATTACATGACCGATCACACATCTGGGTACAGATACTTCAACAAAACGTGGCGGAGTTAAACAGAACGTAAGCCACCGTTCAATAGATACATTGAATGCAGAACTATACTAGACTGGAAACTGATAAAAAATAAGTTCTAAGTATAATATTGTATTTGGCTACATTGTAGCAAATTGTTTAGACTATAGACTATGAATATAATATATTATATTCATGTTGTGCTTTATTTTATATTATAACCTGAGACAACTCGATTAAACCTTACATCCGGATGATCTGTATATTAACCAACGATATTGAAAGTGGCGGTAAACACCACAACCCTATCCCTATTAAAGCCACAACAAGCAAAAGCTTGCCATTATTTTAAATTAAACATATTTTTATTTGCATAATATCAAACAAAATGAGATCAGGCACAAGTTATAAGATAATTGTCTAGTATATTGTCCTTTAACAGTCCCAAGCCGTGTCATTGTTGACATAATTTATCCACAATGCACTGAAAGTACTTTAAAAATAAAATCGTATGTGTTAACAAGTACAATATATTAGAAATAAAAATATCCAATTTAGACAGATGTACAGCCATCTGTTCTATTCGTATTTATAGATAGGACAATTATATAAATATTTAGGATATTAATTTTTTTAATATCACTGTTGTGTAAAACGAGTAGTTTGTCCTTAAATGGGGACAATTTATTATTTTAAGTTACTGAGTGTAGTTGTCCTACAGTATACCAAGTCATAATTCGAGTTTGGTGAGGTGTACACGATGCAGCACAATGTGGTATAATTTGTCTGAGGACCAATTATGACTTTCCTATTTTAATGATTAATTTATTGCTTTGTGATTAACGAGAAAGTGGGGATTCTATAGCTGAATGTCGAGTCAGAATAAATGTAATGTTAACGTATATATTAATAAAACTGACCACCAATAAAACTGACCACCACGATATAACTGAAATATTGTTGAAAGTGGCGTTAAACACTATAACTCCTTTATCGGGGAATTTATCATGTTCATTTACTTAGTGTACTTCTCGTACAGTATACTAAGTCATAATTCCAGTTTGCATAAATCTCGTATTCGGCAGGCCCTGGGTGGCTCAATGAGTTAGGTAATTGGATTACCTAGCAACTCATACAAGCCTATCACCAATACGGCGTGGGTTCGCACCCGGCTTTGTAAGTTACAAAAAAGTGTGCACTCGACTCACAGCCGCAATGTACACACAGTATTTATACAATGTACATACATTATTTATACAATGTACATACAGTATTTATACAATGTACATACAGTATTTATACAATGTACATACAGTATTTATACAATGTACACAGTATTTGAATGCATTTTAAGTAATTTTCATTCATACAATACTATACACAGGAAGGTATTATAAGGTTTAGGAAATAACTTATAGCTTGGTATGGGCTCGGGTGGCTCAATGAGTTAGGTAGATGGATTACCTAACAACTCATACACACCTATCACCAACACGGCGTGGGTTCGCGCCCGTCTTTGTAAATTACCAAAAAGGTGCACTCGATAAAGTGATAAAGTTGACCAGTTGCGTGTCCATGGTTGGTGGTTCTCTCCGAATACTCCGGTTTCTTCCACCACTAAAACTGGTCGCCATGATATTGCTGAAATATTGCTGAAAGTGGTGTTTAACACCAAAAATCAATCAATCAATGTATCTTGGCTAAGTTAGGTACACATAAACGTGTTCAATAATTATATCCAAATCGTTCGTGACTTTAACAATTATGACAAACACAAGCTTTACTGACATATGCTATGAACTATTGCAATCATTTATCTCCAATCTTTAACATCTTCAGAATGTAAATAGCATGGACAAAGTTCATACAAGTATATTATCATTATATAAAGTGATATCATATTCGTCCTAAGCATCATTAACAGTGGGTATTCACTATATATATATATATACGATATAACTGAAATAGTGTTGCAAGTTGCGTTAAACTCCATAACCGTACCATATACATGCAGGAGATCATCATAAGATTTTAGAAGTAAATAAGAACATGTTAAATTAATCACAGATAAACGTGCCTGTAACAATTATGACAAATAAAAGCCTACTGACATATGATATGAACTATTGTATTGTTTTATCTCCAATCTTTAGTATCTTCAAAATATAAATAGCTTGGACAGAGTTCATACAAGTATATTATCATTAAATAAAGTGATACCACGATCATATTCTTACTAAACCTCATCATTAGCAGTGGGTAGTCTAATCTCGAGAGAGCAACAAGTGCTGTGGAATTAATTGGAAATAAGAAAAAAGAGCTTACAATATATCATATTACTGATATTTTGATCATGCCATAAAGATCCATTATTGCTATATATAAGCTTTGGAAGTTATTTCTTTTAATGCCGTATATATTAACAATAAACGTAAACAAAACAAAAAATGCCAGAAATAAAATGACAACAAAATTCCCCAGAGGAGGTGAAAAAATACACTTAGGGAGGATATGAATGTTAATGAGTGAGTTAGTTTTTGTTGTTTAACACCAACTCAGCTCATTTTCAACTATTTCATGGCGAGAACAAGTTAATTGTCAATGATATAATGATGCATGATGACTGGGCATGCTGTAAAGGAGCAGCGGTTGTATTGTTGTTTTACATTTCACATCGACAGGAGGTGTTGAACAATAATAATAACTCGCATCAAAAAATGAGTGTAAAAGGTCCCTAACTCGCAGCTAATCTGTACTGCTTACCTGTTAAATAATTACCTGTAATAAATGCCAAATACCGGTAAACGTCATACTATTCCATTCATAAGGAGGGTGTGAATCTAGATCAACACAACGGATGTCACTAGTGGAGCAGGAACTGCTCACTCTTCCGGAGTACCTGAGTTCAACTCGATCTTTAGTTTTATATGTATGTTTTGTTGATCGTTGCTTGTACTTTTGTACTTTTTCTTTTTGGTCATTGTGTTGTCTGTTCTTCGATTTACGGATTCTGATTGCCCCTTTGGTATCTTCAAACTCTTCTTTAGAATACATGTAGATCTAAGTACGCATGTGTTTTCTGTCCGTTGTCCGAGTAGACTTAGATTTCATCTTTGTTTGTTGTAACTTTGCCTCAATGTTAAACATGATAGTGCAGTTTTCATTAAATTTATCTTTATTTTGTTTATTTGAGCAGTCAAATTACGGTAGTTGTATATTTCATTTTGTGCTAAAAATACACGAAAACTGTATTAATTTTCATTTTGACGTCAGAATGTAGTGTATCTATGTTTTACTTTGACGTCAAGTGGTTGTAATTGGAATAAAGTGGAGACACCCAGTCACGTTTCTATGAAAATAAAGCTTTCTTCTGCATATCACCACAAAAACAATCTGGACAACAACAATATCAATTTCAATGAACACGTTGATATCAATGCATAAGAGAAATTAAACAAAATAAAACACTCGCCCGTGTAATGTAACAATTAAAACGTAGATATCAAATTTAGTGCACACGAGGCGTCTCTGGAATAACCTTCATCAGGGACGGTCATAATCGAAATTAACAAACACCGATTCTTTTTCTTTTTTCTCAAATGCATATTGCCATGGAATTTTTCATTACGTTCCCCAATACTATGCGCTATCAGTCTAGAAAAGCTGGGATATTCCACTTTGATGGACATGTGGACCTGTAAACGGCTAGGTACAAGTCGAACCAATTAACAGGTCCAATAGATCCATATCCGACCTTTATAAACTGATATCATTTTTATTTATAGATTCCAATATTACTACATATTCCCTAATTAATTCACCACCTGCTATTTGTGGCTTCTGTAATTTGGTGATAAATGGACCAGTGGTCTTGCTATTAAATGATGGTCTGATATTGGTACCACTTACAGGAAATGTCGATCTGATATTGGTATCATTAATAAAAAACGGTCAGATATTGGTAGCATTCACAGGAAATAACGGTCTGATATTGACAGCATCAACAATAAATGACGGTCTGATATTTAATAGCATTAACAGTAAATGACGGTCTGATATATAATAGCAGTAACAATAAATGACGTCCTGATATTTGTAGCATTAGCTGAGTTCACCCCCCGTTTTAAGTGGGGTTCGTGTTACTCGATCTTTAGTTTTATATGTAATGTTTGTAGATCGTTGTTTGTCATTTTGTCACTTTTTTTCTTTTTGCCATTGTGTTGTTTATCCTTCTTCGATTTGTGGATTCCGATAACCCCTTTGGTATCTTCAAACTCCCCTGTAAATGACGGTCCGATATTATATGCATTAATATGAAATGACGTTCTGTCTAATATTAGTGACAATATCAGAGTTGATTTATGCCCTTCCTACACTAAGTCTTAAGTATAAATTATTATTCATTGTCAGTGCAACATTTCCTTTTATGTTGTAGTCCGGGAAGATCACGTACACGTCTACTTTGCATTGTTTTTAAAACAGAAATCAATTAGTTTTGAAGCATGTTTGTATATTGGCTCTTAATGTTTCTTTTTAATTTTGTCGGTGATTGTCAGTTCATATCACTGATGTTACAATATAACATAGTGGTTGCTGCGTTTTTAATACAATACATGTATCTATATAAGATGGGCAAAAGATTACCCACACACACAGTATGGTAATTAATTTATCACACTCCCCCCCTCTTAACTGGATCTCCAACTGGAATACAGATATCAACAAACAATAACATGCATGTATTTGCATTAGTGTGTAGGAGGAAGCAATAACAAGGTTATACCCAATAGAGTACGTCAATCTTATTTTTACGGGATGTGATGCTTTGTGCTTCGTGACCTATAGTGGTGTGTATGATCATTATAACTAAACGACGGCACAGGGAATGAGTTTATAAATAAACAATAAGTGATTAACGATGTTCTTTAAAACGAGAGGACGTTTCTCAGTCATCCTCGAGTTTTAAAAAAAGCATCTTTAATTATTTTAATGCTATAATAGTATGTTTATCAAGGATTTGGTAATGTGACGTCAGTATAACGTCATATTAGAAAACAACGATATTACTAAGCGTCCTTGACAACGCTTAGCGATTAGTGATAATTGAAATCTTCTCAGCGCTTACATGATATGAAACATATTGGTTTTAAACACCAAAGGGAAAGTAAACAAAATAGCGATAATAAGTGATTAACGATGTTTTTGAAAACGAGAGGATTTTTCTCGGTTGTTCTCTCATCGAAGGGCGAAGCCCTGAGATGAGAGATGACTGAGAAACGTCCTCGAGTTTTAAAAAAAACATCTTTAATTGTTTTATCGCTATTTTGTATTCATAATTAAATATTTTTTGGTTGAGATACCAAAATTTTTTTAAGCACAATTAATATTTTATATCGTTAATCACTTTTTATCAAGGATTTGGTAATGCGACGTCATTATAACGTCATATTAGAAAACAGCGATAATACTACGTGCGTCCTTGACAACGCTTAGCAATTAGCGATAATTGGAATCATCTCAGCACTTACATGATATGACATATATTGGTCTTAAACATCAAAGGGAAAATAAACAAAATAGCGATAATACTGGATTGAGATCGCTTAGATAGCATATCATATTTAATATCGGCAATTAAAAAGAAATAAACAATTAATCCCTCTCTTGACTTGCAATTTATTTTTCTGCTCAAAATTACTTGTACAAAAAGTACAGTACATTTATGTTAGTTAAAATATGTTATTATTCATAGCAAAACAATTGATAAAACACAGGGTTTTTTTTCAACGTACAACCTCTTCTCAAGTAATTGTATCAATTTACAGACAATCAGAACATTATTTAATAGTTAAACATGGTTTTTATTATGAAGGCGAGAAAAAATGTCCAGCATTTCGAATATACCTTAATGTTAAGCTTGGCACACACTAATACAATATACACACTTTAATGTTAAGTTTGGCACACACTAATACAATATACACACATTAATGTTAAGTTTGGCACACACTAATACAATATACACACTTTAATGTTAAGTTTGGCACACACTAATACAATATACACACTTTAATGTTAAGCTTGGCACACACTAATACAATATACACACTTTAATGTTAAGTTTGGCACACACTAATACAATATACACACTTTAATGTTAAGTTTGGCACACACTAATACAATATACACACTTTAATGTTAAGTTTGGCACACACTAATACAATATACACACTTTAATGTTAAGTTTGGCACACACTAATACAATATACACACTTTAATGTTAAGCTTGGTACACACTAATACAATATACACACTTTAATGTTAAGTTTGGCACACACTAATACAATATACACACCTTAATGTTAAGCTTGGCACACACTTATACAATATACACACTTTAATGTTAAGTTTGGCACACACTAATACAATATACACACATCTGGATTTCCAGGTACATGTTTTTTAATCTAAATTTAATTTAACAGGAGAGGTATCACTTCAACAGTATTATTATATTTACAACCTAAATGGGTTATGGTTATGGTGTTTGACGTCACTTTCAACAACATTTCAGCTATATCGTGGCGGTCAGTTTTATTGGTGGATGAAACCGGAGGACCCGGAGAACACCAACAACCGCAAGTGACTACATCATAAATGTGGAAAGCTGAGCAAATTATAGAATCTTCTCCTGTTACAAATTAAATACTATATTTCTCCACTTTCTATATTAAAATGTTTGAATTTTAAAGCTGGTAGAAGGATAATCTGTTGTCCTATGATAACAATGTCACAGGTTAATTTCCGTTCCCGAGCCCTCTATATTTATATAATAATGTTGTGTTAGCAATGACTATGCCAATATAGGGGTCAGGGTTGAAGACATAGTGCACGACCCGACGGGGAGTGTACTATATCTTCAACCCTGACCACTATATGGCATAGTCATTGTTAACACATTATTATTATTATGCTGACTGTTATATGTAGACACAATATATTGAGAACTATTACAATAAAGGAGGTTCTGATATTGGTGACTAATATCTTGGATCAGATAGTCTTGGAAGTGTGAGAATATTCTTTGTTTCATTTAAGGCTTTAAAAATATAAAGATTTTTGAAGCTAGAAATTTAATTAACAACGATAATAAGTATTAAAAAACAGTAACATGAATAATAGACGACTATGATATATTGACAGATTGGATCCGTCCCCTTGCACGTGGACTAGCTATATATAGCTTGACAGACACCTGAAAACCCAACCTTCCCCGCGTGAAACTGGCATAGTAGATGTACTATTTTCGCATAGTATATCAACGCTATATAATTATTTGTGATATATGCCAAAATATCGTATGAACTTATATTACAGAAGAAATTTACAGAAAACAGAATAATATTATTTATTGAGATAAGTTGTTATTCTACATATCGGTATAATAAGTGTAAGAATAAATAACAACATTTCCTTGTATATTGTGTGAGACATCAATCTAGTGTAACAGCATTCTACTAACAGTCACGCAAATCCATAATACAAAGATATTTTTATTATTATATGGAAGTTTGGGTCCATAATACTAGCTTAACACCGCCACTTTTTATTGAAGTACCTGTACCAATCCAGAGTATTTTTTTATATTATTATGTTTCGTCTTTCAAATGATTAGACCGTACAAAATTATGATTTGATAAAATAGAGGATGTTTGGAAGGTGATAATAATGACGGGGTCGTCGTGGTCGTGATCGTATGGTAGTTGGGTGCACTTGATACAACATTATGTGATACAACTTGTCAGTGTGGCAAACTTGTGGAAGGTCGATTGTTTTCTCCGGTTTCCACCAACAATAAAACTAACCGCCACGATAAAATTGAAATATTATTGAAAGTGACATTAAACACCATAACTCTAACACTGACAATAATAGATAATACCTTCGCGGTGGTACAACTGTTGGCGTCCTGTACTCATATTTGGTGTATATTTGGTACGATCCACCCGACGAAGCAGAGACTATTAATATCATTACATCATTAAATAAACACGACTTCATAGGTTGATGACATTTCCTTTTAGCTTAAATGCTAAGGGTAGAACACTATTAAAAAACTAATAATAATTAAAGTTTTTTTTTAGCATAATGTAATAATGTTTGTAATTTTGTAAAATCACTGTTTTCGCAATTTCTATTCTGGTATTCTAGTCAAAAGGGTCAAGTACACAAATATACAAAACTATTAAAATGTCATGACATTATTCTCTAAGCAATTAAATGTCATTGTGACGTGAATATCATGTAAATATCTAATAGTGAGAAGCAAATAGAATTAATTAAATCTTGTCTTCAGTTTCAGCTGGGTTGTTTGAGGACAAATCCCACACAAATGTTACGGTAACATATGCTATTGCCCACTGACTTTAGCCGTTCTTATCATTGTAATGATGTATTAATTTAGCTTACTTCCAAACACAACAAAATACAATTAAAACTTCAGCTACATACAGGGTTTGTACTACACGTCCAAAATTTTGAAATGCCATGAGTGGTTAAGGTTGTCAATATTGACCACACGCCAAACACCACTAATCTTTTGTTCGTTCTATCTCAAATGTCAAAGCTTGCAGATGCCTACACATGGCCCGGGGTGCAACGGTCACTTTCTCGTAGCTGTCCGTACGTCCCTATCCGTCTTGTCCTGATATTACTAAGTAATATCTCAAAATGACGACAATTCATTATTAAAGCAGAGACAAATAAGATCATGATATTCTACCCCCGCCATCAAGGAATTTGGGATATAGAAATATGGCCTAGTTTCCTGGCAAGAAACACAGACTCTCCAAATCCCATTTGTTATGCTTGATCAAACACATGTACCAAGGACGAAAAGGTCAATTGACGGCAGCTTCTTATTAATCTACTCTTATCTGACAAAACCATGTTACCATTCTCGCGAGAAACGTCAATTTTAATAATTGTTTCAAAAATGTATTGTCTTGAGCTAATTCTTCCATCCGGAAGTTCCCATTTTTCAAATGTTACAATGATTGATTCGTTTTTCTTAATCCAATCTCTCTTTTTCTTATTGGTAATAGTTAATACAACTACGCCACTTGTTTCCTATTCATCTATCCGACATGAGCTGTTAACATGTTATCCATTCCAAAACGTTGTTATCTCCCTTTGGTTTTGTGCTGTCCGTGCATGTGTACGTTTGCTATTGCTCATCCGAATTGTTTTTATGTATTATGGGTTCGTCACTACTACTCTATTATTTTCTTTTCCACATGGAACTGTTTTCCCATAGCTTTGTCTGGTGAAGAATAGTACCCGAGACAACGGCGAGACCACTGAACCTAACCAAACAACACTATTGGAAAACTGTTCCTGAGGGAGAAGACAATACTAGGGTTAGTACGTTACATCTCATTCTGGACATAATGGAAGAAAAACAAATATTATGTACATTCGTCGGCGTTTACATTGTCAAACCTCGCCTTGTTGCTAGAAGACGATAAACAAATTACAGCGCCGTCTATTTTAAGGGAGGTAAATCTTTCAAAAATAAAATATAACGCCGGAAAATCTATTCCACAGGTAGAGTCCTCGCAACAAATCGTTTCCAACTGGCATAGTTTCCATCGCTAGGTATAGTCACCCGTTGCCAAGATTAAACATAAACTGTCAAAAAGGCAAACACTGATCATCGAATCAAAATAAAGCATCTTCACATGTCATGTACTGCACGTTGATACAAGACCAATCAGAGGCACTTGCAAATTATAGACATAGCATACTGAATAACTTGATAGAATAAGAATGCATAGATTTTTATCTTAACTGTATCAAGCCCACTAAAACCAGGGATGAAGAGTAAGCCGTTCCTGCTCCTCTAGTGGCTCTCCTCGTGCAACTCTTGTTTAAGATTCGACGAGAAGTTATCAAACGGGAAAGGAGGACGGGATTGCAACTGTGACAACCGGACCATATCCATAGCTATCTGTGATACAGATATTATGTAAAGGTTAACCAAGTCATGATGGCAACCGTAAAACTTTCGAAGCGATGACCTCAATCTAATTAAACCACAAGGAATGATTGATTCAGTAGGTACTTCGTTAGTAGTAACCCTACATTAAGGATATCATTATACCAACCGGAAGCTCTAGAATACTGTAGTATCTAAGAGATATATACTCCATATGCGGGTGCCGGTGAAATTCATCACAAAACCTTGCAATTTATGGTGGGTTTTTTCAAAACCTAAATCCTCACAAGAGTGCATTTTAAATATTCTGAACCATATAGGAGTCAAGATAAGGAGTCTAATATACATATTATATATCTGTAGTACAGTGTGTACGTGCGATATGACATTGTTCAAGTATTACAACATGAGAGTTTATTGCTTCTCTTAAATATGGCAATCCTACTGTGACGTATCTAATTGTATTTGATATATGACAATTTCCAAACAAGTTTCCTGTTAATGTTATAAACACTGTTTTTTACGTAGAACGTAGAAAAATGTTTTCAACATAAGACTAATAGACAAATAACAGGTTTAGCTAAGGATGGTTATTTCAGCGAATTACCATCCAAGCTTCCTGTCAGTGACATGAATACCTGTTTCCTTCATATAGAAAAATGCTTAAATACATGTTTTACAGACAAATATCATGTCTACCTGACGACTGCCGTCCGGCAAATTGCAATATTTGCTTCCTGTTTATGAAATAAGCACCATTTTACACAATATAGAAAAATGTTGTCAAGCATGTTTTACACACACATAGCATGTCTAATTGAGGATTGTCGTTCCGCGAATTGCAGTAGATGCTTCCTGCTTATGATATAAGCACTTTTTTACACAATATAGAAAAATAGTATGTCTAATTGAGAATTGTTGTGTCAGCAAATTACAATGCAAGTTTCCTGTTTACACTGTAAACACCCTTTTACACAATATGGAAAAAAAAGTTGTCAACACCCGTTTTGAAAACACATAGCATGTCTACATCAGGGTTGTTGTTTCTGTTAGTTAGCATATGTTGTTTGTCTAGTACAAAACGGACATAATCATAATCAACTCATTATAGAGTTAATTGCTATTGACATGATATAACTAGAAAACTATCAATAGGCGGTATATCGTCGGTTCAAACACTATAACATTTGTGTTAGCCGATTCTCAACTAAGCACACCGCATTAGGGATTAAGACGGTTGGGCTGGTAAAAAGATCAGGATAATGTGTCCGACTTTAGACTGTATTTTTGCAGTATCTAGCACAATAAAATTCAACTAAGCAGTTTTGTATAGTACAAAGTGGCATCGCCTTTTCATTAACATGTAGCTTATTCCCGCCATGGTATAGCTGCAAAATTGCCCAGTTGACGTTAATCAACAATGTAGACAGATGAACGGTTACAATCGCAGAAACCTGATAATGCTGAAACAAAAGAACACATTATATGTATTGTGTAGAATATTCAATATTAGGCCACAACATTCGTAAAACCAGGCTGCACATCCAGATTTATGAGTGTGTCGACATTTTGCTTGTGTGTTGAAAACTCTTGCATGCCGCATGATAATACATAGAGGGGGAGTTTTGTGTGTATTCAATAAGCTGAATACCACCACATGCTATTTTCGGCCTCTATCAAGCAAGGAAGATGAGTGCTCATACTTATGTGTGTTAGTGGTAATAGTCTTGCCTCTGCCACTGTAATTTTCTTATTAGATTTTGGAACTGTTCTAAAGGTGTGGCATTTTTAGTTTGTTGTTTTTTTGTTGCTTACATTCGCGAACACTTGTTTTTATCCCCGTTTAATTTGTGGGGTCCGTGTTGCTCATCTGTTTAGTTTTCTGTGCTGTGTTTTTGTATAGTTTAGTGAGTCTTTGCTCTGTTTCTTGTGCCCAATGTTGCCTGTTCCTCTAGATTATCTCTTGCTTTCCTATTATTTTTTTCTCTAACGTTTATTTAAAACGTCCACCCTCTTTCAAACACTTCCGGATTAAGTTATATGGATTTTCCACCTATAACAGCAATATGTTTATTTAAAATTGTTATCTATTTTTGCTTTTTATATCTACAAATGTACCTTAACATATGAAAATGGATACAACATATAAAATTAAGGAAGTATATTAATTAGCTTCATTTTTCATTGTAGAAAACATTCTCATCTGAGAAAGCTAGTTGACTGACCTATTGTGTACATATACCATGTTATTTAAACGGAAGACGTTAATGGCTGATAAAATCGTGTCTTTCCTATGTTAGGATTATGAACTCAGTATGATACAGTCAAACCAGTATTAAGAGATCACCTTTAAGTCAACAAACATGTGGTCTTCACAGACAGGTGACAGACATCTTGCATTTGTTCTAAAGAGGTTCAATTTGTATGGAATCTTCTATGACAGGACAAGACCGCTTAATACAGGTCATTGCTTAATAGAAGAGACTGCAAGGACAAGTTTGACAGTATATGTATATTATGCAAGAGACTTTCTGTAGAAGCCATTACAAAATATCCATTTCTCCGATTACAACGGACCTTCTCCCTTTCACGTAAATGTTTTCTTTCCACTGTCACCGACAAGAATGTCCAGGACTTGACTACATTGTATATGAGAAACACGGTGGGTTTATAATATGGAATAGGAACTGCTTTACCTTCGCGACCACCTGTGTTCATCTGTGCTTCTTTTTTCTTGGTCCATCTTCTCATCTTTTTAGTATTTTGTGTTGATTGTTTTTGTAATCTGTGTCTTGTGCCCAATGTCGCCAGTATCTTTGGATTATCACTTGATTTCACCTACAGTTTCCTCTGATGGTTACTTAATACATCCACATTATGTCAAACGCTTTCGGATTAATTCATATTCATTTTTCCACCTATAACAGAAATATGTTTATCTGAAATTGTATCTATTTTTGCTCTTTATATCTACAAATGTACCTTAGCATATGAAAATGGATACTACATATAAAATTATAGGAAATATATTAATTAATTTCATTTTTCATTGCAAAAAACACACACCCTCATCTGTGAAAGATAGTTAACTGACCTATCGTATAAATGTATATGTCATGTTATTTAAACGGAAAACGTAAATGGCTGATAAAATGTTGTCTTTTTTATATTATTATTATGAACTCAAAATCAGTGTCTATCACCACTAAAGTTGTGAGTTCGAACCCCATTCTTGGCAAGGTGCACTCTATACAACATTATGCGATTAAGCTTATCAGTGACTTCTGACAGGTCGGTTGTTTTCCACGGGTACCCCACCAATAAAGCCACGATTTATAATTGGAACATTGTTAAAAGTGACATTAAACACCATAACCATAACCCTATATTGTTGACAAATATTTACTGTAGAAACCGTTAGAAATACAGTCAAACTTGTATTAAAAGGTCACCTTTGGGAGAAAGCAAAAGTGGCCTTATAAAAGAGGTTCAAGAAAAAGGTGACCTTTCAATACAGGTGACTGCTTAATGGATGTGATTTCATGGAAAGGTTTGACTGTATATACATTTCTGAGATGACAACGCCTTTCACGTATATGATTTTTTCCACTACCACAGAGCGGAATCTTTCAGGATTTGACTACATTGTATAGTAACAAGGCGGGTATCTTAAAATAAAGAGGATCTGCTTAACCTTCGCGGTTTTATGGTGGGGTCCGTGTTGCTCATCTTTGTAGTTTTCTGTGTTGTATTTTTCGTATGTGTCTTGTGCCGAAAATAAACGTTAGATAATACCGTAGGGACAATGCAAAAAATTAGAAAATCCAGGGAAACTGGCAACACAGGTCACACAAGACGAAGAAAAACAAAACACAACACACTATTATATTATGTTGGACAGCACTATGCGCAATCAAACACAAATAACGTAAATAAGACATGAGCTCTCATACAAACAACTGGAGGTAAAGAATGTTGCCTATTTCTTTGGATTATCTTTTTTTTAACAACAATGATATTTTATTCAAATGTTTGTTACAACCAGCTTCATAAGCCCAAGCTTCATATGAAGCTAAATATATATAGCATAAATATATAAATCTCTGGATTATCTCTTGATTTCCCCTTCGGATATCCCTACGGGTTACTTAATACATCCACCTTACTGCAAACACTTCGGATTAATTCAGATGGATTATTCCTTTAATTACAGAAAGGTTTTGATTGAAATTCTATATATTTTCGCTTATTATATCTACAAATGTATCTTAACACATGGAAATGGATACGTTATATAAGAGTTTAGGGATTATAGGAAATATACTAATTAGTTTCATTTTTCATTGTACGAAAACATCGGCATCTGATACAACTAGTTAACTGACCTGTTGTATATATGTATATGTTATTTAAATGGAAAAAGTTAATGTTTTATAAAATGTTGTCCCCTTTTTTTTATCAGGATTGTGAACTCAAAATGATATACATATATATTACGAATTTAGTTTGTTACACATATTTTCATTGGTTCTTCAGCCCTGAATGTCAGCATATATTCGGAAAACAGACGGGGTATATATTTCAGTCCCCAAAAAAGATTAAAACATGGACGACAAAACATTACGCTTCACTGAATCAATGGTATAATACGGAATAATAAATGTATTTTTACCAAATTAAATGCTGTTTTTATACTCAAAACGGCTGCATGAACAAACAAATATTACAACGGTTAATTCCGTCACAAATACCTGATCGATTCAGCAAACTCATATGTTCCACGGCTGTACCATAACAAATAAAAAAAAAACGTTGAGCCTTGAAAACTTTCGACGTCATGGGGCCACACCAAGGTTTTATTTACATGTAGTTAACATTTAAATTATTGAAACTGTTTCGCAAACCCGTTGTTTTGTTATGTGATATATTAATGTTATATTTATAAAGTTTATAAAATTTACTACATATGAAACTGTATTGATTTAGAAATTTAGTACAGTATTTTCCTTCATGAGACACCCTATACATGAAATATGACGTGACACATATTTTTACGTCATTGAAGAATGACGTAAAAGGTACGGACATCTAGAGATACGAAAAATGAAAATAAAAGAGGCAAATTTATTTAATACAGTTGGATGTTGTATTTAAAAAAAAATAGGTTAAATCCGTAATATATATGTTATTCAGCTATCAGACAGGGTATATAATGTGACATTCCCGGCTTATGATCTATATTCCCTGAGGCGCACAGGGAATATAGATCATAAGCCGGGAATGTCACATTATATACCCTGTCTGATAGCTGAATAACATATAATATATTGTGCAAAAAGACTTGTTGCTAGAAAAATAAAATACATATTTCAATTGGTAACATATATCTTCTCATTTTTCACATATATTTACCATCATGCTTAAGGATTTGGTTTAGCTTATGGTTCATGGTGTTAAAGCCACCTTCAACAATATTTCAGTTATATCGTGGCTATCAGTTTTATTGGTTGAGGAAACCGGAGAAAGCCACCGAACTGCCGCAAAGTACTGACAAATTGTATCACATAATGTTGTATCGAATACCCCCGCCATGAGCAGAATTCGAACTCACAACTAAAATGGTGATAGGTACTGATTGCATAGGTAGTTGTATATCCATGCCCTTCTTCAATTTACTCATTTGTGTTACCCTTCTGGTACCTTCAAACTCTTTTTATATATTATATGTATATTTCAAAGTTGAATTTTAAGATGAGACATAAATATCTAGATTGCAACGGTATTAGTATGTATTAACAAACAATCACATTGCTGTGTTTTTCCCGCTTAGCATTGTAATCCCCTGAAAGTCGAACAAATCTAATCCGAAACGTAATATTTGTGTTCGAGATATTTGAGATTCTCCGGTTTCATATTTTTTTCCACAGGAATTACATTTATATCAGTTATTATTCAAAATAAGTATCGATAATAAGCAATATTAATACTGGCTTCACAGAAAAATTACTATTAACGAGTTGAATAAGTGTCAGTCCGTCTATGATAGCTATCTTGATTGTGATAACTTCAAGCAGTTTATTTATTGACTAGATAATGTTTCATGTCAATTTGGAAACTAAAGGATGTTAAAAAAAAGTAAAATTTGATAATTAGGATATATTAAACGTTATGTTTTTCTTCTAGTTATTATATACATATATGGGGACAGTCGTGGTCGTATGATAGTTGGATTTATAACTACCTGTGCAATCAGTGTCTATCAACCCTAACGTTGTGATATCGAATTACGTTCATGGCGAGGTGTCCTCAATACAATTTATATGATAAAATTTGCTAGTAACTTGCGGCAGGTCAATTACTTTAAATTACAATTATTATGAAAATCTACCAAATCAATTTAGTATTAAAACTTTACTAGTGAAACACATCATTCATATTTTCCTATAACACATACACACGTAATGTTTACTCCAAAATTCCCTCCCATGCTTCATGCCAAGATTCAACTCTGTTAAGTATACAGTGCCAGCTTTATATTATGCAACATTTAACATCTTCAGAAAAAAGTAAATACAAATAAAACACATCATTCATATTTTCCCATAATACATACACATTTAATGTGTCCTCCAAAATTTCCTCCCATGCTTCATGCCAAGACTCTGTAAAGTATACAGTGCCAGCTTTATTATGCAATATTTAACATCTTCAGAAAAATGTAAATACAAATAAATCTGGCAGTTCTTTCTGCTGATTATTTTAAGTACACATGCACTAAGCTACCAGTAACAAGCTGTTATCCCGAGGATTTATATAGTGTAAAGCTTCATGAAGATTGATTATCTATACAATGCATGCATTCATACGTCTATAACACAACTTATTAGCTTCAAAAACTTGTGTTGCAATTTAAAAACAATTTTCATATCAGTTGTAGGTTTGATACGTAAATGTTATTGAATGTTGCAATAACGGCTCATTTTATGTACAAGGTGATTTATTGTTGACGTTTACTTATTCAATGTGTTCTAACGTTATAACATTTGTAACAATAGATATTGCAAATCATCAACCTATTATTTTAATCTTCTGCATAAAAATACACAGCTTATTAGCATCAAAGACATGTGTTGGAATCTAAAAACATTTTTCATATCAGTTGTGGTTTTGACGGCTGATTCACCGAACGTCAAATTTCAAAAAGATCAAAAGACATTGAACACTGTAATTAAAATGGATTAAGGGGCCTCCATAGGGGAAACTATTTTGTAAACCTCAGGTTAACTCAGGTAAATCTTGTAGATTAAAAATAAGGAAAAAATATAATTAATATTTATTTTTAAATTTAAGCACAAGTATGGAAATAAAACAATGAAATATATATTAGTATTAAAAACATTCATTAACATATTTTTCCCTTTTAGGTAAGCACTATTTACTGGTATATTTTTACAAATAAGCAAACAAGACATATGACATAATAAGCAAAATATAATGGTCTTAAAACAGTTACTTGACACATATTGTTTTTCTTAGAAAAATAAGCACTATCTCGCTGTCATCGAATAGGAGGAATCTGTCTCTTGTTGCTACCTCTGTCCACTTGCCATCAAGTCTAATGTCATCACGAGTAGTTGGTAGTGCTGGAGTTTGCTTTCGTCTGGCTCTGTACAGTGATGACTTAGCTGAGTTAAAGGTTGGAATGCGCTGTACTACAGTTTTTGAGACTATGTCATCCCAATCGTGGTCTCGGAGCTTGTTAAGTTCTTCTTGGTATATAGATGGAATTATTTTCACCTCATCTATGCAGCGAGTGTTGATATGATTCAATATTTGTTTGGTGACGATTCCTATAAGGTCTACTGGGCATTTCCAAAATGTTCTGTCATCAATTTTGCGTATTTGTCTTTAGATGTAGCCATTGTATGCAATATTCTGTCCACCTTTTCTGTTCGTTATGAAGCTAACATTGAGTTGTGCATTTGTCATGTTGGTTGGTGAATTAGAATGAAAAGTTGATTTGATTTTTGGTGTTTTAGCGCCACTTTCAACAATATTTCAGCTATATCATGGCGACCAGTTTTAATGAAAAGTTCGTGTTCTGTTATCTTATTTATACCTTAAAATAGCTATTTATGAATCAAATGTAAAATATGTTCACTTTAAGCTTAGCTTGGAAGCTGAACATATCATCCGCATCAAAGAATTGATTACTAAACTGTTCTCACCATTAATTATCAGTAACTCAAACATAATTATTGTTTTTCCCTACTATTACATTGAAATATACAAAATAATTGTATTTATTCAAATTAATTTTATATCAAAATAAAATAAATATCCTAAATTTATATTAAAATTAAATAAATATGCAAAATTTATATTAAAATTCAAAAAATATGCTAAATTTATATTAAAATTAAATAAATATAATAGTCTAATTTATTTCAATATTTAATATTTAATTGATTTTTTTATTCAAATTTGATATTCTAAAATAAAACCTTATTTTTGTAGTGATTTTATGTATTATTGAAATTAATTTTATATCAAGTTGATGTTCAGGTAACTTAATTGTGCTCCCTTACTGAACCGGTAGATTATAATTGCTAATGCAACAATATATACCATATGTGATTTTAAGAAAGTTGACGTTCGGTGAACACACCGTTTTGATACGTAACTGTTATTGAATATTATAATGAAGCCTCTCATTGTGAATAATACAATAAAGGCTCCCTTGGTCAATAATACAATAAAGGCTCCCTTTGTGAATAATACAACAAAGGCTCTCTTTGTGAATAATACAATAAAGGTTCCCATTGTGAATAATACAATAAAGGCTCACTTTGTGAATAATACAATAAATGCTCCCTTTGTGAATAACACAATACAGGCTCCCTTTAAGTACAACAAGGTGATTTACTGTTGACGTTTAAGTATTCAGTGTGAGTGTGTTCTAACTTTATGACATGTAACAATATAATCATACTGCCCTTGGATGAAGGTGTTAGGATAGATTATCACACGAGGGAAAAATTATCACCCGAGACTTTATGCAAATTTCTTACCTTATCCATTCATTTCATTGGACAAGCGGCATTTGTTAATTTTCACTAACCTTTCAAAAGCCCCGCCCATTCCTAGCAACATGTGATAATATTAGCAACGGGTGTTAATGCCTAAAATTAACACCCGCTGAGACCGAAGCTTGTTGATCCGGAAAAATTAACACCCGGTCCGGACGAGGTTTACCGATTTTCAAAATTCTAAAATTGAAAAAAAAAATGTGTTTTAAAGTTCAAAAATTTCTAAAAATTCAAAATTTCAAAAATTTCAAAAAATTTCAAAATGTTTGACAAAAAAAATTAAAAATTTCATAAGATTTCAAAATTTTCTAAAATTTTCAAAATGATAAAATTTTCAAAAAGTTTAAAATTTTAAGACATGTATTAAAATAATAATATTGAAAAATGATAAAACAATATAGCCTACCTTGAACATTATTTATGCAATGTTAATTGTTAATGTAAGTAAATTATCTTAATTTATGATTTTTTATTTTTTTTATCAATTGTCCTTCTAATAACATAGAGCACACTTGAATCATTAGGCATTCAGTATAATGAAAAAAACATACTGCTCTTGGATGAAGGTGTTAGGGTGATTAACACACTCTGTGAAAATTTTTTCACCCGAGATCGTCTCGGGTGATAATTTGTCCCCTCATGTGTTAATCTACTCTAACACTTTCATCCAAGGGCAGTATGTTTATATTGCAAATCAGCAACCTTCTATTTAAATCTTTTGCATAACAAATATATCTATATAAAACACGTGTACTGTACAAGACAACTTACTGATCAATTGTACTACGATTTTGAGTTTGCTTGCATAAAGGTAAAGTACATGCACACACAAACGTGGTTTTTGCAGTAAAAGGGAAAATGCTGCAAACCACATACTTTGTGATGCAAGAGTAAAGTACACATGCTTTGTGATGTAAGAGTAAAGTACACACATCCGCTTGTCCTTTTGAGTAGTATAGCATCCCGCCATATACATAAATACATGGTTTTTGTAATAAAAGGGAAAGTGCCGACAAACATGGTTTGTAGTGTAAAGGTAAAGTACACACAACGCATGTTCTTTTACGTAATATGTCATTAAGGTATATACACACCCATGTATTGTGTTGATCTATGGTAAAGTACACAAACAAGCACATGTTTTTTTGTAGTAATAGTTACAGTGCTGTCAAACATGCTGTGTAGTGTAAGATTAATGTACACACAGGCGCTTGTCATTTTGCGCAATATAACATTCAAGTTTATGCGAACGCATGTGTTGCGTTGTATTAGGAAAAGTCTACAGTCAAACAATTTGCTTAGTGTAAGAATAACTTACACACAGCCAAAACAACAGTTCTCTGGTAGACATATCGCTCCATTTAAACCCAACATGTTGACTCACATCTTCCTAATCCTTCCTCTTTCCTCTTAACCCATAGTCTACCACAGTATATGCCTGTTCGCCAAACATTATACCACCGAGGCAATTTGTTGATAAGGGTAATAACAAAATTACCGAACTCCGAACAATCTAACAAAGGGAAAGTCAAAACTCATAGGTATATAAACAAACAAAATCAGTCAACAACCGGAAAACTGTGAAAACAGTAATGACCCTGACTTGGTACAGGCATTTCTAAGGAAATGGTGGGTTGAATCAGATTTTAAAGCGCCAAATCCTCCCCTTTCATTACGGCTCAAAGTTTCCGGCTGTCACTACAACAGTATTTACAACAATACTTGAACAAAACAGGTAAAACAGTTGTCAAATCAGCGCCAAGCTCAGTGAAGTAAATGTCAAAAACACTTTTACGTCACACATTGATAAAAAAATATTTTTGACATTTTTGTTGAAACCTTATCCTTTATACATTTTCACTATATGAAAATCCATCGCTTATAATCTTTTCTGCAGAGACGGAATATATTTCGACAAGATCTTTGTATCGGAATATAAACTTTTTAAGAGATTGAATAAGGCGAATCTTTGTATAGCCCTGGTCCAGTAGCCTGTTTCTCAGATGAAGATGACGTTTCAGTAGATCAGAATAATTGCTACTGGCCCTTGCATAGCGAATCAATTGCGAGATGTCAACACCATATGCAGGAGAAGCTGGTATATTGCTGCACATTTTTGGAAAATTTATGATCTTAAAATTGAAGTTTATCATAAATTTTAGTACTGATTTAGTGTTTTACTACAATGGAAAACTCCAATTATTAAAGATATAATGCTCATGACATATATTAGAGGATATCAATGCTTTTAAGCGCTACATGAACTTATAATCTTTCACTTTATTGGCCTGACTATATCATTCAATTAGAAAATATTATCTTAGAAAAATGTAAGTTGTCATTAAACATGCTTAACGTAATAGAAAACCTAGATTTATTTCTTTCGCTCACGGTCACGACTGGAATGGTTGAAGTTTAACGTATCATACTCGAACTAGAGAAAACACAATCCGCATTTGCTGTCTCTTATCTTAGTATACGTCATATTGAATCGGTGAAAGACTGTTTGAGACCGGAATTAGGATAACGTGTCACAAGCAAATGACATGTCTTTCTTTCTGTAGATCCACATTCTGCATTTTCTGTGTAGTGTTTTGTGACACATTTTTTCTCTATTATATTGCGAATCCTTTAATGTACGGCTTCTGATTACTCCATGTGGTACGTGCATCTTCAAATGTCTCAGGGGACACATTTTTTTATTTTAAAAAGAAGTTAATTTATATACAAAAATATAGTTCTAAATATATGGTTTTATCTTAAGTTTCTTTTATTTCTAAGGGTCTAGTAGGTGTATACGTTAATAATACTATTTGTGCACGCCACGATATAACTGAAACATTGCTAAGGTTGGCGTTAAACGCACATCAATCAAACAATCGTGTATCTTCAAACTTGCATTGCAACATAATGAAGACAATTCATGAACACATCACCAGGAAGTAACTTGTTCGCTAAATCGTATAGCTGACAAATTGCTAAAATATTACTATATTAAACAACAATCACTCGATATATATGTTCGGTTTGTCTTTACTCCTTAGTGTTTTTAGTAGGGCTCATATATTGTTTGCGGTTTTTTTTTGTGTGTTTGTCTGCGGATAGTTGTGTCCAACGCATGATATGTTTTTTTTTTCGTCGTCTTGTGTGCCAGTTTCGCTGGATTGTACATTTTTGATTGTCCCTTCGGTATTCTCTAGCGTTTATTTAAACAACGCATCACTCGCTTACTCACGTACACAAATTACTATTAGAGTGGTTGATTTGTTTTGTTGACAAACATATTGCGTGTACTAGTTGACCAAGTTGTAGATTAATAATCTTGATAGTAAAAAATATATAATAAATGTATTACAAACATAATCTTTTGTGCTTATAAGCTGTTACATTCTAATTAAAATGGAAAACGAAGTGGAATTACTTATTAATGGTGATTGGAAAATACTATGATATGCAATTTCATGGGATAAATATCCAATCAATATGGCATTAGTTATCTTCTTTACTGCTGTTGTGACAAGTTGGATTTTGTATGCCTCCAATATTTGTGAAAATACTATGGGAAGTCTTAATTTCGATTGGGGAGCAATATTTATCTGTCTGTTATTGTGTAAACTATGCGGTTTACACGTGTCGATATTTGGTTTTGTTATTTTGGATTTAATGTCGTTGCACAAATTTCACTAATAGTGGTATCACGTGTCCGTAAATTAATATTTGCAATAGAAAATGTAGAACAAATAAATATACAATATATGTATATTGTCGGAAAGTAAATAGATTATTTGTACAAATTGGATTTACAGTGCCTATCACCAGTAACATTGTGAATTCGAACCCCGATCATGGCGAGGTGTACTCTATAAAACATTATGTGATCAAGTTTGTCAGTGACTTGCGGCTGGTTGGGCGGTTTTCTCCGGGGATTCCACTTTCTTCCACCAATAAAGCTGACCGTCATGATATAGCTGATATATTGTTGAAAGTGGCGCTAAGCACCATTAACCGGTTTATTCCCGCCTTATGTTTATTCCTGTGTCAAGCCGGAACATTTATATATATATATTCTAACCTTTTTATGATTTCCAACATCATATGACATCTCTTTTCTATGCTTAATGGATTAACGTGATAGAGGTGATTGCCTGTTTTGTTGATATTGGTGGAATTGTTTACCATCTCTGCTGAAATTTTCTCTTCATTATTGCTGATACCATTATACGATTCTTCAGCACAACCACATTTAGCCCCCGGTTTTTAGTTGGCTTAATGTTGCTATTCTTTAGTTTTCTGTGTAATTTATTGTCGATCCTCGTTTTTATGTTTTTGTTTGCTTATTGTTACCCCTTTGGTATTCACAACACTTTTATGTTTGGGAAACAATTCAATATATTTTTGTTCAAAATAGCACAAATGACATCTGATGCTTTACTTATATGTAAAAAAATAAGAATTCTTTATTTTTAGGAGGACATCTTTTGATATGAGACTATTGTATTTTTCCTAAGTTTAATTGGTTAGAAACTAATCTAGCTAAGAGCTATAAAAACTGAATGAAGTGTTACACGAGTAACGATTAACAAAATAGTATGCTGTTAAACTATATTTGAAATATTTACATCCAGACATTCAATTTACATAAACTAACTGTTAAAATAGAACACCTCTGAAGGCATTCATTCCTTTAAGAGTACAGATAAGCGGCACAAGTAAAAAAAGGTCAATATGAATTGCAATCGCAGATGGAAATATATTGAATTAACAGGTGAGAAGAGATTAATTGGCACACGTCTTGCTTCATCGTTAATTAAAAGTTTCCACCCTATAGGGAAACAAAACATCTTCTTTTTGTAAATTGGACGTGACTACATATTGCATCTTATATGATTTAAAACTAGATATTTTATATATTTTTGATAATAAACAAATCTTCTCACGTTCTGCCAACAGATTGTTTATTAGTTAAGTCTGCAAACACGTTGTATATATGTTACATTTTAAATGGAATCAGTATGCTATGTACAACATCTTATTAATTTTGACATTTTATTTTATACAATATTGCATGACCGCATCCTTTCACTAAGTATGGGGGATTAATGCCCATAAAACTAGTCAAACCCGCCACTTATAAACGAAGTGCAGTATAACATGTATATAAAAGGCCACTTAAAGGAACCTGAAAATATTACTTTTGGAGAAGCTGCCCTTTATTTAGTCTCAAATAACATGCACTATTCATTAAGGGGAAAATGAGACTGACCTTTATAGACAGTAATTTTCTATATAGATTTTAATAGCAGATTTGAGTGTGCCTGTAAAAAGACGGTAAAGGGGATCGATTATGTGTTTGTGTTCGAAGGGTATTGGTTTTCCCTCTATCTACGAGTTTTCTGCTGGATTTGGAACCGTTCCGACAGTGTAGTATTTTTTGGTTTTCATTTTAATGCACGTACGTCAAGAAACGCTTGAAAATACCACAGGGTAATCAGAAGCCGTAAGTCGAATAAGGACTGACAATACAATGGCCAAAAGAAAACGTACAAAGGGACAAACGACGATCTACAAACAATACACATAAAACTAAAGATCGAGCAACGCGAACACCACTGAAAACCGAGGGTGAACTCAAATGCTCCGGAAGGAGCAGTAATAACATTTGTACAATTACATGTACCATGCACAAAAACCATTAGCACTACCTATAGACCTTCCTGAGACACACCATAACGACGGTATTAAAGAAAGATACCCCTTTCTTAACCCTTTTGCACCCTTCATTGTGATTTGACCCGCCAAGAAAGCCCGGGCATAAGAAGTACGATATAATGTAATTAAGCAAAATTGAAAAAGTGTGTTCGTGTCAATATCAGTGTAGAATAGAGTGTAAGTGTAATATATGTGATACCTGATTAACACGATATAGACGTGTAAATGTACCAACCAGAATCATTGGGTTAGGAGTAGGGCTATGCTGTTTAACCCCACTTTCAACAATATTTCCGCTATATTTTGGCTGTCAGTTTTATAGGTGGAGGACACCGGAGAAAACCACCGATCTGTCGCAAGTCACTGAAAAAAGTTTATTACATAAACTAAATCGAGTACACCTCACAATACGCGGGATTCGAAATCGATGAAAGGCACTGATTACACATGTAGTTGTAAATGCATCTGCCATATGATAACGACCACGACAACCCCCTGTGTTGCTCATATGTTAAAGTCTGATTTGTTGTTCCGAAGTTCCACAGTAGTCATTTTTATATTAGACAGACAATCATGATCTCGTAAATATCCCAAGAAAACTCTCAACAACTTTCATGTCACATTTATAGTGTACGCATATGTTACATGTTCTCGTACTCTTTAGATTCCATTTTCTCAAAGGAAAACAATACAAGTTTATACGTGTACGTGGAGGTACCAAATCAATCATCCAATCTCAAACTCTCCGCTTTGAGCTTCTCTGATAACACGCAATACATTCTGAACATTAACGATATAGGTCATTAACTCCACGTTTGAGCTTTGACTTTGACTTAGCATAGGACAACACCTTGCATAATGATAGCCCGCTAATGTAATGCACGTCGGAATGTCTCCTGCAGGATACTAGTAATAAACCCAACATGTTTAATTACTGAAATAATTGATCTAATAAAAAACACATTAATTACATAAAAAAAAAACTTTTAATGAAGTATGTATTATATGTGTTACGTTATGCTCTCACGGTGTCAATATAACCGCATTATTTTCATTAGAGCAGAAATTTAGGCCAGTAGACGAGCTTAACCCCGCCACTTATTTGTACTGAAGTGCATGAATCAAATCAGGAAGGTGAGCGCTCTTGTATTGATGTGTTTGGTGTATTGATTAACTTCTATCTATTTTCTATGGAATTTCAACTGTTCAGACAATGGTGGTGGCATGCTTTGTTTCATTTTATTGCACAAGTCGAAGTCAGCCATGTAGCAATCCGAATGCAGAGCTACCATACAAATGTTTTAGACAAGAACCATGAACGCTGCATGTAGGCTTTCATGAGACCCATCATGTAGAAGGATATCAACTTTTTTGCAATCTTCTTTTGATTTGACCTCCTAAGAAATGCCGTGTATAGAAATACGATACAATATATTTAAGCAAAATTGAAAAATTGTCTTCGTGTCAATGGCAGTGTATTTAACAGCGTAAATGAAAAATATATTTACGATATGTACGTGTACCTATCAGAGTTATATGTTTAGGTCTATGTTGTTTAACGACTCTTTCAACAATATTTTAGTTATATTGTGGCAGTCAGTTTGATTGGTGGAGGAAGCCTTAGCACATAACACTGTATCGAGTACACCTCGCAATACGTGGGATTCGAACTCACAACTTTAGTGGTGATAGGCATTGATTGCACAGGTAAATCCAACTACCATACGATCACGACCACGACGGCCCATGTGTTGTTCGTATGTTAAAGTCTGAATTATTGTCCCGAAGTTCTACAGTATCAATGGCCGTTATTATATGGTAGTTGGATTTACAACTACCTATGCAATCAGCACTAATGTTGTGGGTTCGAATCCCGATCAGGGCGAGATGTACAACATTATGTGATAAAGTTTGTCAGTGACTAGTTACAGGTCGGTGGTTTTTCTTCGGGTCGCCCGGTTTCCTCCCCCGATAAAACTGACCGCCTGGATATAACTGAAATATTGTTGAAAGTGGCGTTAAACACCATGAAACAAATACAACCACAGTAGCCATTTTTATATTAGACAAACAATCGTGAACTCGATTTTGTTATACACGTAAGCATCTCAAGTCTCAAAAACATTAATTTCACATTCAAAGCGTACAAATAGGTTACACGTACTCGTACACGTTGGACGACATTATCTCGGATGAAATCATTACAAGCTTATACGTGTACGTATAGCTACCAATCCAAATATCTCAAACTCTCTATTAATACGATATTTACGTTTACAAGTACCAACCAAAGTTATAACATTGCTGATAACACGCAATATATTCTGAACATTAATGATATAGGTCATTAGCTCCACGTTTGAGCTTTGATTTAGCATAGGACAACACCTTGCATAATCATACCCCGCTATTTCAATGTACGTCGGAATGTTTCTTGCATGATATTAGTAATAAACCCAACATGTCTAATTGCTGTAATAATTGATCTAATAAAAAACACACCAATTACATCAAAAAACACTTTTAATGAAGTATTTATTCCATGTTTTTACGCATGCTCTGAAAATGTTAATATAACCGCATTATTTCCACAAGAGAGGGAATGTAGGCCAATAGACTAGTTTAACCCTGTCACTTTTTTGTACTGAAGTGCATGAATCAAGCCTGGAAAATGAGCGGTCATGTTCGGATGTGTGCTACGAGAATCCATGTTGCCTCTGTTTGTGATTTGTCGGTTGTATTTTGGAACTGCTCTGACATTGTTGTATCTCTTTTTAATTTTATTTGTAAAACCTGTCAATAGGAATAACGCTATTGTATTCTGCACCATCAGTAAAACTGCAATTGCCATCGTCAAATTCCTAATTGATACAAGCAACATTTTAAATACAATACTGTTATTCTTTAGATATTGCTCACAACTAACATGTTCTCTTCAGGAACAACATAAAACAATATTCAGACACCATCAAGCTTAAGTATATTTGTTTACTTGCTCCTAAATATTTTTATTATTTGGTTTCCAATCTTTTGATCATGAGTGTACCTGATGAACGTTATTCCAAAAACGTGTCGTGTACTATACGTTTTTTATTTTTTGTTAATGACAAAATGGTTGAACTCTATTTAAATAACATTTTTGTTTGCTTACATGGAATATTGTCAACATTTTCTAATTTATTGCACACAGAACATTACCGTCTGTATGATGTAGCTATTTGAGGTGACTAAACGATTCCGAAGCATTTCGCTTTTGTCGGTTGAGAGCTAACATTTCTGTACTAGATTTTGATCTCAGAAATACAACGATGTACTCTTACAAATCACATATGTTGCAGCTGTTTTGCTACCTATCCTTGACATCATAATCGAATTGAAAACATCTTTGCGAAAGAGAAAAAACAAAAACATGGTGAATAAATGTTTATGTTATACCAAAGATACATAATTAATTTACAACGGTCGTTCGCATCAAGTTTGATACTTAATATATATCGAACTCCTACCATCAGTGTTAGTCGTGATTACACCTTTAGTATATTCAAAGTTGTGCATAGGTTATGGTTATGATGTTTAACGCCACTTTCAACAATATTTCAGCTATATCATCGACGGTCAATTTTATTGGTGGAGGAATCGGGAGTACCCAGAGAAAATCACCGACCTTTTGCAAATCACGGACATACTTTATCACATAATGTTGTATCGAATACATCTCGCCCTAAGCGGGATTAAAACTCACAACTTTAGTATTAATATGCACTGATTGCACACGTAGTTGTAAATCCAACTACCATACGATCACGATCACGACGGCCCCTATCACAATAGGACCTGAGATATCGTTTTGAAGCTTCCTTATGTAATATATATAATAAAACAAAAACTAAAGTTCTCCTTCCTCAGGAATAGGTGACCGTAGCCGATTTTGACAATGTTGTTTATGCTCTGTGGGTTTATAACTCCAAAAAACTTCAATTATTTGACTTTCGAACCTTTCTATTTTGAGTACACTTGATGAAGGTTATTCCAGAAACGTGTGATGCCCACTAAATTTGCTATCTACGTTTTGATTAATAGCAGTGGTTAACAGTTTTCTGTCAAGTTATTTAGAGACACAATACATAGTTCTAGATGTACTGAACAATTTTCTATCTATCTATGTGACTTTTATTGAAAATAGTTGCAACATTTTGATTGTGAACAGTTGCAATCTATTATATATTAAATAAACATAAATCTATTTTGTATCTAAACTGTACCCCTATGTGGCCAATGTTCACTTCAGTACCATTACATATGGCCTTTAATACAATTTAGTATTGTCAAAACATTTCTTCCCAGAATTCAATTGGAGAAAACGAGACTTGTAAATAGACCCAAGAGGACTGAATATTCTCTGATAAGAGCTTATTATTGTTGTACGTGATATTCACAGCTTGTACCGTCGTCTTTGTAATAGCTTTCTGACAACTATAGTTTTAGAAAACCTTTCTTCTTAGGAAATCAATTATACTGAAGCAATTTTATTCCTTATAATGGTCATTTGATTCACAGATAAGAGCAATGTATATCTATTATTTTCTAAGTATATTTTGTATTGTTCATGATTATAATGGGAATCAATGTATCTGTGTCCATTGTTGTTTGTCTGTTACTGAGAAAATTGAGGAGCAACATGTTATTGTTGTGTGTAATTAAGAACATTCAAGAGCAGCATGTCAGTTCCCAAGGAAACACACCAAAGTCATGCAATTAAGAGATAGAACAAAGATATATTTACATGTCACAATTCTTATATTTAAAACATAAGGGTAATAACAAAATTACCGAACTCTGAACAATCTTACAAAGGGAAAGTCAAAACTCTTAAGTATATAAACAGACAAAATCAGTCAACAACCGGAAAACTGTGAAAATCGTTATGATTCTGACTGGGTACAGGCATTTCTAAAGAAATGGTGGGTTGAACCAGATTTTAAAGCGCCAAACCTCCCGCTTTCATTACGGCTCAAAGGTTCCGGCTGTCACTATAATAGTATTTATAACAATACTGGAACAACGATGAAAAATCAAATATGTATCATCGTATTTTATGAGGAAATATGGAAGAATGTATCCATATGACACCAATATCCCATTTCCAGAGTGCACAGTTTCATTACACGGGAACTGTCAGAAGCATAATAAATAAAATTAAATTTGATCTGTGTATTGAGATTAAGTTCATTGTCTGAAAATTTCAAAACACATACCCACAGGAAATGAAAGTCACACCCATTTTTCAGTTAACAGGTATGACCCGTTTTTTTTTTGTTTTTTTTTATCTTTAGCAAGGCCCGTTAAACCAAATTTGAATTTGACATGTATATTGTGGTCGATAGCATTATTTAATATATTGGAAATGGTTTCTTCAAGCTGCACTTAAGTTATTGATCAGAAACGTGTACATGTATATTGTTTGACAAATCCATGGCATACCTTCAGAAGCAAATAAGTGTTCAAGTCCAAAATCAAATAGGACCTTCCCTGTATGAACCGGTTATTATGTATACATGTTAACTAAATTGTTTCAGGGAAATTTAAATTATTGAAAAAGAAGAGTTTGTATATACCAAAGAGTCAATTAGAATCCGGTTATCGAAGAAGAACAGACAACACAATGACTAAAAGAAAAAGAGCATACAACGATATACAAATCACTATATTGAAAGCTAAAGATCGAGCAACGCGAACACCAATAAAACTGGAGTGTACTCAGGTTCTCGGGAAGTAGTTCCTGCTCCACTAGTGGATCCCAATGTGGGATGGACGTACAGGTTTGGACGAATATGGGTAAATTTCACTGCCCGCAACCTCTAGCGGCGTAAGCATTAAAATATCATAGTTATTGCATTTTAATCTATAGGACATGATCTAAAAATATATGTGGTCGGAAATTGTAACCGTTAACGGACACAATCCAGTTAAATGAAAGGTTTTGTTAACTTAACAAAGACTATGCATTGTGGAATATCTCTGGTCGGCACATGTAACTATTAACAGACACAATTCAATTAAATATAATGTTTTGTTAACTTAACAATAACTATGCATTGTGGAATATATGTGGTCGAAAATTGTAACCGCTAAGGGAAACAATCAAGTTAAATGTAATGAGTTTGTTTACCGTAACAAAGACTTTGTATCTTGGAATATCTGTGGTCGGGATTTGTAAACATGTACGGACACAATCAAATTAAATAGTATTTAAAGGGGTTTTTACTTAACTAAGACTGCGTGAACCCAGTAAGTACAAGCCACATCAAAGACGGTGATTGTTCTGCAATCAACAGCACCACATACATGGCATTGATGAATTAAATACAATTTAATTACAAAATAAAGATGATCAATCGCCTTTCAAAGGAATGCGTTGCTTCTATCTTTTAAAACATATAACTGCATCAATCGCATCAAGAACTCAGTAAATCATTTGGAATACAATACCTTTGATGAACTATCTTTATTAGCCTTTTATTAATATAATAATCACATTCTATTCATAGCGTCCATAACATGTCTTCAAAGAAGATGGGTAGGATTACGATGAAAGACAAAGTCAGCATAATATATGAGAAGAGTTTGAAGATACCAAAGGGGCAATCAGAATCCGAATATCGAAGATGAACAGACAACACAATGGCCAAAAGAAGAAGTACAAAAGGACAAACAACGATCAACAAAGCATACGTATACAACTAAAGATCGAGCAACGCGAACCCCACTAAAAACCGGGGGTGAACTCAGGTACTCCAGACGGGTAAGCAGTTTCTGCTCCACTGGTGGCACCCGTCGTGATAATCTAGAGCTAGCCTCCTCGTGTCAACTGTGCTAATCGTCGATTTAATTCGCGATCGGCTACAAATTATTCAATGTCCATTTGCTTTTTGTGCAGCTCATAATGCCACTACTAAAATATTTGGACAGCAGCAATGACAATATGTATGAGTGGAGGAACATGTATATTTGTTGGGTGGGTACCCGACGAGGGTTATTCCAGAAGCGTATTGTAGGCATTTATTTGAATATTTACGATCTTTTTGATAACCATCCAGAACTCTAGTACTAATTGAGCGTGTATATCATCACCTCAAGGAAGACGTTATTACTGTCGTTATATAGCTGTTTGTGTATATCACATATCGTAAGAATTTGTTCAGATATATATACGAGAGGGCATGGGTGGCTCAATGAGTTAGGTAGTTGGATTACCTAGAAAATTGAGGAGCAACATGTTATTGTTGTGTGTAATTGAGGAAATTCAAGAGCAGCATGTCAGTTCCCAAGGAAGCACACCAAAGTCATGAAATTAAGAAAAAAAAAGAAAATATATTTACATGTCACAAGGATGAAAAATCAAATATGTATCATCGTCTTTCATGAGGAATAATGGAAGAATATGTCCATATGACACTAATATCCCATGTCCAGAGTAAACAGTTTCATAACACTTGAACTGTCAGAAGCATAATAAATAAAATTGAATTTGATCTGTGTATTGAGATTAGATTCATTGTCTGAAAAGTTCAAACCATATACCCACAGGAAATGAAAGTCACACCCATTTTTCAGCTAACGGGCATGACCCGTTAAACCAAATTTGAACTTGACATGCATATTGTGGTCGATAGCAGAATTTAATATATTGGAAATGGTTTCTTCAAGCTACACTTAAGTTATTGATCAGAAACGTGTACATGTGTATTGTTTGTCAAATCCATGCCATACCTTCAGGCGCAAATAAGTGTTCAAGTCCAAAATCAAATAGGACCTTCCCTGTATGAACCGGTTATTATGTATCAATGTTAACTAAATTGTTTCAGGATAATATAAATTATTGGAAAAGAAGAGTTTGCAGATACCAAAGAGTCAATCAGAATCCGGTTATCGAAGAAGGACTGACAACACAATGACTAAAAGAAAAAGAGCAAACAACGATATACAAATCAGTACATTGAAAGCAAAAGATCGAGCAACGCGAACACAAATAAAACCGAGGTGTACTCAGGTTCTCGGGAAGGACAAGTAGTTCCTGCTCCACTAGTGGATCCCAATGTGGGATGGACGTACAGGTTTGGACGGATATGGGTAGATTTCACTGCCCGCAACCTCTAGCGGCATAAGCATTAAAATATCATAGTTATTGCTTTTTAATCCGTTAACGGACACAATTCAGTTAAATGTAAGGTTTTATTAACTTAATAAAGACTATGCATTGTGGAATATCTCTGATCGGAACGTGTAACCATTAACGGACACTATCCAATTAAATATAATGTTTTGTTAACTTAACAATAACTATGCATTGTGGAATCTATGTGGTCGAAAATTGTAACCGTTAAGGGACACAATCAAGTTAAATATAATGGGTTTGTTTACCGTAACAAAGACTTTGTATCGTGGAATATCTGTGGTCGGAATTTGTAATCGCGTACGGACAAAATCAAAATAAATAGTATTTAAACGGGTTTTTGCTTAACAGAAACTGCGTGAACCCAATAAGTACAAGCCACATCAAAGACGGTAATAATTCTGCAATCACCAGCAACACATAAATGGCATTGGCGAATTAAATACAATTTAATTACAAAATAAAGATGATCAATCGTCTTTCAAAGGAATGTGTTTCTTCTATCTTTTAAAACATAAATGCATCAGTCGCATCAAGAACTCAGTAGATCATTTGGAATACAATACCTTTGATGAACTATCTTTATTAGCCTTTTATTAATATAATAATCACATTCTGTTCATAACGTTCATAACATGTCTTCAAAGAAGATGGGTAGGATTACGATGAAACACGAAATCAGCTTAATATATAAGAAGAGATTGAAGATATCAAAAGGGGCAATCAGAATCCGAATATCAGAGATGAACAGACAACACAATGGCCAAAAGAAAAAGTACAAAAGGACAAACAACGATCTACAAAACATACGTATAAAACTAAAGATCGAGTAACTCCACTTAAAACCCGGGGTGAACTCAGGTACTCCAGACGGGTAAGCAGTTCCTGCTCCACTGGTGGCACCCGTCGTGTTAATCTAGAGCTAGCTTCCTCGTGTCAACTGTGCAAATCGTCGATTTAATTCGCGATCGGCTACAAATTATTCAATGTCCATTTGCTTTTTTTGCAGCTCATGATGCCACTACTTAAATATTTGGACAGCAGCAATGATAATATGTATGAGTGGAGCAACATGTATATTTGTTGGGTGGGTACCCGACGTGGGTTATTCCAGAAGCGTATTGTAGGCATTTATTTGAATATTTACGATCTTTTTGATAACCATCCAGAACTCTAGTACTAATTGAGCGTGTATATCATCACCTCAAGGAAGATATCATTACTGTCGTTATATAGCTGATTGTGTATATCACATATCATAAGAATTTGTTCAGATATATATACGAGAGGGCATGGGTGGCTCAATGAGTTAGGTAGTTGGATTACCTAACAATTCATGCAAGCCTATCACCAATACGGCGTGGGTTCGCGCCGGGATTTGTATATTACAAAAAAGGGTGCACTCGACTCGCAGCCGCAAGTGATAAGGCTTACCAGTTGCTTGCCCATGGTCGGTGGTTCCCTCCGGGTACTCTGGCTTTTTCCACCAATAAAATTGGTCGCCATGATATAGCTGAAATATCACTGAAAGTGGCATTAAACACAATAATTCAATCAATCAACTAATATATATATACGATATATGTATATGGTCAGAAATTATATTTTTTGTATGAGCTTTAGAAACAGGTAGAACAGCCTTTGGTGAATCTTTCTATTCTGTGTTGTCTCGAATGCAAATATGCTTTTGTTTTTGTTTTTTTTATGTTTTATCCTGTTGTCGAGTATTTTTCCCATTAGCATAAATGCATACTCAACTACATATGGGTTGTGATAGTGATAAAATATTACAATTTATTCACAATGAACCATATTGCCTTAGGGGAAAATATGACAATGAAAGTTCATTTCAAAAATATAAATAATAAAAAAAAATCAATGAATGATGCATGACATGTTCTAAATATAGAATATTTTAAAATGATCAACCAATTTGTGAAACTATTACCATGCATATTTTTGTAATTTTTTTAAATGACAATCTCAAATGACAGAAATGGTATCAATTGATTTCATCAATATATTTTTATAGAGTTCTTTGACAAAGTAAAATCGAATTGAATGGTAAATTTCTGTTCAATGTTTAGAATGATCTAAAACCAATTCTCAGTCACTCTGGATTATATTCTTAATCCCCGAACTGGTTCAAAGCTTACAAATATATAATGGTATAATCAATATAAGTTCTAAGCTCCCTAGTGACCGACTATGATTATTTAAACGATCAGTTAATTGTTGAATGGTGAGCGCGAACCCTTCAGCTATTTACTGACCGTCTAAATAATCATAGTTGGTCACGGGAGCTTAGAACATTTTTGTACGATATTGCTGATCTATAACTTGAAACAGTAACTAAGTTTTTTTCCACGAACTATGTTTGACGGACTTTCTTGGAAGTTCTAAGGTTAAAGACGTAATGGTCACTAGACAAAATTAAGCATCGCCCACTGACCTTCTGTATTTTTTCGTCTGCATCGTTTCGTAAATGCACGTTAATCTATCTTCTGCACCGGTGTATAACGGACTAACGTAACACAATGGAGAAAAAGAGGAGATTTGTTTCAAATACCGATGAGGAAATCGAACAAAAGAGACTTAAAATTAATGCACAAAAAACCATTAAACAGAATATTGCGACGGCAACTTTGCGTTAATTTCTTTCTTTTTTATTGTGTCTCAAGAAGATTTGTTTTACTGTGTTATTTTAGAAAATATAAGTCATCATCTTTCTTGCAGTTGTGCTTAATTATGCTAAGTCAAAATACACACACATATAAATAGTGAGCCTGGTCAAGTACCCTTGGTATACGTCGTCTCAGTTATCGATTACACTATTTCTTTATTTCGGACAGCGTCATGGTCAAATTATGCAATAATAGATTACACAATGCTGCAGTGACTTGGCATATGGAATTTTCCACTTGTCAGTAAAGCGTATTAATCTTATTCTCTAGATTTCCATATATGGCTCTGCCTTCTATCGTTATTTTTATGAATGGAATTTTTCACTGGCCATTAAGCGTATTAATCTTATTCTCTAGATTTCCATATATGGCTCTGCCTTCTATCGTTATTTTTAGGAATGATTTTATCCAATCATAGGTCGTCAAATAAATGCAACACCGTACAATACTAGTTATCTAGTCCGTGCTGCTGTTGTAGCAGCTTTCGTCATATTGTAATTGGTTTGTACTTTGCACTTTTACGATCTCGGTGAACAAACGAAGCGACAAGTGCGTCTAACGCAACATTTCTAAGCAATGAGGGGCCATCGTGGTCGTGATCATATTGTAGTTGGATTTATGACTACCTATTCAATCAGTGCATATCACCACTAAAAGTTGTGAGTTCAAACCCCTCGCAGGTGAAGTCTACTCGATACAACGTCATGTAATAAATTTTGTCAGTTACTTAGGTACTCCGCCATTAAAACTGACCGCAACGATAATACTGAAATATTGTAGAAAATGGCGTTAAGCACCATTTAACCAACCAACCATCAAGCTGCGGTGTGTTGTTGTTGATCAGTAATGTAGCGTAAGCTCTACCTGTCGTATTGTGTGAAGGTACAACGTTGCGACGCTAAAGGTGTAGTGTTTGTGGACTATTATTTTTTTTTTTCGTCTTTGTGTCTTTTGGCCATTGCATATATTGTGTTCTTTGATTTACGACATCAATGAGTTAGGTTGTTGAATCACCTAGCAACTCATACAAGCCTACTACCAATACGGCGTGGGTTCGCGCCCGACTTTGTAAATTACAAAAAATGGTAAACTCAACTCGCAGCCACAAGTGGTAAAGTTTACCAGTTGCTTGCTCCCCGGGTACTCCGGCTTCTTCGAACGCTAAAACTGGTCACCATGATAATGCTGAAATATTGCTGAAAATGGCGTTAAGCACAAACACAAATCAATCTGATTATCCCTTTAATATATACAATTGTTGTCCATATTTTTTCTCTGTACATAATGAAGATTGATAAATCTTGATTGATCATTGCTTAGCACCAGCAAGTAGCATAGCAGCTATAATCAGGGCGAGAACAAGTTCAATAATATATCAAAGCTATAAAGAAATGAGGGAAGGGATGGGTCAACCGTGCGAGCGACTGTTGCTGCCCCTGAAACTGAAAATGTATGCATAGTTGGTTGGTCTGTTATAGCTGGTATATACGCCTACTCTTTTTCGAATCCACAAACGAATCTCTGTCGTGCATGGAGCGTGGTACTCTCCAAACACGTTACCCACAACGGTCCACAGTCAGACTTTCAGTATTACAGCATGACCCCCTCCCAATCCCCTATCCACCACCCGGTGACACGCTGAGCAGCTCTTTGCGCTTTCAAAGAGCCCTCGAAATCGTCATTAGTACCCATAAATACAGAGCAACTGAAAGTGTGTTGCTATTGTTATTCATCAACAGAAATACGTGAAGTTGTCACTAGTGGAGCAGGAATCGTGAACTCCTCCGGAGCACCTGAGTTCACCCCGATTTTTAGTGATGTACGTGTTGCATGATCTTTAGTTTTCTGTGTATAGTCTTGTAGATCGTTGTTTGTCGTTTTGTTCTTTTTCTTTTGGTCATTGTGTTGTCTGTCCTTCGATTTAGGGATTCTGACTACCCCTCTGTTACCTTTAATCTATTATTAATAGTTAGAACTAAACCTCTTACATTACGTAATATATCGAACTTGACATTCTATTCTGCATGTCAAGAAATATCAATTATTTCTTTCAGAGTAATGCAATTCTGAAAAGATTTCAACCAAAGCTCATTAGTTGCATAACTTCTTCACATTAATTTCCATCTTTCCTGTTCTAATAACAACCAATCGACAGCTAATTACAATAGGTATGTCTTATTAATAGTGTAATACATCATTTATCTAGGTTAAAAAGATCAAACTGAAATGAAATTATTCAAAACCTGACTGACATGTAGTAAGCAGGTTATCTGCTGATCTACACAAAATAAAGGTACATTGTGGTAAAGCGCTGAACGTCATAAGTGTATGTATTATGTTCAAGATCATAGCATGCGTGTAGGCAATTTACTCACACGTGGACAGCAATAACATGACCGACTTAAAATGCTAACTTTGAATTTCAAAAGTTATTTACAAAACAACATGCTATTAAGATCAACTTGTATCTTACATGGTAAATTTTGTGTACTGAAACATTGTGTATAGAATCATGTATGCATAAATCTGTTCTTAGGAAAATTAAATAATTACTAAGAAAAGCAAAAAAGCATTTCGCTAAGAGATTAGGTGGCGGTCCATTAAACCAGTTTAATCCCGCCACTTTTTTTTTATTGAAGTCCCGTATCAAGACACGACAGTGAGCGGTCATGTATTTGTGTGTTAGGGGTATATAGTGTGCCTGTTTCTACGACTTTGATATTGTAATGGTTACGATAGTGTGGTATTTTGTGTTTATCATTTTATAATCTAGGTCAAATGTATCAAAATAAAATAAAACACAACTAACCTAGGTTATCATCTGATCTACAAAGTTAAAAGTGCATAGATGTATACATTTGTTAATGCTCTAAGCATGGTTGGCTTATATTTCTTCGTTATACAGACATGAATCTTAATGTTTATGCCAAGGCTATTCAAAATGCAAAACACTAATAGCTATTTCTTTAAGTGTAGTCATGGCGCTTCATAAATCTGATCGGGATAATAAAACGAGATCTTAATGGATTTTAGAAGTAGGGATATGAGGTTTCATTAATATTAAAAAAAGACAATAAAGAACAAAGCATTTAGGTAACAAGGAAGAAAACAGTCATTACAATATGTTCCGTGGTAATATCACACAAGTACAGGTAACAAGGAAGAAAACAGTCATTACAATATGTTCCGTGGTAATATCACACAAGTACAGGTACCAAGGAAGAAAACAGTCATTACAATATGTTCCGTGGTAATATCACACAAGTACAGGTAACAAGGAAGAAAACAGTCATTACAATATGTTCCGTGGTAATATCACACAAGTACAGGTAACAAGGAAGAAAACAGCCATTACAATATGTTCCGTGGTAATATCACACAAGTACAGGTAACAAGGAAGAAAACAGTCATTACAATATGTTCCGTGGTAATATCACACAAGTACAGGTAACAAGGAAGAAAACAGTCATTACAATATGTTCCGTGGTAATATCACACAAGTACAGGTAACAAGGAAGAAAACAGTCATTACAATATGTTCCGTGGTAATATCACACAAGTACAGGTAACAAGGAAGAAAACAGTCATTACAATATGTTCCGTGGTAATATCACACAAGTACAGGTAACAAGGAAGAAAACAGTCATTACAATATGTTCCGTGGTAATATCACACAAGTACAGGTAACAAGGAAGAAAACAGACATTACAATATGTTCCGTGGTAATATCACACAAGTACAGGTAACAAGGAAGAAAACAGTCATTACAATATGTTCCGTGGTAATATCACACAAGTACAGGTACCAAGGAAGAAAACAGTCATTACAATATGTTCCGTGGTAATATCACACAAGTACAGGTAACAAGGAAGAAAACAGTCATTACAATATGTTCCGTGGTAATATCACACAAGTACAGGTAACAAGGAAGAAAACAGCCATTACAATATGTTACGTGGTAATATCACACAAGTACAGGTAACAATGAAGAAAACAGTCATTACAATATGTTCCGTGGTAATATCACACAAGTACAGGTACCAAGGAAGAAAACAGTCATTACAATATGTTCCGTGGTAATATCACACAAGTACAGGTAACAAGGAAGAAAACAGTCATTACAATATGTTCCGTGGTAATATCACACAAGTACAGGTAACAAGGAAGAAAACAGTCATTACAATATGTTCCGTGGTAATATCACACAAGTACAGGTAACAAGGAAGAAAACAGTCATTACAATATGTTCCGTGGTAATATCACACAAGTACAGGTAACAAGGAAGAAAACAGATATTACAATATGTTCCGTGGTAATATCACACAAGTACAGGTAACAAGGAAGAAAACAGTCATTACAATATGTTCCGTGGTAATATCACACAAGTACAGGTACCAAGGAAGAAAACAGTCATTACAATATGTTCCGTGGTAATATCACACAAGTACAGGTACCAAGGAAGAAAACAGTCATTACAATATGTTCCGTGGTAATATCACACAAGTACAGGTAACAAGGAAGAAAACAGCCATTACAATATGTTCCGTGGTAATATCACACAAGTACAGGTAACAAGGAAGAAAACAGTCATTACAATATGTTACGTGATAATATCACACAAGTACAGGTACCAAGGAAGAAAACAGTCATTACAATATGTTACGTGGTAATATCACACACGTACAGGTACCAAGGAAGAAAACAGCCATTACAATATGTTCCGTGGTAATATCACACAAGTACAGGTAACAAGGAAGAAAACAGTCATTACAATATGTTCCGTGGTAATATCACACAAGTACAGGTAACAAGGAATAAAACAGTCATTACAATATGTTCCGTGGTAATATCACACAAGTACAGGTAACAAGGAAGAAAACAGTCATTACAATATGTTCCGTGGTAATATCACACAAGTACAGGTAACAAGGAAGAAAACAGTCATTACAATATGTTCCGTGGTAATATCACACAAGTACAGGTAACAAGGAAGAAAACAGTCATTACAATATGTTCCGTGGTAATATCACACAAGTACAGGTAACAAGGAAGAAAACAGTCATTACAATATGTTCCGTGGTAATATCACACAAGTACAGGTACCAAGGAAGAAAACAGCCATTACAATATGTTCCGTGGTAATATCACACAAGTACAGGTAACAAGGAAGAAAACAGTCATTACAATATGTTCCGTGGTAATATCACACAAGTACAGGTAACAAGGAAGAAAACAGCCATTACAATATGTTCCGTGGTAATATCACACACGTACAGGTACCAAGGAAGAAAACAGCCATTACAATATGTTCCGTGGTAATATCACACAAGTACAGGTAACAAGGAAGAAAACAGTCATTACAATATGTTCCGTGGTAATATCACACAAGTACAGGTAACAAGGAAGAAAACAGTCATTACAATATGTTCCGTGGTAATATCACACAAGTACAGGTAACAAGGAAGAAAACAGTCATTACAATATGTTCCGTGGTAATATCACACAAGTACAGGTAACAAGGAAGAAAACAGTCATTACAATATGTTCCGTGGTAATATCACACAAGTACAGGTACCAAGGAAGAAAACAGCCATTACAATATGTTCCGTGGTAATATCACACAAGTACAGGTAACAAGGAAGAAAACAGTCATTACAATATGTTCCGTGGTAATATCACACAAGTACAGGTAACAAGGAAGAAAACAGCCATTACAATATGTTCCGTGGTAATATCACACACGTACAGGTACCAAGGAAGAAAACAGCCATTACAATATGTTCCGTGGTAATATCACACAAGTACAGGTAACAAGGAAGAAAACAGATATTACAATATGTTCCGTGGTAATATCACACAAGTACAGGTAACAAGGAAGAAAACAGATATTACAATATGTTCCGTGGTAATATCACACAAGTACAGGTAACAAGGAAGAAAACAGCCATTACAATATGTTCCGTGGTAATATCACACAAGTACAGGTAACAAGGAAGAAAACAGTCATTACAATATGTTCCGTGGTAATATCACACACGTACAGGTAACAAGGAAGAAAACAGCCATTACAATATGTTCCGTGGTAATATCACACACGTACAGGTACCAAGGAAGAAAACAGTCATTACAATATGTTCCGTGGTAATATCACACAAGTACAGGTAACAAGGAAGAAAACAGTCATTACAATATGTTCCGTGGTAATATCACACACGTACAGGTACCAAGGAAGAAAACAGCCATTACAATATGTTCCGTGGTAATATCACACAAGTACAGGTAACAAGGAAGAAAACAGTCATTACAATATGTTCCGTGGTAATATCACACACGTACAGGTACCAAGGAAGAAAACAGCCATTACAATATGTTCCGTGGTAATATCACACAAGTACAGGTAACAAGGAAGAAAACAGATATTACAATATGTTCCGTGGTAATATCACACAAGTACAGGTAACAAGGAAGAAAACAGTCATTACAATATGTTCCGTGGTAATATCACACACGTACAGGTACCAAGGAAGAAAACAGCCATTACAATATGTTCCGTGGTAATATCACACAAGTACAGGTAACAAGGAAGAAAACAGTCATTACAATATGTTCCGTGGTAATATCACACACGTACAGGTACCAAGGAAGAAAACAGCCATTACAATATGTTCCGTGGTAATATCACACAAGTACAGGTAACAAGGAAGAAAACAGTCATTACAATATGTTCCGTGGTAATATCACACACGTACAGGTACCAAGGAAGAAAACAGCCATTACAATATGTTCCGTGGTAATATCACACAAGTACAGGTAACAAGGAAGAAAACAGATATTACAATATGTTCCGTGGTAATATCACACAAGTACAGGTAACAAGGAAGAAAACAGTCATTACAATATGTTCCGTGGTAATATCACACAAGTACAGGTAACAAGGAAGAAAACAGTCATTACAATATGTTCCGTGGTAATATCACACAAGTACAGGTAACAAGGAAGAAAACAGTCATTACAATATGTTCCGTGGTAATATCACACAAGTACAGGTAACAAGGAAGAAAACAGTCATTACAATATGTTCCGTGGTAATATCACACAAGTACAGGTAACAAGGAAGAAAACAGTCATTACAATATGTTCCGTGGTAATATCACACAAGTACAGGTACCAAGGAAGAAAACAGTCATTACAATATGTTCCGTGGTAATATCACACAAGTACAGGTACCAAGGAAGAAAACAGTCATTACAATATGTTCCGTGGTAATATCACACAAGTACAGGTACCAAGGAAGAAAACAGATATTACAATATGTTACGTGATAATAATACAGGTACATTGCAGTTTTCCGGTTCTTTCCGGGGTATAGCGTATTATTATGTTTCGTGTAAGTTTCTGTAGTGATATTTGGTACTGTAAAATTTTGGCATATTACCTGGACAATTAAACACTCAATATAATAAAGATATTAATGTGGTCTTGTCCAGGTAATATGCCAAAATATTACCCAGGTCTGAGAGACATATTACCCTTCGTAGTATGTCTTTCAGACCTGGGTAATATTTTGGCATATTACCTGGGCAAGACCACATTATTATATAAATATTACCTACTAATACAGCACGTAATATGTGTAATCAAGTGGATTGAGGTGAATGTTCGTTGTGTTGATATTATTGGATTTTATTTTACCATCACTGCTCCGCCACTTTCAGCAATATTTCAGTTATATCTTGCCGGTCAGTTATATTGATGGGGGAAACCGGAGTACCCGGAGAAAATCACTGACCTTCCCCAAGTCACTGACATACTTTATTTCATTATGTTGTATCGAATACACCTAGTCATGAACGGGGTTCGAACTCGCAACTTTAGTAGTGATAGGCACTGACTGCACGGGTAGTTGTAAATCGAACCACCATACAATCACGACGACGACGGCCCCTCCATCATCACTGCTCTACGAACAAACATACCAACATCACTGACTGTATAAACTTGCTTTTCGGTTGGAAAAAATGTACTACTTAGCATTAATGATCGGTGTTTTCGCCGTTAATTTGCAATGTATTTATTATTAAAACTAATGCTAGTCTAATCTAAGCATATATGTATGTATTCTTAGTCGATTTCTCGAATTACAAGGTTTCAAATCCGGCGATAAGTCGACAATGAGGTAAAGACCGGATTGTGATTACGACACACGGAACCTACATTGTACCAGTAGCCATTTGTGACACATATATTTCGTAAAGGTTAACTAAGTCATGAAAATGACAAATTTTGCGAAGTCATGACTTCAACAATCCTCAATCTCATTATAAAGAAATGTTGTAATGATGCTCAGAATCAATCGTGTTCATCTAGTTGTCAGCATTTTTTTCAAATCTTCAACGACAGACGTAATAATTTTATAACATGGAAATAAACAGATTAGTCTTCTCATTTGCTAATGGTGCTTTCCTGTCATAATAATGCAGTTGTATTCTTTGCAGGGGGTTAAGTAATTAAGACAGATAGAAACAGAACAGAGCTTCCTATTATTCTTTATCTGCAGAACTGGCAATTGTAGATGGACATATATAACATACAATACTTTTGATCATGATTTCATTCAAGAATAATTTGACAACGTAAAAAATAAGAAAATAAAAAAATTTCACAACCCTCAAAACTCCAATAGAAAAATCGTAGAAAGGCAGATACATGATTGCTCATATTCCTGGTTTGGTATAGGCACTTCAATAAAAAAAAATGGCGGGGTTAGTGAAAACGTACATATCAAATTTAGTGCGCCCGACGCGCTTCTTGAATAACATGCATTAGGTACGCTCAAAATCGAAAGCAAAATCGAAAGCAAACTAACTTAGAGTAGTTTTATGGCTCAAAACCTCCCCTCTTAGTGCAGTGATGCGGTCATGCATGCGAGTAAGATACCAACCATTACTTATAACCGTGCGAACAGCGTTCTTTTAAGCAATGCCATAATCATGAACACAATGCATAATATGGCCCACTAAGATATACATGATACAATGCATGTTTTCATGATGTCATCCCAGAATTATTTGACAGGAAAAAAAAGATAATTGAGATACATTAACGACTTCAGAAAAACTTCACCAATAAATGAAAAGTAAACACTGACTCCTTTACTAATGGTTATTTATGTTCATATGATATTGTAAGCAGTTCCTCATATTGATATCTCCATTTTAAGAACATGATTTAACGATTTTTCTTTCGCTCTTAGCAAAGAATTATTTAATGTCACGTTTCAAACAGCAGTGTATTGGATATCAGTACAAAAGTAATTTAGTGATGAAAGAAACGACTACAAATCATATAAATCATATCTGATATTAGATTGGTTCAATTTTGTTTTCAATAGAACGAACTATTTCATTCGCGTCACTTCATCCGGTCTTATCGAATTCTAGTCAAAATGACAACTTAGACAATATATTCATCCACAAATCTCATTCCTCGCTAAGCTTTTATTTGAAGCGATGATAATGTTTCTAACAAATTAGCTTTCATCTCACACATCATAGCGTATCGTATTATTACGCCCAAGACAAAACGTCGTTGTATTGGATAGTCGTCTCACGGGTACTAGCTGGGACAAGAAGGGTTAATTTGTTGTGTGTATGCAATCAGAAGAAAAGACATTCCCATCACAAGGTCAAAAGGTGAAGCCTACGGGATAATCAATATTAGTCAGTCGGCTTCAGGAAGCGAATATTGAGATTGGGGATGATCAAACCATTATATTTATTAATAATACATTCACACCTCTATTTTACATAATAAGATAAAAACAAGATAGCATCTTTTGACAGAAGAATTAAGCATGAACAGCAATCAACCGTTGAGGCAAAAATTGAATCTTTGTTACTTTGGGGAAGGTTTATGCTACATTGTGTTAAGATTTCTGTAGACATAATTTATTGCATTGTCCAAAAAAGAAATATTAATTATTTCCACTGTCACTCTAGAACAAATACAGAGGAGTGGTTACTGTTTAACCCAATTCAGTAATTTTGCAGCTATGTCAATAACAATGTAGATATCGAATTTCATGTGCACGACGCGTTTCTGGAATAACCTGGAATAGTCAAAAGATTGGCACATTTCAATGATATGACAACGATGTTCGCTTTCTTATAGACCAACACGCTGAGTTGGATTTTTATTATGAATGGAATAGTGTCTTCGACGCGAGTGCTGAAAATCGGGAGTTTGAATCCCGATCGCGGTCGGGTCAAATTAAAGACTGTAACATTTTTATTTGCTGTGTCTGTGGTATGTCAGCATCATCAAGGAGTGTGGACAAATACGGGTTTGCTCGGAATCTAGATAATTCTACCTGTCTTATTAAATCTTGTTTTAACACCACAACTGTTAGGGAAATGTATATACTTAAGTAGGTTGATTGATTGATTGATTTTTTTGTGTTTAACGCCACATTCAGCAATACCCTGGCGACCAGTTTTAGTGGTGGAAGAAGCCGGAGTACCCGTGGAGAACCACCGACCATGGACAAGCAGCTGGTAAACTTTATCACTTGCGGTTGCAAGTCGAGTGCACCCTTTTTGCAATTTACAAAGCCGGGCGCGAACCCACGCCTTATTCGTGATAGGCTTTTAGTGATAGGCTTGTACGATTTGTTAGGTAATCTAACTACCTAACTCATTGACCCACCCAGGCCCTCTACCAAGATAGGAAATTGAGATGTCTTATATAAGTGTGTTAGGTGTATCTGTTTTCCCTCTGTGTACTGTTTTTCTATTGGATTTTTTAAGCTTTTCCGACAATCTGTAGTTGTCTGTTAAATAGTGTTTGGATGGTCACTGTTTGTCGTCTGTCCTTTTCAACTTACCCAATTCTTATCTTCAAGAAGGGTTTGAAGATACCAAAGGGGCATTCAGAATCCTTATATCGAAGAACAGACAACACAATGGCCAAAAGAAAAAAAGTACAAACGGACAAACAACGATCAACAAAACATACATATAAAACTAAAGATCGAGTAACACGAACCCCACTAAAAATCGGGGTGTACTCAGGTGCTCCGGAAGGGTAAGCAGTTCCTGTTCCACTAGTGACACCCGTCGCGTTAATTTAGTTACAAACCGAGTGATAAGTCATGAACGAGGAAAGGACCGGGAAGTGTTTACGAAAAGTGGAACATATCCGTGGTCATTTGTGACACAGATTCCATATTCAAATTATTCTTTTTAGTTTGAAGTCTGTGTTACCTATTTTGTTCCAGTATTGTTATAAATATTGCTATAGTGATAGTCGGAACCTTTGAGCCGTAATGAAAGCGGGAGGTTTGGCGCTTTAAAATCTGATTCAACCCACCATTTCTTTTAGAAATGCCTGTACCAAGTCAGGGTCATTACGGTTTTCACAGTTTTCCGGTTGTTGACTGATTTTGTCTGTTTAAATACTTATGAGTTTTGACTTTCCCTTTGGAAGATTGTTCGGAGTTCGGTAATTTTGTTATTACCCTTATTTACAAGTAATCAACCAAATGAAAAATGGAGTCAAAATTTGTGTCTTGAGGAAACAATTATATCACAGTGGATAATTCTGCTTGCGTGTGGCTTGTGTTTATCATCCAATCAGTGTTTAATTATATTGTTCCATCAACATAAACAACATTTTAACAGGGACATCAAGACGATTAACTTTATTATATGTAAATATCAAAATAAATTGCCTTGGTAACAAGACAAATAATTGAAACAGAAATTCAGAACAAGAAAAAACAAACATTATGACCGAGTTTTGTTTTCATTTAATCAGAGGAAACAGTATAACAGTTGATACACTGGCAGTATATTATCAAACGGTCTTTCTTATAACAATCTTATTTGTCCATTACAGAAATAAATTTATCAGAAGTAATATATTTCATGCAATGTCAAGAATTTGATCGAAACATGTATTTTAATTTACCGCAATCATAAAACATACATTGCATGCAGTTTTTATGACGCACAAATTACCTTACATATAAGAGGCTAAAAAGTCATTGGACTTTTAGAAACAAATAATAACACGTTGCGTTTCATGAATAACCTTTATCAGGTATGCTCATATAGTTAAAATATTGGAAAACCGAAAAGGTAAAAAAAAAATTGGAACAAAGTACCCTTTTAGTATCCTCAAATATTTCATACCTATGACTGAGGAGGGATTCAGTTTTAATATATTTAGGAGATAACTGTATTGTATTTGAAAATTTTACGGCATCAATTGGAGATTTGATGGTCCCAAATTTAGCTTAATGGCGACGCGATAGTGGAACCGGTAAACGGATATTTGCGACCATGAAATCAACAATTGATGCCGTGAAGTTTTCAAATACAATACAGTTATCTCCATTATAATGTAATCATGTGCATAGATGTGTATTGCCACATTATTGACAAGATGACGGTGAATTTACACCAATAAATCGACAATTAATGCCGTGAAATTTTCAAATATAATACAGTTATCTCCATTCTAATGTAATCATGTGCATTGTCAAATTATTGACAAGATGATGTAAGCGGTAATAGCCAAACATTCTAAAAAAATTCTCATGATATTTCAACAGTGGAATTGATACCTTGAAAATTACAGCTTTGTCCATTCACAAACCAGGAATATTAAACAACTACGGTAGAATTAGCATTAACAGTTACATTTGGGAAATAATGTACTATTAATCCAAAAACTATACACAAACATGTGCCACTGTTTATGTCTCAGTCTTGTATACTCGGGTCTGTTTGATTAGTTACCTTTAATAATATTTCATTGTCGTATTCTGATTTATTGGTAGATTGTTTCATGTCTTCATATATAATTTTTAGCGAAATTATGTAATGATAATACATATCATCATGTATGTATATGGACAGGACAAACAATGAATTAATACTAAATCAAAAAACTTGTGTCCGATCCTTTTGTCATTAATTGGACAATAAAATATGCTTACATTAAATTCTGAAGGAAGTGTACGTTTGAGGGGTGATTATATCTAAGCGAGAAAAACATATGCTTCAGTAATAGAAGTTGCATTTTAATGAGATGATGACAATAATGTTTCCTTGCGACCAGATTAACAAGCCAATTTGGATGTTTATACTGTTATGGCAATGAAACAACAGTCTGTTGGTGGTATGCATGTCTCTCCATTCGCACACTCTATTCCCACTCCATTCTTGTGACACTTTAATGATGTTAGAAGACAGGGAGACATGACAGTTGTCGAGAATAGTTTGATCAGAACTAGAATCAAGTCAATAATTGTCACACTTTATGTTAACCCGATAACCATTAAGCCATCGGTGCGGTTAGATAAATTGTAATATTTTAACTATGTATGCAAAAGTTATGTCCAAATTACCAAACTAATTATGAATGATTATTTATTAATGTTTAAATATTTGTAAAGCAAATACAGTTGAACGCATGTTACTACTGTGTATTAAAAACTGAGATATATTATTTAGTGCGCATGCCACGTGTCTGACTTAATGATCATCAAGTACTAATAGATTAAAAAGCCAGATAATTTGAGAGTCCATTGGAAAGAGAAAGACATTGGGCACATCTAACAATTAAATGTAAGACACTTACACTAGTAGACAGAAAAAATAAAGTCCTTCTCTATTTTGAAAATATATTCATAACATATCTGATACATATAATGTAATATAAAAACAAGACATCGCAACGACGTACTTTATTTACCACTGGTAATCAGATATACCACCATGAAGTACGCATGCACTGCAAACATTTATCAAACTCGACTTTTTACCTGACAAAAATCCAATTAATAGGGGATGATGGAAAAAAAAAACATTATTAAAATCAGGAAAAACAAACAATTAATTATTTGGTCTTCAGATCGCTTGATTTTGAACGTATCTGATTAAAACACACGTAATGAGCAGTAAATTAGATATATACGTTCTTAATTAAAGCATAAACTAAACTAAATGAGCAACAGTTTTAATTAACAATTCGTCTGTCACAAAATGAGTTCATCATGTACAAGCATAGAACATATCATTCTATCAATATTTAGAAATTTAATCATAAATGAGGTCCATCTTTTTTCCGTATGACATCAATGTTGTTGGTAACCGCGAAATAACACTACTGGAGAAAAACCGGGAGTTAATACAGATTTTATATTACAGCAAGAATAATCATACAACGCTTTCTCGAGATTGATGATTATACTCAGTTCTATTGTGTGTACCAATATCATTACTGACAAGAATCGTTCATTTCTTAGCAGTGCATCTACAGCTTACGTAATAAATTCCCTTAATATATATATATATATTTCTTTTTTATAACATTGACAAATGTTTAACGAAAATAGAAATATAAAAATAGATATACAATATAAAAAACAGCATATATCATATATTATTATATTTTACTTATATTTTCTTAAAACATCTTATATTATAATTCCTGCTCAATCTTTTGTTTCTGTGTACTGTTTTGTAGATCACCGTTTGTATTTATTCTTTTCGCCATTGTGTTTTCAGTACTTCTTCGATTTACAGCTTTTGATTGCCTCTTCGGTATCTTGCAAGATTTATTATCATAGACACTTAATGTACATGCTCATTAGACCACAATAGAATAGGTATGCTTAATCTAAAAATATGACGTACGTACTTCTCAAAGAACTCTGACATTTTAACTGGAATAAATGCAGATATTACCCCGTAATAAAACAATATCATGCTCACCTTTCGGTGCGGTCGTATTGTTTATCATTTTAGTTGTTTTTGTCTTGTCCTATTATATGTCTTTACATTCTGAGTTCCGTGTTGTGTGTCGGTTGCGGTTTCCGTATAGGAACGATGTTCGGTTTGTGTTACCTCCAGCTGTTTGTATGAAGGTTCATGTCTTATTGATTATGTGTGTTTGTTTGCGCATAGCGATGTCCAACACATAGTGTGTTGTGTTTTTGTTTTGTTTGTCTTTATCTTGTGTACCTCATTGTGCTAGTTTCTCTGGATTGTTCATTCTTCATTACCCGTTCGGTATTCTCTAACGTTGATTTACAACTGTGCAATGAAACTGAGATATACAATTTGGTGCGAATGACGTTTTCCTAGCATAATCGTCTTCAAGCACCAAACGATTGAAAAGCCAGCCATTTAAAGTCCTTTAGAAAGAAAGTAATTGATCACATTTTATCAATTAAATGTAAGATACTTACGCAAGTAGTCAAACGAAAAAACAATGCACATTCGTCGGTATTATGAAATGATAACCACAACATATCTGATAATTACAATGTAATAAAAAAAACAATAGATCACAACGACGTACTTGATTTACCACTCGGAATCAGACATACCACCGTGAAGTACGCCTGTACTGCAAACATATATCAATCTCCGACATGTTGCCTGACAAACATGCAGATAATAGCGGATAATTAAAAAAACATACTTAAAATGAGGAAAAACAAACAATTAATTATTTGGACTTCAGATCGCTTTTTTAACGTATCTGATTAAAACACACGTAATGAGCAGTAAATTAGATATATACGTTCTTAATTAAAGCATAAAATAAACTAAGCTTGTCATGAGTTCAGCAACAGTTTTAATTAACAATTAACTAACAAGCATAGAACATATCATTCTATCAATATTTAGAAATTTAATCATTAATGATGTCCATCCTTTTCCATATGCCACTAATCGTGCTGGTAACAACGGAACAAAACTACTGGAGAAAAAACATGGAGTCAATGCAGATTATATATTACAACAACAATAATCATACAACGCTTTCTCAAGATTGATGATTATACTCAGTTCTATTGTGTGTACCAATATCATTACTGACAAGAATCGTTCATTTCTTAACAGTGCATCTACAGCTTACGTAATAAATTCCCTTAATATATATATATTCCTTTTTTATAACATTGACACTGCCTTTTCTACGTAGACATATACAATATACGTACAATGTCGGTAAATATAAAATTTATTTGTACGAGCTTTAGAAACAGGCAGAATAGCGAGCCTTGGGCGAGCTTTTCAGGCCTGTTTCGCAGTGAGTACAAAGGAATTTTATATTTAACGACAATGTACGTATATTGTGTTTATCCTGCAATGTCAAAAAGTCGGAAAACTTGTCAGATTTAAACAAAAAGGACAGAAACAAGCGTCATTCCTCGCCTTTCATAGCTGTTGTCAAGGGTGTTTTCTTCGTGGTCCGCGTTACATCAGTGCCAGTTTCATACTTGTCTGCGTCCTCCGCTGTACATAGATACAGGTTACCAGGAAAGTTTATTCGTAGGCTGAAAAGTTTATTCGTCTAGTACGAATAAAGCAAAAATTTATTCGTATAGCATATTTGTGCAGCAAATGATCTGATTGCAGGATAAATCGTTTTATGTCATGTAGCCCGTGTATCGATGGACTTTCTGAATGACAATCATATCCGCACCCTACCATGGCCAGCATTATCCCCGGATTTAAACCCAATTGAACATGTATGGGATGAGCTTGGACGACGTGTTCGAAATGGCTTAAATCCACCGGAAACCTTAGATGAGCTACGACGAGCCCTTATACAAGAGTGGAATAACATACCACAAGCATTCATAAGAAACCTGATCGATTCCATGCGTCGTAGATGCCAAGCGGTGATAAATGCAAGGGGAGGACACTCACGTTATTAACACTGTCAAACTCGTTTTTGATGTTATGATTATCTCTTTTGTGGAAAATGACAAATACTGTTGAAAAATGAAGTGTTACTTTTCTTACCTTTGAAGCATCATAAAGTTTTTATTTTTAATGCTTGATTTTATTTCGTGTTTGTTGAATAAAATATATTGTTAAAAAAAAATAGGTGTAACGTTTCTCTCTTTGACTATATATTATTATATTTGACTTATGTTTTTCTTAAAACATCTTATATTATAATTCCTGCTCAATCTTTTGTTTCTGTGTACTGTTTTGTAGATCACCGTTTGTCCTTTTTCTTGTTGCCATTGTGTTTTCAGTATTTCTCCGATTTACAGCTTTTGATTGCCTCTTTGGTATATTGCAAGTTTTCTTATTATAGACACTTAATGTACATGCTTATTAGACCACAATAGAATAGGTATGATTAGCCCCAAAAAATGGCGTACGCATTTCTCGAAGAACTCCGACATTTATACTGGAATAAATGCAGATATTACCGCGTAACAAAGCATTATCATGCTTACCCTTCGCGAGCAACTGGGTTCACCCACAATTTGTTGGTGCGATCCGTATTGCTTATCTTCTTAGTTTTTTGTGTTGTCCTAGTATGTGTCTTTACATTCTGAGTTCGTGTTGTGGCGTCCGTTGCGGTTTCCGTATAGGAACGATGTTCGGTTTGTGTTACCTCCAGCTGTTTGTAGGAAGGTTCATGTCGTATTGATTATGTGTGTTTGTTTGCGTATAGCGATGTCCAACATATATTGTGTTGTGTTTTTGCTTTGTTTGTCTTTATCTTGTGTACCTCATTGTGCTAGTTTCTCTGGATGGTTCATTCTTGATTACCCGTTCGGTATTCTCTAACGTTTATTTACAACTGTGCAATGAAACTGAGATATACAATTTGGTGCGCATGATGCATAGCGATGTCCAACACATATTGTGTTGTGTTTTGTTTTTCTTTGGATTGTCCATTTTTGATTGCCTCTTCAGTATTCTCGAACGTTTATTTACAACTGTGTAATCAAATTGATATATATAATTTAGTGCATATGACGTGTTCCTGGCATAGTCGTCCTCATGCACCAAGCGATTGAAAAGCCAATCATTTAAAGTCCTTTAGAAAGAAAGTAATTGATCACATTTTAACAATTAAATGTAAGACACTTACAAAAGTAGTCAAACGAAAAAACAATGCACATTCGTCGGTATTTTGAAAAGCTAACCCCAGCATATATGATAAATACAATGTATTATTGCATATCAGAATAAAAATCATACATTTAATTGGCTGAACATTCTTCACGTGACCTTCACTATTCCGCGATATAGACTGGAATGCTGATATAGACCGGTACAAAAACCGTGTATAGACTGGTACTACTGGTCCATACACGGATATTTGTTTGTTTACGTTTTAATAAATTACAATGTTTCTTATAATCTTATTATAAGTTGAACATCATTCAAACAATTGCTGTAGTCAATTCAAATTAGGTAATAACGAAGGTGATAACGCCTAGGCAAACCTTCAATGATCCTGATTGAAAATTTCTATGCATTTATATTGTATGTGTCATATTCTGATCTTCAATGCAATAAACACAATAGTCACAGATATAAAGTGCAATATCAGGATAGACAGACTGCCCTTGGGTCGTGGTACGGACCAATGGAAATGATATTGCCCTCGCCTCCGACTCGGGCAATGTCATTTCCACTGGTCCATACCACGACCCTTGGGCAGTCTGTACATCCTGATATTGCCCTCCATATCAGTAAATATCATATAAATATAGAAACAATACATCGCAACAACGTACTTGATTTACTACTCGGAATCAGACATACCACCATGAAGTACGCCTGTACTGCAAATATATATATCCAACTCCGAAATGTTGCCTCACAAACGTGCAGATAACAGCGAATAATAAAGAAAAACATACTTAAAATCAGGAAAAACAAACAATTAATTATTTGGTCTTTAGACCGCTTGACCTTTAACGTATCTGATTAAACCACACGTCGTGGGTAATAAATTGGATATATATGTTCTTTATTACTACATAAAATAAACCAAGCTTGCTTATCGTGAGCTCAGCAACAACTTTAATTAATATTTTGTCTGTCTCAAAATGGGTTCATCATGTACAAGCATAGAGCATATCATTCTATCAATATTTGGGTCATCTTTACAGTACATGTATGTCATCAATCGTGTTGGTAACAACGGAATAACACTACTGTTAAGCAGAGGAAATATTTTAACGTTGATACATTTACAGTATATTATCACAAAGTCTTTATTATAACAATCAAACTTATTTTTCATTACAGAAACAAAATTATCAAATGTACTACATTTCATGCAATGCTAAAAAATTGATCGAAGCATTTCTTTTTATTTACCACAATCATGAAACATACATTTCATATAGTTTTTATGACGTACACATTGCTTAAGCATAAGAGGTTAACAAGTCAGTGGACCTTTAGTAACACGTACAAACCGAAACATTAAAACATTTTTGGGGCCAAAGGGACTAAGCAGAATAGACAGAATCAGATAAGGTCTGTCCTTCTGCGACTTACGGCTTCTGATGACCAAACTTTTCTTACCCATGCCTGAGGGGTGGCTTAGTTTGAATAGAATACATTATTTGGAAAATGTGATTTATTACTTAACCAAACAAGAACGTTGTTTGAGCAATAGAAGTTACATTGATGTCTCTAAGGTGTCAGATTAACAAGCGGAGATTTATGGCTATCCGCTCGCAAACATTATTCTGACTGCCTACCAGAATTTGCTCCTGGCGCTTTAATGATGGTAGAAGACGCAAAGAATGACAGTTTTCTAGTGTAGCTTGATCAGAACTTGGATCAAATCAATAATTGTCACACTTTAGACTAACTCCATTACCATTAAGCCATCGAGGGTGCTAAATAAATTGTAATAGTTTAATTATGTATGCAAAGCGTATGTCTAAATTACCAAACTAATTATGCATGATTATTTATTAATGTTTAAATATCTGTAAAGCAAATATAGTTGAACTACTGAGAAACGTATTTTACAATTGAGTAATAAAAACTGAAATATATAATTTAGTGCGCATGACACATTTCTGACATAATCGTCATCAAGCACCAAAAGATTAAAAAGCAAAACAATTTGAAAGTCCTTTAGAAAGAAAGTAATTGATCACATTCAACAAATAGACAAAAGAAAAAAATGCAAATGCGTCTATATTTTGAACAGATAGCTACAACATATCTGATTAATACAATGTAATATAAAAGCAAGACATCGCAACGACGTACCTGATTTACCACTGGGAATCAGACATACCACCACGAAGTACGCATGCACTGCAAACATATATATCAAACTCAGACTTGTTACCTCATAAAAATCCAGATAACAGCAGATAATAATGAAAACATGCTTACAATCATGAAAAAACAAACAATTGATTATTTGTCCTTCCCATCTCTTGATATTTAACGTATCTGATTTAGAAACGTAGGTAGTAAATTATATATCTACGTTCTTAATTAATACATGGAATAAACTAAGCTAATATAGTCATGAACTCAACAAAAAATATATATTTAATTTCTAAGTTGATAAGGCTAAATGTGAAATTGAGAAATAAGAATAAATATTACCAGTTCCTTGAAAATAACAATTTAAAATCATTTGCAATCTTTAGTTTTCTGTATAGTATTTTGTAGGTCCTTTGTTTTGTCCCTTTACTTTAGGCCATTGTATTGCCTATCCTTCCTCGAGTCACTCCTTCTGATTCTTCTGATTAACACTTTTCATCTCCAGTATCTTCAACCTGTTGTCCCTTTTCTGTATACCAATACATTGCCTGTCCTTCCTCGAGTCACTCCTTCTGATTAACACTTTTTATCTCCAGTATCTTCAACCTGTTGTCCCTTTACTTTAGGCCATTGTATTGCCTGTCCTTCCTCGAGTCACTCCTTCTGATTAACACTTTTTATCTCCAGTATCTTCAACCTGTTGTCCCTTTTCTGTATGCCAATGCATTGCCTGTCCTTCCTCGAGTCACTCCTTCTGATTAACACTTTTTATCTCCAGTATCTTCAACCTGTTGTCCCTTTACTTTAGGCCAATGTATTGCCTGTCCTTCTTCGAGTCACTCCTTCTGATTAACACTTTTTATCTCCAGTATCTTCAACCTGTTGTCCCTTTTCTGTATGCCAATGCATTGCCTGTCCTTCCTCGAGTCACTCCTTCTGATTAACACGTTTTATCTCCAGTATCTTCAACCTGTTGCCCCTTTTCTGTATACCAATGCATTGCCTGTCCTTCCTCGAGTCACTCCTTCTGATTAACACGTTTTATCTCCAGTATCTTCAACCTGTTGTCCCTTTTCTGTATACCAATGCATTGCCTGTCCTTCCTCGAGTCACTCCTTCTGATTAACACTTTTTATCTCCAGTATCTTCAACCTGTTGTCCCTTTACTTTAGGCCATTGTATTGCCTGTCCTTCTTCGAGTCACTCCTTCTGATTAACACTTTTTATCTCCAGTATCTTCAACCTGTTGCCCCTTTACTTTAGGCCAATGTATTGCCTATCCTTCCTCGAGTCACTCCTTCTGATTAACACTTTTTATCTCCAGTATCTCCAACCTGTTGTCCCTTTTCTGTATACCAATGTATTGCCTGTCCTTCCTCTAGTCACTCCTTCTGATTAACACTTTTTATCTCCAGTATCTTCAACCTGTTGTCCCTTTACTTTAGGCCATTGTATTGCCTGTCCTTCTTCGAGTCACTCCTTCTGATTAACACTTTTTATCTCCAGTATCTTCAACCTTTTGTCCCTTTTCTGTATGCCAATGCATTGCCTGTCCTTCCTCGAGTCACTCCTTCTAATTAACACGTTTTATCTCCAGTATCTTCAACCTGTTGCCCCTTTTCTGTATACCAATGTATTGCCTGTCCTTCTTCGAGTCACTCCTTCTGATTAACACTTTTTATCTCCAGTATCTTCAACCTGTTGTCCCTTTTCTGTATGCCAATGCATTGCCTGTCCTTCCTCTAGTCACTCCTTCTGATTAACACTTTTTATCTCCAGTATCTTCAACCTGTTGCCCCTTTTCTGTATGCCAATGCATTGCCTGTCCTTCCTCGAATCACTCCTTCTGATTAACACGTTTTATCTCCAGTATCTTCAACCTGTTGCCCCTTTTCTGTATACCAATGTATTGCCTGTCCTTCTTCGAGTCACTCCTTCTGATTAACACTTTTTATCTCCAGTATCTTCAACCTGTTGTCCCTTTTCTGTATGCCAATGCATTGCCTGTCCTTCCTCGAGTCACTCCTTCTGATTAACACTTTTTATCTCCAGTATCTTCAACCTGTTGCCCCTTTTCTGTATACCAATGCATTGCCTGTCCTTTCTCGAGTCACTCCTTCTGATTAACACGTTTTATCTCCAGTATCTTCAACCTGTTGCCCCTTTTCTGTATACCAATGCATTGCCTGTCCTTCCTCGAGTCACTCCTTCTGATTAACACGTTTTATCTCCAGTATCTTCAACCTGTTGCCCCTTTTCTGTATACCAATGCATTGCCTGTCCTTCCTCGAGTCACTCCTTCTGATTAACACGTTTTATCTCCAGTATCTCCAACCTGTTGTCCCTTTTCTGTATGCCAATGCATTGCCTGTCCTTCCTCGAGTCACTCCTTCTGATTAACACGTTTTATCTCCAGTATCTTCAACCTGTTGCCCCTTTTCTGTATACCAATGCATTGCCTGTCCTTCCTCGAGTCACTCCTTCTGATTAACACGTTTTATCTCCAGTATCTCCAACCTGTTGTCCCTTTTCTGTATGCCAATGCATTGCCTGTCCTTCCTCGAGTCACTCCTTCTGATTAACACTTTTTATCTCCAGTATCTTCGCCCTTTTCTTATATTTCACATATTCATTTGACCATGTGTTTTTAAAAGAAATATTTTATATTTTAATTTCAAGGTCATTTTCAACTATTCATATTATAAACACTTAATTCGACTGCTACTGCATAGATATGATTAGTCCACAAACAATGATGTATATACAATGTACCTCTCCAAAAACTCCGACATTTCATCTAAAAAAAATGCAGATAATACATGCATGCATAACACATTATATCTTTATTTGGATGACCATATTAATATATAGAAGACAAAAGCTAGCTCAACAATAGTCAGGGCCTATGAGAGGGGGATTCAGCCGGTACATCGGTCCGGTGCCCGGAGAACCAAGAAGGGTCCGTTAATTTCTGAAGGGCCTCTTAGCCTTAGCCATAGACATTTTATATTGATTTTTTCATATTTGTTTTGTATTTTCAACTATTTTTAGTTCATTTAGATATGTTATCTGGACATTCTGCTGCACAGGGAATGAAGCCTGTCCCCGGGGCCCCAAAGCAGTTTTGTTCCGCCTTACGAAATGTCTCTTGGATGCCCTGACACTAGTACGGCAAAAATGTTTCTCTGTCCCAAAACAAGCACATACATACATAGAACTCTGTCAATATATAGAACTTAAATGACTAATACCGTTCATCAATCGTCAATAACAATGTCAGACAAAACAACAGATCACCACGAAGTACTTGATTGGCAACTGGAGATAAAACCTACTTCCATAAACCACAACAGGGCCCGGGTGGCTCAATGAGTTAGATAGTTGTATTCCCTAACAACTCATACAAGCCTATCATCAATACAGCGTGGGTTCGCGCCCGACTTTGTAAATTACAAAAGGAGTACACTCGACACGCAGCCGCAAGTGATAAAGTTTACCAATTGTTTGCCCATGGTCGGTGGTTCTTTCCCGGTACTCCGACTTCTTCCACCACTAAAACTGGTCGCCATGATATAGCTGAAATATTGTTGAAAATGGCGTTACACATTACAAATCAATCAAAATCAGTCATAAAGTACACCTGTATTACAACAAGGATGAAATCCGACTCTTTACATGGATAACAATGAATAATAACGAAAATCAAAATCAGGATAAAGAAACCATTAATTATTTTGCTTTCCAAACTTTTGACTTTGGTCATATCTGATGAAGTTAATCCCGAAAACGCCTCGTGGACAATAAATTAGATATCGACGTTTTTGTCAATAAAATCATAGAATAAACTAGGCTTGCTCAACATATGCTCAGCAAAGAACTTGATTAACTATTCGTCTGTTCAAAAAACAAGTACAACACGTACATCCTTAGAACATATCATTCTATCAATATTTAGAAATGTAATAACTAATGTTGTCAGTCCTCTATTGCGTTAGTAACAACGAGATAATACTACTGGAGAAAACAACTGACAATACACAGTTTGCATTACAAAAATAATATTGATGCAATAAAATAATCTATATCTTCCAATAGTTTTACCTTGAGGGTATCTAATTCCAGAACGCGTTGTATCCAGTACATTAGATATATATGTAATTATTAGTATATAGATTGGACTACGCTTCCTCAACATGAGCTCAGCAAATACATTTCATTAGCTACGTCGTCTGTCCCAAAACTAATACAATCAAACCTGCTTTAGTGATCACATCTATTAAACAATAACTTGTATTATTTGACCTTAATATTGTATTTCCCTTCACAGTGCATTTCATATCAATTAAACCTGTATTAAGCGACCACCTGTCTTACGTGACCATATTTTACTGCTTCCTTGGAAGGTCACATAAGACAGGTTTTACTGTTCATATATAGAACATTTGAATTGATCACTTGATAGAAATCTAATGACTTATACCGTCAGTCCTCTCCGTATGACATCGCGCAAAAGCATTCTCAATTTGTTATTAGGATAAATAAAAATATATAGAGAAAAAAATAAGCTAGCTTAACACAAGTACATATGTTATTTTCATTGAACTTTCCATGAAATGGAAAAATGTTATAAAACGTATAATTTTAGAATCAAACTCGAAAATGTGCAAATGGTCTATTATCACCTTCGTCTGTCGTAAAACTAGTACATACATAGAACATAATTATAATTCTATCAATATTCTAATATTTAATTAACAATAATGTCAAATCTTATCGTATGCCATCAATCGCGTTGGTAACAACAGAATAACTCTACGGAAAAAAAAACTGTCTTCAAAATAGATTTTATATTTATACAAGAAGTCATTCCCTATAATAGTGGAGGGCCCGGGCGGTTCAATGAGTTAGGTAATTGGATTACCTAACAACTCATTCAAGCCTATCACCTATATGGCGTGGGTTCGCGCCCGGCTTTGTAAAGTAAAAAAAGGGTGCACTCGACTCGCAGCCGCAAGTGATAAAGTTGACCAGTTGCTTGCCCATGGTCGGTGGTTCTGTCCGGGTACTACGGCTGCTTCCACCACTAAAACTGGTCGCCATGATATAGCTGAAATATTGCTGAAAGTGGCGTGAAACACCAAATATCAATCAATCAATCAATCCATCAAACCAACTATAGTGCAAATACGGCATACGGTTTGTCCATGAATATCAAAGAATATATGTATAACTAATCTGAAGGGGCAATCAGGAATGGGCAGTTCAGAGACAATGACAATATTGGGAACAAGGCACAGAACGAAGACAAGCAAAACAAAAACATAGAAAACTACGAAATTGGGCAACTCAAACCGCAGGAAAGGCTTACCAGGAAAATGAGAACTAAAAATAGATATTACCATTTCATTAAAATTAACACTTTGAAAACAAGATAGTTAAATGTATCATATATCATATATTTACATGAACATATGTGTATTTTCTCAATGAGTGAGGTAGTTTGATTACCTAACAACGCATGCAATCACCAATACGGCGTGGATTCGCGCCTGGCTTTGTAAATTACAAAAAAGGGTGCACTCGACTCGCAGCCGCAAGTGATAGAGCTTACCAGTTGCTTGCTCATGGTCGGCGGTTCTCTCTGGGTACTCAGGCTTCTCTTCCACCACCAAAGCTGTCGTCATGATATAGCTGAAATATTGCTGAAAGTGGCGTTAAACACAATAAATCAATTCAATCAAATCTATATTTAGATGAACATATGTGTATTGTAAACATCTTATTATAATTTCAAAGTCATTTCCAACAGGGGTTTCCTTTCATTAGTAGAGAACACAGAAGTACCAGGCAAGCACCATCACTTATGGTTGTATCTAGCTAAATTAGCTCAACACAAGTACAGCAAAATCTTCAAGAAAAGTGTGAAGATACAAAAGGGGTAAACAGGAGCAGGTAAGTCGAAGGACAGACAACACAATGGCCAAAATTAAAATGGCAAACAATGATCTACAAAACACAACACAGAAAATTAAATATTGAGCGACACGAACCCCACTAAGAATTGGCAGTTTCTTCCGTCTTAAATCAAGTACATACATAAAGCATATAATATCAATATGAATACAATTAATTACTAATACCGTTCATTTGGCAATTATCGTTATGGAAATAAACCGTTTGAGTTTCATTGCCAAATGACAGAAACGCGTTGTGTTCACCAAATTGGATACCTACGTTTTTTTTAATACAAAGAACATACAAAGGTTTTTCAACATATGCCCAGGACAATTTTCGATTAATAACTTCATCTGTCTCAAAACAAGGACATCATGCACATACACAGAACATATCAATCTATCCATATTTAGAAATTTAATTACTTATGCAGTCAAATCTTACCGTATGCCATTAATTGTGTAGGTAGCCACGAAAAAACACAGCCAGAGAAAAATAAATTGTTTTCAATACAGATTTGATATTACAACAACAAATATTGATACAATGAAAACATCATGATCTTCTGATCGTGTGACTTGGGGCGTACATGAATAAGGCAATTCCAGCATCGTGTACACTAAATTCGATACCTACGTTTTTATTGATACATAACATAAGCTAAGCTTGCTGAACATATTATCAGCAAACATTTTGATCAATCATTCGTGTGTTCAAAAAACAAGGACGACATCTACATCCTTAGCACATATTATTCTGCCAATATTTAAAAATATAATGCTTAATTCTGTCAATCCTTACCACATGCTATTAATTGTGTTAGTAACAGCAAAATAACACTACCGGAGAAAAAAAACTGTTTTCAATACAAATTTTATATTCAATTTAAATTCAACTATTTTATTCAATAAATGCATAAATACAATATCCAATGGGATTGCACATCAGGCATAGCCTATATAAGTGTTCTCCCTCAATAACTAAGGACATCAAGTATAATGATAAGAATAATTAATTAATTTACATTGTAATTGTGACATTTGCCAATCTAGAGTATGAATAAGTTAACTTGTAATTAATATATTCGTCTGTATATTAAGGATACATATGTACATATATATATATAAGCACAAAAGAAGGCATATTCATACATATACATACATGTACACATAAATACAGATATATATTTGTTTAATCATCTTAAGCAATAAATTAAAAACGATTCAAAGCAAATAATACAAAATCAAATTGAAAAATGTTAATATTAATAGTCAAGTCTTTTTGTTCCACAAATAAAGGTGTGGACAGAGTTCATAATAAGTATATTATCACCAAGAGAAAGGTCAGGTGATCCCTTTAAGAGTACTTCAATGCTTAGGAAGTCGGCTAAATCTCTCAGTTGAGTAAACAGCAACTTTGGCAAATGAAAAGTGGACAGAAATAAACGTAGCGAAAGTTACCTTCAACATCATCCCCACAAAGACACCCTGAACCATCTGACAAGTGTGACAAGAACTTGTGTTGATTCAAGCTATTTGCCAAGTTTCTAAGTTGACAATGGAATATGTTGTATTTTCCTGTACCCAAGGCAAAATAAGGGGAGGGACAGATATATTAGATCTTATTTGCTTTTTGAACATTTGTCTACTGTGTTGATTTTGCATATCTACATCAAGTAAATTCCAACTGTCAATTACATTAGGGAAAAAACTACATTTGTATGAAGTGGTATTACAGAATGGAGGTTCAAAAACTCGGTTAAATCTCAAATTATAACTAGATTGGTGGTTAGCTTGTAGAAGAATTTCATTTAAAAGATATAAAGGTGTTTCATCATGGAGAATTGTGTGTAATCAAATTAGCTTATTTGTTCTTCGGCGTTCTTTCAGTGGCACCCATCCCAATTCGGTGTACAATTTTGCATGTGATGTTCCCTTCCTTAATCCAGTAATTATGCGAGCTGCCTCTAGTTGTACACTTTCCAGTAATTCAGATTCATGTAAACTACAATTGTCGCAAACTATTCCCCCATATTCAAGCATTGGACGAATAAATCCAATATATAATTTGTCCAATGATTTTCTGTCTAGTTTGTGTTTAATCATTCTTAAAATGTTATTTCTTCTACAAGCTTTAGTATATACTTCATTAATATAATTATTCTATTTACCATTTGAGTTTAAAGTGACACCAAGATGCTTATGGGATTTTGATTTTTCAAGCATGGTCCCATTAAAGAATAAGGGTGGTAAATTAGCCATTTTTTTCCTAGAAAATAACATGGACTTAGTGTTTGTTGCATTGAACGTAATTCCCCAATCACTGGACCATTGATGTATACATGCAAGATCTTCATTAAGAGATTCGGCGGCTGACGTTTGATCTTCAACAACACAGTATAGAGATGTGTCATCAGAACATCAGAACAATGATAGAAGACTATCATCTTAGATCTTTAAAGGTTGCTTATTATATTCCATTCTAGAGAGTGTAGGAATATCATTACTGGTAATAATGCTTCTAGATATAAAGCGTTTGATTGCAAGTCGTTCTCAATAACAGAGCCACGCCATATTACGCAACTTTTTCCGCTTTACATCAAAGGTTATATTTTATTTCAAAGTTAATAAAGGCTTAGCGGGAAATTGCGAAATAATCAAATATTATAATTTCAAAGCCACTTTCAAGATTCATAGGAATAGGACAAAGAATTAATATGAATACTGGTAACGATTCTCCTGGAAAGAAAGCATGTGAGTTGCAAGTCACTCTCAAATAACAGTGTAGAGACAGCTTACGTAACTTGCTCGTAAAAAAACCCACATACGTTGCAACCAATGAAGCTACTTGTATCATATATTAGAACATGTGTTTTTTTATTCGTATTTCATAATTTCCGGTGTCTACCACCACTTTCAAGTATGCATGTCAAACTCCGACTTTTTACCTAAAACAAGTGTTGAGTGAGTGAATGATTGTTGCTTAACGCCAACTCAGCTATCTCATTGCAAGAACAAGTAAATTTTCAGTGAGATGATGATGAGGACCACTTTGTTCGAAACCAACACGCTGAGCTGGATTTTTTTAGTGATAGCTTACTGAAACAACAGCCCGCGGATAGAAATGTCGCTCCACTCGAACACATTATTCTGATTCCGAGGAAACCAGTCTTTGCTCTTACTCCTTTATGATGTGAGCTTAGCGGAGAAACAGCAACAAATACCAGTCTTATAGTCTTTAGTTTGACCCGACCGGGGCTCGAACCCACCATTTACTGCACTAGAGACGAGCACGCCAACCATTGCACCACCGATGCGGTTAAGACAAATGTTGATAATACCGAATGATAAATAAATAAACGTATATCAAAATCAGGATAAACAAACAATTCATTATTTGTCTTTTCAGTATTTTGACTGAGTGTATCTGATTACGGCTATTCCAGAAACGCGTCGTGTTCATGAACATATAAATCTACGTGTTTATCAATAAAATCATAGAATGAACTAAGTTTGCTCAACATAGGCTTAGCACACAACACAATTGATTAAATATTCGTTTGTCCAAAAACAAGTGCTGCAAGTGAATCCTTAGATCATTCTATCTATATTGAGAAATTTAAAGGGATAGTAAAGCTCGTTTTAACATATATGTTTTCAACTCGTGACGAAGGTTGTTTCTTTTCAATTTAATTGGAAAAACAATCCAAAAATACTTTGCATACCCATATAATCCCTAATATCGTTAAAATATCACTTAAAAGGGTCGAAATGAATTTTTGTTCAGGAAGCAAAAATTCAATTAATGGAAAAACCGCAAGATATGACAGAATTATCAACGAATTATGTCACTTTTACAAAGTTTCATTGATAAAAACCGGATTAATGTTTCATAAAAATCATTTATTGCACCAATTGCAAGTTTTCATTAGATACAAAAAATTACCAAACTGAGCTTTAATATCCCTTTAATAGATAATGTTGTCAAATCTTACCGTGTGTCATTAATTGTGTTGGTGATAACGGAAAAAACACTACCGTAGAGGAAAAAAAACTGTTTTCAAGACAGAGTGTATACTACAAGATGTATAATGATACAATGAAAACATCTTGATGTTCCGATGGTTTAACTTTGAACGTACCTGATGAAGGTTATTTAAGAAACGCGTCGTGTCAACTAAATTAGATATACAAGTTTTTATTAATACACAGAATGAAATAAGCTTTCACACCATACGCTCTGCAAAATGTTGATTAGAAATTCGTCTGTCTCAAAACCAGTGTATCATGTACAAACATAGCTCATATAATTCTATCAATATTTAGCAATTCAATTACTAACGCTGTCCTTCATTAGCGTATGCCTATCAACGGAATAACACAACTGGAGAAAAAAAAACGTTTTCAATACAGATTTTATATCAAAAGAAAAATAATGATAAAACGATATCATCTTAGAATTTGAATTTGAATTTGAATTTTTGGTGTATAACGCTTTCTGCAATATTTCAGCTATATCATGGCGATAAGTTTTAGTGGTGGAGGAAGCCGGAGTACCCGGAGAGAACCACCTATCCTGGGCAAGCAACTGGTAAACCTTATCACTTGCGGCTGCGAGTCGAGTGTACCCTTTTTGTCATTTACAATGCTGGGCGCGAACTCACGCCGTATTGGTGATAGGCTTGTATGAGTTGCTAGGTCCAACGACCTAACTCATTGAGCCACCCAGGCCCCCTTAACCATCTTAGATCTTTCAAGATTGGTTATTATACTCATTTATGTAGTGTTTAGCAATATCATTACTGGTAATACTCCTTCTAGATATAATTATAGCGTTTGAGTTGCAAGTCATTCTCGATAATAGTGCCACGACAGCTTATGTAACTTTTCGCTTTATACATTTTAAAATAAAAAAATTGATAAAGGCTTAACGTGAAACAGAGAAATGCAAATATATATTACCAGCTCATTAAAACAATTTACAACCAGTTACAATCTTTAGCTTTCTGTGTAGTGTTTTGCATAGATCATTATTTATGCTATTTTTAGGCCATTGCATTGTCCATCCTCGAGTTCCCGCTTCTGATTACCCTTCAAACTTTTCTTATATATTACATATTTATTTGACCTCAATATGTTAAAAAAACCATCTTATATTATATATTCAAAGCCACTTTCAACACTGGTTCAGTTTGATTAGATGATGAAACAGAAGTGCCAGGCAAGCGTTATCATGTACGATTATATCAAGTACACCTAGGTTCGTGTTGCTCAATCTTTTGTTTTTGTGCAGTGTTTTATAGATAATTGTTTGTCCTTTGTCCTTTTCATTTTGGCCACTTTGTTGTGTTTCCTTCTTCGATGGCGGATTCTGATTTCTCCTTTGGTATCTTCAAACACGTGATAGGTAGAACATCTTACATGGTCGTTCTGAGAATTACGGCTACTGATTACGCCTTTGGTATCATCACGTAAATGTATATAGCATACTATTATGTCACAGTTTAGAAACTTAATAAGTAATACCGTCCATCCTTACCGTATGTCATTAGTCGAGTTGGAAGCAACGAAATAACACTATTTGAGGAGAAAAAAACTGTTTTTATTACAGATTTTATATTATCAGAAGAATAATGATACGACACTATCATCTTCATCTTTCAAGATTGGTTATTATACTCAGTGCTGTAATGTGCAGCTTACGTAAGCTAGATTCTATAGTGTGTAGCACTATGATTGCTGTCAATTCTGTCAGTCCTTACCACATGCCATTAATCGTGTTGAAAACAACGGAATGACCCTACTGATGAAAAAACCTGAGTCAATACAGATTTTATTTTACAAGGACAATGATGATGCAGAGCTATCTTACTCATTCAAGATTAGTTGCTATATTCAGCTCTATAGTGTGTAGCAATACGATTACTGTCAATTATTCCTTTAGAAATAAAGCCTTTGAATTGCAAGTCATTCCCGATAATAGCGCAAACATAGCTTACGTAACTCCTTTTTATATCAAGGAAACTGATATGTTCTTAATTACAAAGTTGATTGAGGTTTAACGGGAAATGAAACCATTTCGCTATAAATAACATACGTTAATATCATGACAGCTATATGTATTACAAAATACACAAATGGACAATCTGGCAGCCAAGGGTACACAAGACGACGGCAAAGGGTACACACGACGACGAAAAAGAAAACAAAACACAAAACACAACACACAATGTGTTGGACACCACTATGGGCAAACAACATGTATATTTGACCACGTGCTTTTTTAAATTGTTATTATAATCTCGGGTGCTTAATAGTAGTTGCGTTATACGGTGAGTTCAAATTGTATTATAAGAGGACATACAAACATATTCGGCAAGCGTAACAGCACATACGGTTGTATCTAGCTAAACTAGCAATGGTCGAAAGAAGTACTCACATATCTTAGTTAGCATAGATACTTATTGTATATTTACATTTATTACATACTTAGTTCAAATAAAGGAATTTTTGTATGATCAATATGATCGGAAGTAAACTGTCCATATTTTCACACCCCTGGAAAATAACCGGTTATTGGATTACTACAACATCATTTCTATATCGAGGCCCATATTGCCCGGGCCAATATGGGGCTCGACTTCGTCTCAGACCAATATGGGTGTCTCTTTTCTAGATGTCGAAAGTATGTAATAAATAGTTTAATACATGGGCATTTCCGTCTCGGGCCAATATGGGTCGAGGGATGAAAACAAGGCCAATATGGAAATGCCCATGTATTAATCTGTATTTATTTCATATGAAAACGATGATTTGTGCATTTCCATTGCTGGCAATTTATTCCAAAAATACCCATTGCATCTTACGTAAAAATTTAGAACCCAGGACTTTGACTTAAGTCTGTGGGAATCGCCTTAATACAGTGTTGTGTAATCTAAAAATAAATAAAAACGTGGATATCAAATGTAATGCCAATCACGCGTTTTTGGAATAACCTTCATCAGGTACGCTCAAAATCTAAAGATTGGAAAGCCAATTGATTTAAATTTGTGTGGGCAATACAGCCAAAGGGCCTAGGCAAGATAATTACATTATTTTAGAACTGTACATTTCAGTAATACATATATCTAATAAACCAAGTCAATACCGAAGCACTGACTACTGGGCGGATGATATTCTCCGGGACTAACTAGTTAACGTTAAAGGCAAAGGTTGGGTATCCGAGTGCAAAAAGGGATAATCAGGAAAAGAACGATGTAGATAAAGACAACAATGTAAAGCAAATGAATTGCCGGTACCATGCCAGGACAGTGAGCGGTCATGCATTTGTGTGATATTGTCTATGATTATGTTTGACTTTGGAAACCCAGGCTCATATTGTTTTTCTGTACTTTACTGGAAGTGACATAGCCTGTTTTGAAGATTTATTGTTGGTATGCTTGAGTTCATTTTGAACATAGCTGCATTTTTGTCAGATAATGCTACATGTAAGCAACCACCAATAAATAAAACGAGTTCCGAAAGCTTCCAAGAATTTCTAAATTTGAGTAATATTGTACCTTTATTGACCACTTTTTTTTTTAATATTCTACTGGCCATATATCTATAAAGAAACATAATTAAAGACAGCAAGCGATTGTTCTATATTTTGAAACCCAAAGCAAGTCATTAAGAAGGACGAAAAGGTCAAGCCTTCATTAGAGAAGATATATTAAGAAGTTAACAATAAACATAGACTAGCATTAAATCTTAAAGGTTCTGTATAATCTTATTAAAGACAAGACATAATTATACGGTAGAAAACATACCAAACCTTTATTAACAAGCAGTTCATTAAGTTCAAAACGTCATCAGAATATCAGGCGATGTCTATAAGAAGCTAATCAGCCGATGATCTTGTCAATATTGTACTTTACTGATTGTAATATCTTCTATTTTGATTTTAATCAACTAAGACTAGACTGGTTGTTTATTTATTAACGAACTCGGCTTGATGATGATAGCATATACACCAGTGATAAAAATGGTTCTCGGGGCTCCATCCACAAAGCAGCCCAACATGTACGAATAGTGACATCGGTTCCAAGGAAACGATAAAGATAACTGATTGCTTGATTGGTGTTTAACATCACGATAACGAACGTGGCTGCTTGATGCTGATATCATATGAATGTATGTTGACCACGGTTACCAGACTCAGTCAACAAAGCTGTCCAGGTCGTCCGCATGGAGTCTGATAGAGGATGCAATACCATTAAAGTCTACATGGTTTTAATACGCAATTCACTATCCTGTATCGTAGATGGTAACGTGTTTGGAGAGTGTCACACTCCCTTCTTGAACATTAACGACGTTTTTGTTGATTTAGAAAAAAAGAGTGAGCGGCTACAACTCTCTAACTCTCCGGTATTTTGCAACGCGCTAATACAACATTGTTTTGGGAATGACAAAGCAAATATTAAGCTTGTCAATTGTTCGTTTTTATCTCCAGTTGTTTGTAGGAGGGTTCATGTCTTATTTACGTTATTTGTGTTTGCTTGCGTGTAGTGGTGCCCAACAAATATTGTACTGTGCTTTTGTTTTGTTTGTCTTCGTCTTGTGTTCCCAATGTCATCGGTTTCTCTGGATTGCCCATTTTGATTGCCCCTTCGGTATTCTCTAACGTTTATTTGTAAATTGTTCGTGAACATAGATAAGTGCAGATATATCTAGAGTGCATGGAAAGTCATTTCTATTTTATTATTTGTGATGATAATGCAAGAGTTCTCATATATTTCTGGTATATTTCCCATTTATGAAATACATTTGTTTTCTGGCGAACACAGAATTAGAAAATGAAAAAAATACCATATTGTTGGGACAGTTTCTATAATGTAATAGCCAAATAGACAGTTTCTATAAGGTAATAGCCAAATCGTACAATCAGTCAAAATCGACACCCCAAACACACACACACATACGTATATATATATAAAATTAAACCAAACAGTGTTAGAATTAGATCGTTGAGCTGACACATTTTTGTTCTTCCCTCGACGGGATTTGAGCTCACACCATTGATACACTGCAACACCAATCGCTTTTCACTATGTCAAGCACCCTATACCACTCGATTACATCCGCTAAAAATGTTAACTTCAAAGTCGAAGTGTTGCCTTGTCTCGTAAGGAATATCTAGGGATAGACATAAGACATGTGTCTAAGCGTGTGTAGATGGTACATATATACTTAATATTATAATTTGACAGCAATCTAACTCAGCAATTTTTAATATATTGTACATGATGATGAAGAATTCATCATACAGTCACATGAAGTAAAGTATATTATGCAAACATCTAAACAGGTGACAACAATATACACTTATTGACTGGGTATGAAAGTAATAACACTTTTATTGTCCCCAAGGTACCAACTATTTTCCGAGGCAACAGAGGGGACAATTAAAGTATTATTACCCGAATATCAAGTATATAAGTGTTTTATTATACTGAACAACTGTGCAATTCAACATTCTAAATTAGGTCCTTTTCTGATGGATTTCTAGTCTACTTTATTAATGCTTTTTAAAACTAATACATTTTCATGCTTGCATTTGAAGAAGAAATTAATGCTTAAGCAAACAAAAAAAACAACAAGAAGTGATTAAAGTGCTATTCACCGTCCGGTGAATAGTCATTCGTGCTATTCACTGATGAATAGTACTTTTCAGACAAATTGAATGAAACTATGGAAATATATTTTTATTGCAATACAATTTATATAGAAAAAAGTATGAGAAGTATAATAATACAATATATCTGTCCCACTGGATCTCAAAGGCAATTCAATGAATAGTGGACGGATTAAACTAGTTTTATTGACCTTCATGTACTAAAACATTTGAATGTGATGACTATCTCTCTGTATTATTGATAATACCAAATGTTCTCTTATTCCAGAGTTTCAAAGGATCCGGGGATTTCCGCTCCTATTTGATAAATTGATCATTTAGATATACAATCTTTTATTGTATATAATTGATCGTACTTTAATATCCTCTCATTCACACAATTAAATTGAAACATGATTTTTCTTAATTACAAGAAAAGTGTCAAAGTTCTATATAATTATCATCTGTAATGTCAAAATTGTTATTTCATTTTTATGTTTAATCAGCGTTTATATAAAACACACCTCTTAACAGGAAAAGGCCAATGTTCGCTATTGAATGTGTTTGTTACATTCGATTGTGCTCGTTTCCTATCGTTATCGAACGTCCCGGGCTGAAATATGTAACATCAGAAAACAATTGCATTGATTACTTCCGCTGATTTTAATCTTCTGGTTTTTCCAGGTAGCATAAGGGTTTTTCCACCCGGTTTTTCCAGGCGTATTCAGTATGTGCATACCCTATTGACGTCAAGCTTTTTATCGATACAGATTATTGATATTATAATTTGTATTGACAGATAGCTCGGTGCGTCTATGTAAATATTAGTTATATATATATTGATGAAAAAACATGATATTCGTGTTACACGATCTTTGGTTTTGTGTGTAGTGGTTTGTAGATCGTTGTCTGTAATTTTGTCCTTTTTCTTTTGTCCACTGTGTTGTACATTTGTGTATGTCCTTCGATTTTCGGATTCTGATTTTTATATGTGTTCGTCCGTAAATTCGATACCTATGTCTTGTATATTTGAAATAAATTGCAAACTCTTATATATTGCAAATCAATTTCAATGATAGACCATGTTTGGGAAAATGAAACTAGCTAAGCCCTGCCACTTTTTATTGAAGTCCCTGTACCAAGCCAGGAAAGTGAGTGGTCATGCATTTGTGTTATGGATATCAATTTAATCATATTTCGACTATTTTTTATTTGATTTTGGAACAGTTCATTTCTTTGTGATTTCTCTGTATATGTGCTATGCACTGTCAGCTTGAGAAATAAAGATATACAGATAAACAATGTGGTGGTTTTTCTTATTGTTTTTTTTTCTCCATTTTATTGCAATATAATCGTGTTCTTCTAATGAACGTCTTATTACTTGGGTAATAATACAGGTAAATATAGAAATCAATAGTGGAAGAACAATTAAAAACGGAATTCGGTTAAGTGACTAATATTTCTGGGATGTGAATGTGATACACATGTGTTAGCCATAAACAATAATCTGAATTATGTATTAGGTAATATTTGCTTTATGACTGAATATAAATGCACGATTATAAATTTTAGACTCTTTTTTCTAATATATCATAAAATATCTACGGTGCCCATCAATAAGAAACTAATTTAAAAATAGTGCGTTGATTGGCCGATTGTTGTTTAACAGTTTTTCATTTATATACATGAAAAGAACAAGCTTACATTTGCTGATGCACTATTAGACCCCGAAGTAGTCAGTGTTTCGGCAAAGCCATGGTTTATTGAATATATTTATTAATGAAATTTACAGTTACTAAATAATGTAATTATTAATAAAGCTAAGGTTCTCCTCCCTCAGGGCTAGTTGACCTTAGCCGAGTTTGCTTATCCTGTTCATGCTCTTTGATTTTATTGTTCCCAAAAATTTCAATTTTCCAAGTCTTTATATTTTGGGCGTAACTGATGAAGGTTATTCCAGAAACGCGTCATGCGCACTAAATATTATATCTACGTTTTTATTACAAGCAATATGTCAATTAGGTAAAAGGGGGCGTTGTAGAATGAGTCTGAGACCAAATATTTAGTTTGTGGAAGTCACTCTCCTGTACTAGTACTCGTTCGTACAATATGAATATGCCTTGATAGCCACCCTATGCATTATATTCCTTTTTTCAATGTCACAATCAAAACATCCGTCCATTTGTATATCCAAGAGCCATCTTTTATCTTTGTATTTAGAAATAAAACCCTGTCCATTGATAATGAAATAAGAACGTAAATATCAAATTTAGTGCGCATGACGCGTTTCTGGAATAAAATTCATCAGGTAGGCTTAAAATCGAAATATTGGAAAGCCAAATAATTTAACTGTAAATTTCAATAACAAATTATTAAATGAGAAATGTTAATAATATACATAACTTCAGCAAATTTTCAATATCAACAAACAAATATAAAGATGAAATAGATATTGGGTTACTGATGCTTACTTCATTGTACTTGGCATCATATTACCCTGTATAGTTATTCATCATTTCCATTTTTTAACAGCATCGGTGGTGTAATGGTTAGCGTGCTCGCCTCGCGTGTGGTAGATCATGGCTTTGGCCCCGTGCGGATCAAGCCAAAGACTATATAACCGCACCGGTGGTTTAATGATTAGCGTGCTCGCCTGGCGTGTGGTAAATCGTGGCTATGGCCCCGTGCGGGTCAATCCAAATACTATAAAATGCTATGTGTTGTTTTTTTCACTAAGCACATAGCATTAAAAAGTAAGAGTGAAGAGTGATGGACTCGGGATCATTATCATGCATCTGACTGTTATATTAGTGTGCTAGCACTATATAAATCAAACTAAGCGTGTTGATTTAGTACAAGGCGGACATCATCGTTATCTCATCGGATGTAGCTGGTTCCCGTCAACGATATAACTGAAATATTGTTCAAGGTGGCGTTAAACACCATATCCCTAACCCTGTTCCCGCCATAATATAGCTGGGAGAAAATTGCTCATTTTGCGTTAGACAACAACCATTCACTCACTCATCCAAAATTGGTTAATGTTACTTTCAGGGAGATGAACGTCAATTGTAATAATAAATACATTAGTTAGGTTGTGCAAATTTCAATAACAAATCATTAGATGAGAAATGTTCATAAAATGCATGACTTCAACAAATTTGCTAATATCATCAACCATCGTTGAAAGTGGGGTTAAGCGCCATAACTCTAACCGTGTTCCCGCCATGATATAGTTTAGAAATATTAATAAAAGACATGACTTCAGCAAATTTTTAATATAAAAAAGGAGATAAGAAGATGAAATATAAATCGGTTCACTGATGCCTATACTTCATTGTACTTTGGCATTATATTATCCTGTATAAATATTCATAAATCCCCACTTTAAAACTGTTATTAATATAATATTTACATTATATATATGTGCCGTCGAAAATGTTTGCAACACTTTGTTTAAATATATATATATAATGAATATAGCATATTATTGAGTAACATCTAGATAATAGCATTCCTTTTAACAGATATAATAAAAGATATAACCATTTAAAAAAAAACAGACCGCAAATATTTGTTTTTGTTGGAGATTGAGATGAAAGATATTAAAACCGTTACGTATTATACTTTAATTGGTTGCTATTGGTTAAATGATAAATTGTCAAATTGCATGCTGAATCAAACAATTAAGTGATCAAACGTTGAGTCAAGGTCACCATAAATCGCTCAAAAATAGGCGTCTTTCCAATACGTTGAATTATATTATTGCTACTGGGACTAATAGATGAAATATTAATTTACGTATTTTGAGTTGATGGTAATAAGTGAGATATTGTGTTTTGTTGTTGTTATTGCTTGTCGATTTTCATATCAAGATGAAGGCTGCGGATAACATTAACCGATTTAACCCTGAAATTATACTGTTCATGCTTCTAGCCAGCACCTAAATCTCTATCGACCACTGTCATATTATCAATAACTGTAATGTTTTCTAGAAGATTAGTTCATTTTGGTGTGGTCGATTATAATATATGCATTAGCTCGACTATTACTGATACACTTTTTAGTCCAGTCCACTTTCGGGCCGGTCGTGGCTGGGATCGTATGGTACATAGATTTACAACTACCTATGCAATCAGTGCTTATCACCACCGATGTTGTGAGTTGGAATCTCGATCAGGCCGAGATGTACAACATTATGTGATAAAGATTGTCTGACGAAAGACAGGTCGTTGGTTTTCTCCGGGTCCTCCGGTTTCCTCCACCAGTAAAACATACCGCCACGATATAACTGAAATATTGTTGAAAGTAGCCTTAAACACCATCAAGCAAACAAACAAACAAGCATGTAATGCTTGCTAGAAGATTGGTTCATTTTGGTATGATCGACTATGTATTTATTATCTGATTCAGCTATCATGTTTAGGCATTTTGGTTTGCTTGCGCTCACTGACTTTTGAATTATTTCCTTGCTAATCTTATGACCATGGACGTTCCTGATAAATATGTAACTTGTTCGCGGCATGATATTGGAAGATTTGCTCGGTGTTCGGTAATGTTGTTATTACCATTATTGCTTACCGTTAATCCATAATAACTCCCTCAAATCTAAAATTCCGTTATTGATTAATGTCAATATCCGTCAGTCATAAGTAACCTTAGTCGATTATGTCTATCTTTTATATGCTTAGAACCATTTGTATTCTTGCTCCAAAATTTTTTAAATTATTTGAAATGTACCAGGAGAAGGTTACTCCAGAAACGCGTCGTGCGAACTAATATAGATATTTACATTTATTGTACCTGTTTATTTACCTTTAAACAACAAGGAGCTAACTAATCTCTTTAACCTGTCCAAAACCTGGACGTAGATTTTTATTTATTTACGTTGTTGTGTGAAGAAAATGTAAACAGTGATGGTCAACAACTCTGGCTATGATCAGACACAAGCATGTGGCGTAGCTAAACCGGTTAATGGGATGCGTTGATATTTGAATCTCCAATGAAAACACAAATAAAGCCATACAATAAATAAACCCCTACACATATTTGATTTCACTGAACACAAACAATACACAAATGGCAGTACAACAACAGGATCAATGAAGGTTAGTAGATATAGATCTACTAGCTAGGAAGGTAAAATATGTTGGCGAAGAACAAATAACTAATGAGACAAAAACATATTCAATACCAACAAGTCAACAGCATCTTGTTTTTTGTTTGTTTGTAGTTTTGGAGTTGAATCAGATCCATCAAGAAGTTACCATACATGCATGTAATTGCTTCTTTCCATGCATTTTTGTTTGCGTATAGGTATAAAATGAAACACAATCAATATCACACTGTCAGAACAGTTCCAAAATCAAATATCAAAACGACAGAAGGTGGTAAAATCGATACATTTGTAACCGTAGCATACAAATACATGACCGCTCACATTCATGGCTTAGTACATGGACCAAAAACTCAGATGTTTTGAAATTCATTCAAATTATTGCAGTCCATCATATTTTCAATATTTCTACCACCTCGTTAGTAAGAGTATATACAACCCATTATTAACATTTAACCCAATGAGGCAAATCGTGATTGCAAAAAAGCAAAATAACTTGATCGAATTAAAAAAAAATGTCAAAAATCGGATGGCACTTTTATTAGCTGCTTTAAGCATACAGAACAAAAGACGGACAATTAGAATTGATTTGCTGGCTGTATATTGTGTGTTCCGTCCTAATGGTAATGATTATCTGTCATAGTGGCGCTTTGTCCTGGTACATTAAGTAGTGTTGCATGCGTAGTTCCATGCTATTCTTGTAATTTACAACGTCACTCTTGTGTTAGAAATAGTAAATATTCTCATTGTTTGTGAAGTAACTGTACCGTTTTGTCCGATAATGTTTATCTTATAATAAGATAATTGAATAACTTCGATATATGATAATTAATTAATGACTTGAAATAATGACTTAAAAAGCTTGATATTATCTTTTATTATGTCGTTTTTTTTCGGTTTTTTTCATCTTAATTTAGCATCTATTTGAACGATCTAACAAACAAAAAAAACTTAATTTTTGGACAAACCAATTCATTTACTAGTTTCACCCATAAACATGTTTCTTTTATTTGTACATACTATCCGATTGTTTCATAGAAAATTATGTTTTATTTCTAAGGATTTTCTAAGTGCATGCGCTCTTCTAAGTGTATGCGCTTAATAATAAAATTTGTTCACGCCATGATATAGCTGAAATATTGCTAAAGTTTGCGTAAAACACCAATCAATCAATCAATCAATCAATCAATCAATCATAAAGCTATGGCATTGGTGACCTTAACAAAACATTTTGATATCCTGTTTAGGTCCTTTCGATTTCTTGCTCCCACAGAGTTTAGATGTACCTAGTGATGACTATTTCAGAAACGCACCGTGCACTAAGTTGGATATCTACGCTTTTATTACAATAGCTTGATTGGGTTTTCAATTATTTTCGAGAATTAATCAAATATGTTTTTGTTTTTTTACTTCCAACTTTCATTGACAACTGTATGTCAATGTTACCATATCAAAGTATATCATTTACTATTGATTTGTTGATATATATGCTCAAATTTTTCATTTGTTTAATGATTATTAAAAAAAATATAATAATAAATACTACTTAAATCAAATTTTATCTTTTTATACTTTTACATGTCAGCTGATGCTGCTTTCCTTTATTGTGTTTAACACCACTTTCAACAATATTTCAGTTATATCGTGACGGTACATGTCAGTTGAAGGTTAGTACAGCAAAATTAATTTGCTTAATAAATTATGATGTTAGAAGGAAATACCTCTATTGTATCAGGCTTAGAAAGTAAATATCACGATACTGCTATAAATATAATTTGTGTAGGTAGTTACAGGAATCAATCCATTAATATTTAGTGACTTCTATAGTAATTTGATATTTTTTAGATTTTGACATATTGTTTTTTCGTAAAATAGTTGCATTTTAGAATATATTTGACTCGCATTTCTATATATATATATTCTAGAAATAACAGAAATAACAATAATATAAACAGGGGGAATTAAACCTGTAATTACATAAACAAGCATATAATGCAAAAGAAGTGGCATTGTGATGAGCCTACGCATGCACCGTCGGTTGCCATTGGTAACATACAATGAAACAAAAACTGCCACACTGTCGGAACAGTTGGAAATTCAAATAGGCAAATCGTAGAAAGATGCATAACAGGAAAATCCTAACACACAAATGACATTGTAGTTCACTTTCCTGTCTTGGTACTGGAACTTCAATAAGAACATGGCGGGGTTAAATCTAGTTTAATGGGTACAAACATTAGAGATTATGGATAGAGTTAGACAATTTTACTGTTCAACGGCAGCAAAAGTAATGTTGTTCATTAGGGGATGCTGCAAAATGTCTTCCATGTACGTGCAATGGGCTAAAATTTTCCACACATACACATGAAAAGAAAACTCTCACGTAAGTCAAATATTTGGCGAGTTTTGCATTTGATTCAACATTCAGAACAGCGGAAGCCATTTTTGTAGAGATTGTGTCCCGTATCGGAGAAAATATGTTCAATTTCTAAACCATATGGTCTCCTGAAACCGACCAAGTGGCAATATCTCGACTACATGTACATGTTCAAACGCAATAATTATACATTCATAAATGGTAGACGATCCACCCAATCACATATTACGATATCAATGCATGCAGTAGGAGATACACAAAAACATATTATGTCAATAAATAAGGGTAATAAAAAAATTACCGAAGTCCGAACAATCTTCCAAAGGGAAAGTCAAAACTCATAAGTATATAAACAGACAAAATCAGTAAACAACCGGAAAACTGTGAAAACCGTAATGACCCTGACTTGGTACAGGCATTTCTAAAGAAATGGTGGGTTGAATGAGATTTTAAAGCGCCAAACCTCCCGCTTTCATTACGGCTCAAAGGTTCCGGCTGTCACTATAACAGTATTTATAACAATACTGGAACAAAATAGGTAAAATAGTTGTCAAAGCAGTACCAAATTGAGTGAGGAGGGTGGCACATCTATCGTGAACCATCTCCATCAGCATCCCCGAGTCACCTGAAGTATTTTAACTACGAAAGCTAGGCTAGTCATGCCATTGCTATGAAGGCAACATGATGCTAAGACATAGCTGCCAATATCTGGACTACATGTACATGATCAAGCGCATTAATTATGCATTCATAAATGGTAGACGATCCACCAAGCCACATATTACGATATCAATGCATGCAGTAGGGGATACACAAAAATATATTATGTCAATAAAGCTAGACTATTCATGTCATTGCTATGAAATAACGAACAGGGAATGCTACGATCTATACTACTATATTAGCCCATCTACCTTCTATTAAATTGCCGTGTACAAAGTCAGGAAAGAGATCGGTCAGGGCTACGGTTTACCTCTTTCTACGATTTTGCTATTGGATTTTGTAATTATTCCGACAGTCTGATATATGTTTTGCCTTTCAATTTATCATTATCCTTACGTTGCCAGCATAGTATATGAAATATATATGAAATGCATGAAATAACCAACCAATATGGAAATTGGCCATCCATAGCATTCCATTTTCATCAAACATCGTATAAAATAGTCGTGCAGGTTACAATAGCGTAATTGTACAAAGCGAGAGAATGCTTTAATGAAAACGGAAAGCGATTACCATGTTTCATCTCCATCAAACGCATTACATACAACAACACTTTAATGTGAGATTTAGTTCACAATTACCTACGTTTGCGTTCATATAGTTTCCTTAGCTGGCATGAAGAAATTGTGCCATCTATGGTGTAGAATATGTCGATCCTTTATTACATAGTACTTGGTCTTACTTCCGGTTTGTGTTCGTCGGCTTTCTGTTGTTGTATTATTCTATTTTGTGTTTATTAACAGTAGTTGAATCTGTATGCAAAAATGTATTATTTAGCAACACGCAATACCGGAATTAATTTATATAAAGTTCAAATAGCATTGGCCTGTACTTCAATTAGCTAAATGCATGTACAAATGTATATCATCCTAATTACCTCTGGTTAACCTTTTTGTATTGTATTATTATAAAACACATGTCAACGGAAATAAATATGGGCTTTTAATGGATTTTTGACGTTGACGTTCGAGTCATATTATGATGTATACCATGTCATAGGTTGTACATCAACAATGGAATGGCTCCTTAGAGAGTTCCGAAATCAAATATCCGAACTTTCAGTGACACATAATATCCATAAGTAAGCTCTATGTCATGTTTTCTGTATCTTGTCGCTCTATATTTGCGTGACAGCAAAGATGATTCACTATTGAAGGGATAATAAAAATGGATTATATTCTACAAAAGCTTTTATGGGTCAATTTCAAAATGGAAATTTTTTTTTATGATTTAGATATTATTTTAATTGACTTAACCATGTCACCCGAGTAGCAAAGGAGACATTAATTTCCCGGTTCAAAACAGCCATTTTAGCATCACTGCGATACCAAAATAGTATATATATGGTGAAAACACTGGCATGGCCGCACCAGTTCACCAATAAGGATGGCTTGGTCCAATAAAACTAGTGCTGCTCATCTTTTTAGGTTTTTGTGTTATCCTGTTATGTGTCTGTACGTTCTAGGTTCCATGTTGTGATGTCGTTACGATTTCCGGATAGAAACGACGTTCAGTTCGTTTTTACCTCCAGTTGTTTGTAAGAGGGGTCATTTCTTTTTCACGTAATTTGTATTTGCTTGCTAATAGTGGCGTCAAACATATGCTGTTTTGTGGTTTTCTTCTGCTTGTCCTCTTGTTTTTGTACCATATATTGTTAGATTCTCTGGATTGTTCCTTTGGTATTATCTAACGTTAACGTAATCCCTCCACTTTAATTGCAATGCCTGTGCCATGCCATGAAAATTAGCGGCCATGTATATGTGTTGTGCTATGAATTTTGCCTGTGTTTCTACGATTGTTCGATAAAATTTTGTTCTGACACTGTGAGTTTTTATTGTTTTCCCTCTTCCATGTGATTGTGCATTTTTATTTATTAATCTTTACAAATGATGCGTTAGTAATGAAAGCTCAATTACTTATTTAATAAAATGATAAAAACATATAAGGTACCACACTGCATAAAAACAATTTTAAATTCAAATATCAAAAGAGGTAAATTCGACCCCTAGCAAACAAATGCATCACCGCTCACATGTCTTGGTACATATGGAGGGGTTAAACTTGTTTTTTGTTCAAGAAACTTCACCTCTTATTGAAATGGTGCGTTAAAGTTTTAAAAGATGAAAATTGAATATATATCAATATAATTTTCTTAAGTAATTCAAATTGGCAAAAACTTAATAATTCAAAAGAAGGAGCGAACTTATAAAAAGGGTTATTAAGAAAATAATGTCCCTCATATTTGAGGGGTAATGAATCAATAGAACAATATATTTATTGGGTGTTGCTATTTATGTAATTTTTTTAATGCAGTGAACTGACATATGTCCTTCTCTGCTAAGCAGGCACAATTAAGGAGTTAAAGCAAAAACTGGTTGTCTCGCAGTCAGGATAATGCGTACGAGTGGAGCTACATATTTGCTTAATTTTACCAGTACAAAGTGGGCATCATCTCATGTAATATAGCTTGTTTTCGCCATGATATAATATAAACATACTGCCTTTAGTTGATGGTGTTACGGTAGATTACCACAAGAAGAAAAAAATATCACCCGAGACGAAGTCGAGTGTGGTAATCTATCGTAACATCCTCAACCAAAGGCAGTATGTTCTATATTATACTGAATGCTCTTCGAAGGGTGGTATTGCGGAGGGTGGTATTGCGGGATGTGGAATATCCTTGCAATACCACCCTCTGCTTTGGTGGACGGGGTTAGGAAAAGTTAGAGAAAAATACTGCATCCACATTTACCAATGAAATTGCCGAATTATCAAAGAAATTTGCATAAAGTATAATATTTGAAAATACTAGCTCACTTGGCGTTAAACAACATTCACTTACTGATATATTTACAAACAGAGGTTAATTGAATAAAGTCATTCTTAGATTTAACCTATATCAATTACTGTAAAATCTGTAATACATATATGTAAAATACCATTCATCTTTTTATATATTTTTTTTTATAAACATTATGGCAATCAGGACGTTATTTAAAGTCGGATCTAAATCATTAACAACGAATAACTGTTTCTTAGATTTGTTATTGTTTCACAATTGTTATCGTTCTAGACATTCCGCCTCAGATTACCACATTACTCCCTTCGAATACAGAAATCTCGAAGTTAGATAGAGCAAAATATATTCAATCTTTTGTAGTGCACAACAAGCACACATTTTTTCCGGAAGGGTTGTATTATGCAGCGCATGCAAAATATCAACATCCTATGACAATATATAATGTCAGCTTGTGTGTTCGCCATTAATAGAGGGCTCGGTGGCTCAATGCATTAGGTATTTGGAGTACCTAACACCTCATACAAGCCTATCACCAATACGACGTGGGTTCGCGCGTGGCTTTGTAGATTACAAAAAGGGTGTACTCGACTCGCAGCCACAATTGATAAGGCTTACCAGTTGTCTGCCAAGGTCGGTGGTTCTTTCCAGATACAGGTCTTCTTCCACCACTAAAACTGGTCGCCATGATATAGCTGTAATATTGCTGAAAGTGGCGTTAAACACCAACAAAATATATATCTATCTTTAAAGCAACAGGTACTGCTTACCTTTCGCGAGCATCTAGGTTAACACTGGTTTGTTTTGTTCTTGATTGAGTTCTTGTTTCTCTTCTTTCTAGTATTACATTGTGTTCGTTTTATTTTGTTTGACTTTGTCATGTGTCTTGTGTGCCCAATGTTTCCTAGGTCTCTGATTTGTCCATTCTTCATTACCAATTCAGTTTTCTCTAACGTCTAGATAGAAACGTGTGCTTTCGTACTGTCACTTGTCCCCAATGTTGCCTGTATCTCTGGATTGTCCATTCTTAGTTGCCCATACCTCTGCATTGTCCATTATTAGTTGCCCATATCCCTGGATTGTCCATTCTTAGATGCCCATATCTCTGGATTGTCCATTCTTAGTTGCCCATATCTCTGGATTGTCCATTCTTAGTTGCCCATATTTCTGGATTGTCCATTCTCAGTTGCCCATATCTCTGGATTGTCCATTCTCGGTTGCCCATATCTCTGGATTGTCCATTCTTAGTTGCCCATATCTCTGGATTGTTCATCCTTAGTTGCCCATATCTCTGGATTGTCCATTCTTAGTTGCCCATATCTCTGGATTGTCCATCGTTAGTTGCCCATATCTCTGAATTGTCCATCCTTAGTTTCCCATATCTCTGGATTGTCCATTCGCAGTTGCCCATATCTCTGGATTGTCCATTCTCGGTTGCCCATATCTCTGGATTGTCCATTCTTAGTTGCCCATATCTCTGGATTGTCCATCCTTAGCTGCCCATATCTCTGGATTGTCCATTCTTAGTTGCCCATATCTCTGGATTGTCCATCCTTAGTTGCCCATATCTCTGAATTGTCCATCCTTAGTTGCCCATATCTCCGGATTGTCCATCCTTCGTTGCCCATATCTCTGGATTGTCCATTCTTAGTTGCCCATATCTCTGGATTGTCCATTCTGAGTTGCCCATATCTCTGGATTGTCCATTCTCAGTTGCCCATATCTCTGGATTGTCCATTCTCGGTTTCCCATATCTCTGGATTGTCCATCCTTAGTTGCCCATATCTCTGGATTGTCCATTCTTAGTTGCCCATATCTCTGGAATGTCCATCCTTTGTTGCCCATATCTCTGAATTGTCCATCCTTAGTTGCCCATATCTCTGGATTGTCCATCCTTAGTTGCCCATATCTCTGGATTGTCCATTCTTAGTTGCCCATATCTCTGGATTGTCCACTCTTAGCTGCCTATATCTCTGGATTGTCAATTATTAGCTGCCCATTTCTCTGGATTGTCAATTATTAGTAGCCCATTTCTCTGGATTGTCCATCTTTAGTTGCCTATTCAGTTTTATCGCACGTTTACATGAAAATGTGTGTGCTTTTGTTTGCACCTATTAGTATAACAAGGATTGACCAACCAATCTATCCTAGACAACACATACGGTAATTGTGTGCTGTTAAGCCATATATCAAATTGGATATCAGAGACTTTTTTGTCTTCTGAGAACAACCTATGCCTTTCCATGTTGATTAATAACTTTAATACACTCATTGGGTTGAATAATTTCATTGTCATTATCGAAAATAAATCTAACTATTTCTTTGGGGACAGCATAATTTTAACTGATCTTGACATTAAAGCATAAAATACAGATGGTAGCCGTATTCTTTTTTTTTTTATAATTTTCTTCTTTGTGCGATGTATACAGTTTTGTAATAATAAAAGATGCATTAATAGGCTTAATATATATATATATATATATATATAAACGTCTGAAAAAGTAGCCAACGTATGAACCTACGAGATGTCGGATCGGAAACAAGTGTTAACGATACTGTGCAAACAAACAAAAATGATAAATAAGCGTCTAAAATGTTAGCACAACGATATCAAAAAAAGATGTTAAAATGTAACAAAAATAACTATAAGTCTACAAAAAAACTATAATTATAATTAAATCGACGGATATTTCGCTTGACCGACAAGCTTCATCAGCGTCTGTAATCTGATTTGAAAAATTGTCACGTGACCATCAGTTATCGTGACGTAGATTACTAAAAATCATAATCTTGAACTTTATACTTTATATTATTCAAGTATATTGTACACTAATGATTTTTAGCAATTTACGTCACGATAACTGATGTTCACGTGACAATTTTTCAAATCAGATTACAGACGCTGATGAAGCTTGTCGGTCAAGCGAAATATCCGTCGATTTAATTATAATTATAGTCTTTTTGTAGACTTATAGTTATTTTTGTTACATTTTAACATCTTTTTTTGATATCGTTGTGCTAACATTTTAGACGTTTATTTTTGTATATATATACATTGTAAGAAATTACGTTATTTATTTGTATGAGACAAAACTTAGAAAACAGAGCCGCTGCCAATACAAATAAGTTATATATTTACTGACAATGTATGTATGTTATTATATATCCTGCAATGTCAAGTTGTTCAGAACAACAGCCATATTTTACAAAAAAGAGCAGAAACAGGCTGCCAGTCCAATCGTTTTCATATATTCATGACAAGTTTGCAGATACCAACGAAGTAAGCAGAAGCCGTATATCGAAGGACAGATGATACAATATTTCCAAAAGAAAAAAAATTGGCAAACATGCAAACAATGATCTACAAATCCATACACAGAAAACTATAGATTCATCAACACGAACCCCACAAACAATCGAAGGTGAACTCGGCTTCTCCGGACAGGAAGGCAGACCGTTACTGCTTCACTAACGACACCTGTCGTGTTACTGTTAAGCAACACCAGCATTGTTTGATATTGATATCGCGTTGGACATCTTTTGCGTTTTCTAGATGTAGCATGGAAATTAATATGACTAGACGTAGTTTTATTCTCATTAATATCACAGCGCCATATATTTCATCATCATTAATACAAATATTGTTGTCATTCAACTGTCAGACGTTAAAGTTTTGAAGTGTGAAGATATCAAAGGGGTAATCAGAATCCGTAAATAGAAGAAGAACAGGCAACACAACGACCAAAAAGAAAGAGTACAAAAGGATAAACAATGATCTACAAAACATAGCACAGAAAAATAAAAGATCCGGCAACAAGAACACAACAAAACACCGGGGATGAACTCAGTGGTTCTGGAATGGTGTGCATGTCCTGATCCATTGGTGGCACTCATCATCTTACTCTTATACACCATGAACATCATGTATTGTGGAAATCATATTGGACGTCAACTAGATATAACATAGACCATAACACAGCGGATATGACTAAACATCGTTGTTTTTTCATTTCATTTTTATTCCTTTTCCAGTTGATTTTATTTTTTAAAATATGAGCAAGTATTATTAATAAGATATCACCTGTCATCTATATGTCAACTGAAATGTTATTCTCATTAAATATGAACACACAAAAAAAAAATCATAAATCAATGTTCACTTCCGCTTTATTTTCTGTTTCCCTGGTGTCTTAATGATAATGTCGATCTCCTTAATAGAGATTTTTTTTTTCGTCCAATGACTTCTCAGTATTGTATTATTGATGTATTGCTATTTGACTTCCGTTTCCGGTTAAGGATGACATCATAGAAGTATTTAATTGTTAGTATCAATTATCATTATCATATGTCCAAGATTATTGGGAAAATAAATTAAAAAGAGAGATTTCTTTCGCAAAGTATTTGTTTTTCTTCTCATCTCCACGATTCAAAACTGAATAGAGCATATCGTTATGTGACTTCCGCTTCCGGTTAAGGATGAACATCATAGAAGTATTTAATTGTTAGTATCAGTTATCATTATAATATGTCCAAAGTTGTTGGGAAAATAAATTAAAAAGAGAGATTGCTTTCGCAAAGCATTTGTTTTTCTTCTCATCCCCACGATTCAAAACTGAATTGAACATACCATCACTCAGTGATAAATCAAACTTGCATGACAAGTGTGCAGATACCAAAAGGGTTATCAGTAGCCGTAAATCCACAGACAAGACAATGACTAAACGGAAAAGAACACATAATGATCTACAAACCACTACTAAAGATTGAGCAACGCGAACCCCACTAAAAACCGGAGGTGAACTTAGGTACTTGCTGTGCATGAATCTATCAGAAAGGCTGCTTCCTGTCCATGTCGTGAATGGTCTTTAAGGTGATGTGCAGGTGTTTTTGTTTTATTTATTTTCATTTTTCGGCCTGGGATATAGAATACGGAGGAAAAGAGGCTGGATCCATTTAACCGCTGTAACGCCATATCTGTTTCATGGCCATGTTTACGCCATTGCTGTGAATGGTATTCAAGTTGATATGAATCGGTGCAGGTTTTTTATTTTTTATTTGTCGCTGGAGATGTCGATTCCGGTTAGGGTTTTAGATTCCGTTTTCCGTTGTAATCCCAAAGCTGTTTCCTGTCCATATGTTCGTCATAGCTGTGAATGGTCGTCAAGTTGATGTGAATCTGTGCAGTTTTTTTTCTTATTTTTGTTTTTGCTTTGTCGCTGCAGATGTCGATTCCGGAAATGGAGTATATTCCGATAGTGGCTTTAACCCCAAAACTGTTTCCTGTCAATGTTTTCGCAATTGCTGTGCATGGTCGTCAAGTTGATTTGCATTTGTGCAGGGTTTTTTTATCTTTGTTTTGTTGCTGGAGATGTCGATTCCGGTAATAGGGTTTAGATTCTGTTATCCGTTGTAACCCCAAAACTGTTTCTTGTCCATGTTTTCGTTATCGCTGTGAATGGTCGTCAAGTTGATGTGAATAGGTGCAGGTTTTTTTTTAGTTTTTTTTGTTTTGTCGCTGGAGATGCAAATTCCGAAAGTGGAGTTGTAATCCCTGTAAGCACTGATGAAACTTTCCAAAGGCATGAATTACAAATGTATTATACGTAAATCGGCTCATGTCGTCATTTGACAGTGGAGTGGTTCGTATTGTTGCTGTTGATTTTATCACCGGAAATGGTTTTTTTTCTTCTTCAATCAATCATCTACAAATGCGTTGATCTTTGTAACATAACCTGAAGCAGCACCTGCTGCTTTTTCTCAATCAATTTCAATGGATACGTAAATTGGAGTAATTTCATTGGATTATAGATTACATCGTAATTGTGTGTATTACGTTTGCTAAAGATCTTTTGACGCAATACGCTATCGCCTTTCCCTAATCACGTGAGATAAAAATTGTTTTTTTTTAAATCTTACGCTCTTGGCACAGTCTGTCACTTCAATTGCGCAGAAGGTTAATTTTAATTACGCTTCAATCTGCAGCTACATTTCAAAGATTTATTTCCCTGGTGTATATTTCAAAGCTGACAATCAACTGCAATTATCAGAGAAATGACACAAGAAATTGAGGAATTTCATGATAGTATCTAGCATCTGATTGATATAGATATATAAATCTCTGTGTAATTTTTAAATACTTTTCTATTTTTGTTTTTAAAGATGTCAGATATTTACATATGTTGACTCCCCCTAAGTCTCTGAGCATTTTTGTAATACTTATTCTTCTTTAAAAGTATGTAATTACAGTTCCCAAGGAGAGTTTGAAAATACCAAAGGGCAATCAGAATCCGTATATCGAAGAACAGACAACACAATGGCCCAACTAAAGTTAAAGATTCAATCTAAAATTCTCCTTTTTCATGCATAGGTAACCGTAATATCATTGAGTCACACAATTATTGTCTTGTTTTATAGTTTGTAGTTTTGATACAAACATGTAATTGCTTCTTTTGCATACGTTTTTGTTTGGGGATATGCATATAGGAAAACAATGGGGGAAAATACTACGCTGTCAGAACAGTTCCAAACCCAAACATACTACACTGTCAGAACAGTTCCACAACCAAATATCAAAAGCCCAAAACTCCTATGTTTGGAAATTCATTCAAATTAATGCAGAAAATAGTGCATAAAATTTACACTATTTTTACCACCCTGTTACTAAGATTATAGCCAGCCCATTATTAACGATTAACCCAATGAAGCAAATCGTGACTGCAAAAAAAAAGTAAAACATCGGATAGCACTTTTATTATCTGCTTCAAGAATACAGAAAAAAAAGTCGGACAATTGACACTTAAGATTGATTTGCTGGCTTGATATTGTGTTTTTCCGTCTTAATGGTGATGAGTATCTTGTCATAGTGACATTTGGTCGTGGTACATTAAGTAGTGTTACATGAGTACTTCATGCTATTCTTGTAATTTACAACGTCACTCTTGTGTTAGAAATAGTAAATATTCACATCGTTTGTGAAGTAACTGTACCGTTTTGTCCGATAATGTTTGTCTTATAATCAGATAATTGAATAACTTCGATGTATGATAATTAATTAATGACTTGAAATAATGACCTGAATAGCTTGAAATTCTCTTTTATTATATCGGGTTGTTTTTTTTGTTTTTTTTTATCTTAGTTTGACATCTATTTGAACGATTTAGAAAAAATACTTCATTTTTTAACAAAGAAGAGTTTGAAGATACCAAAGGGGCAATCATAATCAGTATATCAGTATATCGAAGAACAGACAACACAATGGTCAAAAGAAAAAGTACAAAAGGACAAACAATCTACAAAACATACATATAAACTAAACATCGAGTAGCACAAACCCAACTAAAAACCGAGGGTGAACTCAGGTGCTCCGGAAGGGTAAGCAGTTCCTGCTCCCCTATTGGCACCCGTCGTGTTAATCTAGTTACAAACCCGGTATTAAGTCGTGAATGAGGAAAGGACAAACCAATTAATTGACTAGTTTCAACTATAAAGTTATGCATTGGTGACCTTAGCGATTTTGGATATCCCGTTTAGGTCCGTTGGATTTCTTGCTTCCATGGGGTTTGATCGTACCTAGTGATGGCTATTTCAGAAGCGAACAGTGCACTAAATTGGATATCTACGCTTTTATTACAATAGCTTGATTGGATTTTCAATTATTTTCGAGAATTAATCAAATATGATTTTTTTTCCTACTTCCAACTTTAATTGACAACTGTATGTCAATGTTACCATATCAAATTGTATCATTTACTACTGGTATTTATTTGTTGATTGATATGCTCAAATGTTTCATTTTTTAATAATTATTTAAACAAAAAAATGCTGCTTAAAGCAAATTTTATCTTTTTATACTTTTACATGTCAGTTGATGATGCTTTACTTAATGGTGCATAACGCCACTTTCAACAATATTTCAGCTGTATCGTGGCGGTTCAGGTTAGTTGAAGTTTAGTACAGCAAAATTAATTTGCTTTATAAATTATGAAGTTAGAAGGAAAATACGTACATTGTATCAGATTTAGAACGTAAATATCATGATACTGTCTCATTAAAATTGTTATTAGCTACAAATATAATTTGTGTAGATAGTCCATTAATAGATAGTAATTTGATATATTTTTAGATTTTGACATATTGCTTTTTCGTAAAAAAAACTTTTATTATAGAATATATTTGATTCGCGTTCCTAATATATTTTATAAATAACAAAATAACAATAATATAAGTGAGGAGCATTAAACCTGTCCAAGCATATAGTGCAATAAAGTGGTACTGTAATGAGCCTACTATAACTACCATACTGTCAAAATTGTTCCAAATCTAATAGACAATTCGTAGAAATAGATGACAACCAACACAGAAATAGATGACAACCAACACAGAAATAGATGACAACCAACACAGAAATAGATGACAACCAACATAGAAATAGATGACAACCAACTGTCTTGACATGCTACATGCGCTTCGAAAAAGATGGCCGGTTAAACTAATCTTATGGGTGGTTTGAAAATGAGAGATAATCGTATGAAATAGCTACGCAGATTAAAATTGCTTCACGAGTGTGTTTGACTAGGAGAGAGGGGATGGATCAACGAGAACAAGAAGCATTGGTAATATTTTCATCTACACCAGGCACAATTTGTATTTGATTTTTTTTCGCTCACGATGACCTTCATTTTGCTTTATAGAAGTTAGAGAATACCGAAGTGAAAATCAAAAATGTTCAATCCATAGATAGCGAGAGCAAAGAACACTCACGACAAACAAAAATAAAACAAAAACACAACACAATGCGTGTCGGATATCACTATGCGAAAACAAACACAAATAACGTAAGTAAGAGATGAGCACTCATACAAACAACTGGAGGTAAAGACGAACCGAACATCATTTTAATGGGGAAATTGTAACGGACATCACAACACAGAACGGGAAGACATATAATAGGACGACACAAAAAAAATAAAAAAGATTAACAACTTCGACCCAAACATAAAAAACGGGAATGAACTGAAGTGCTTGCGAAGGAATAGCAGTTCCTGGTTTTTATGCACCCGCTGTGTTACTCATATATGACAAGTCGGGTATAATTCTTGGCAGGAATAGAGGACAGAAAAATATACATGCAAAGTAAAAGATTCATTGGCATTTGAGATATGGATATTTGGTAGCGGTCAACCAGGTCATGATGACGACCGTTTTTTTGTTGTTGTAATGACTTCAACTGAGAAGCTTTTACATCAGCAGCTGAATTCTGTTCAGAATATCACTATGCTGGACAATTCGTACCATTTGGAATACCAATCGTGTGTTGAAACAGCCGTTCACCAAACAGTTTTCCTTACCTGATCGGGAGAAGTTTGACATCACGAAGGTGCCTTCTATGTAGCTGGATAGGTCGATCCTACATTTCAGGTGTATGCTCATCGACTATGTTGTATTATTTTATTTTGTGATTTTTACAGTAGTTTAATTTGTATGTGTCTACCAAAAATGTAAGGGCCCGAGTGGCTCAATGAAGTAGGTAGTTGGATTGCTTAACAACTCATACAAGTCTATCACCAATACGACGTGGGTTCGCGCCCGGCTTTGTAAATTACAAAAAGGGTGAACTCGACTCGCTGTCACAAGGGATACAGTTTACCAGTTGCTTGCACATTGTCCGTGGTTCTCTCCTGGTATTCCGGCTTCTTCCAACACTAAAGCTGTTCGCCACGATATAGCTGAAATATTGCTGATATTGTTAAAACACAAAAATTTAAAATAATAAAATATAAAATAAGTCAAAAATCAAAAATGTATTTAGCAACACGCAATACCGGAAGTAATTTATATAAAGTTCAAAGAGCTTTGGCCTCTACTTCAATTAGCTAAATGCATGTACAAATGTATATAATCCTAATTACCTCTGGTTAACCTTTTTGTATTATTTTATTAAAAAAACGCATGTCAACGGTAAAAATTATGGGCTTTTTATGGATTTTTGACGTTGACGTTCGAGTCATATTATGATCTATGTCAAGTTATAGCTTGTACATCAACAATGTAATGGCTCCTTAGAGAGTTCCGAAATCAAATATCCGAACTTTTAGTGACACATAATATCCATAAGTAAGCTTTATTTCATTTTTTCAGTATCTTGTCGCTCTATATTTGCGTGACAGTAAAACTTATTCACTATTGAAGGGATAATACAAATGGATTATATTATATAAAAGCTTTTATGGATCAATTTCAAAATGGAAAAGCAAAGAGCTGTTTATTAAGGTTGATTATTTTGAAAAGATAAACCAATTTAATGAAAGAGAAATTCCGGAACAATCTATTTTTCCCGGATCCGACCCAAAACTGTATGCATCATGTGACGTCATTTCCATCTTTTAAAAAACTTAATTGAAAAACTAAGTCGAAATTTTTTAATCGAAAAAATCGAAGAATATTCTACGCCATCCAACTAATATTGATAACCTCCAAAAAGACATTGCAGACCTCCTGCAACAGATACAGGCAGTCAGCTTCCAAAAAGCTGAGAAAGGTAAATGCATCGGCACCAGACAGATGCAACGAGGCTAACACGAGGAACAGTTCGGCACCTAGGGCCCCATCAATACAAACAGCCCTGGACATAACTTCACAAAGCAGCGCATCTGGACCACAACAGCAGTTATCAATCTCACACAGCCCAGTAGTAAATATTGTCTCAGAAGTTCAAAGTTACAGACCGAGAAACCAAGAACGATCTCAGTCGATAGGGACCACCAGCAACACTCCCTTAAATCCCCAGAGTAGTTCAAGTGGAAATCGCCACCCCAGAGCAGCAATCTGGGTATGTTTCCACAACCATTAGTTATGTTGGATTCCCCGGGAGGGATATATTTTTTCTGGTTCACTTGATTCATGATTGCAGGTAAACAGGTCCCATGATGTAATGCCCAGTATTTGTTATCCCATTTCATCCCATATTCCATTAATATTAAAGGAAAAAGCTTGGAAAGGAGATTTCTTTGATTTTCATTCGTTTTAAAATCTGCACGGGAGCTGGCAAATGAACAAGGCATTGAAGGTGACTTAGCAGTAAATGGGGGGTCTTTAGCCGTTGTGAACAAAACGAGCAACCCGAATAGGAATATACACGTATGGTCCTCTGCATTTGTGGTTTACGCAAGGGTAATGTTAGACAAATGGTCAAGCAAAGGCATTGATTTTTTTTAAATACATGCACACAGTCAGAATGGCAGCTTCAAGTGGCTACCCTCAAGGTTGGGTTAAATACGACGAACAATATCGACTGCGCAAGGCCCTTTCCCCCTTCTTCTTCATAGGGTGTAGTTGATATGGAATTATGGATGTTATGCGCATCCACTTCTCCCTTGGTCAATACTACTATTGGTAGTGTTAACAGTCCAGCCTACTCAAGCGGGCTGAATTCAGCAAATGCTCAACATCAGAATAACCATGGTCTAGCTTGTAGAAATTTCAACAGAGGTTTTCAGTGTAAGTTCGGAAAAAAACCTGTAGATATTCTCACAGATGCACACAATGTAATGGGAACCATCCCATAACAAACTGTAGATTGAAAATGTAAGGTTCAACTGGACAGTGTGCATGCACAAATTTACATAGACATTTAATCTTTCTTTTATCCCAGGGTACATGGTAAATGTATACATACAAATGAATGTATATTTTAAATAGACATGTGTAAATATTCGTTTTGTTTCATGTTATTAATGTTTGGTTTAATTTTCAGGAAATATTCAGTTATATGCATTGGGTAGCTCTCCTATAAGCGTCGATGAAGTAAAGAAAGCGCTGAGTGATTACCCCGATCAAAACATTGATCATTCCATAACTCATGGATTCGAATTCAAATTAAATTACTCCGGTCCACGCCTACCTTTTGATATGCATTCGAGAGACATTTTTGGGGAAATATATGATATTGCTAATAGAAAAATACTTAAAGAAATCAATTTGGGTAGAATAGCGGGTCCTTTTCCAGAACCACCTTTCCCTACTTTTCGTGTATCCCCTATTTCTGTCATACCCAAAAAATCTAGTACGAATTCCGGTTGATTCACAATTTGTCCTTCCCGCCAAATAATTCCGTTAATGATTTCATTGACCAAGAGCGCTGCTCCGTAAAATATTCAAGTATCGACGATGCTGTCAAAATGATTCACGATTTAGGACGGAACGCGCTCTTATCCAAGTGCGATATAAAATCAGTATTTCGGCTACTTAGACTGGCACCCAGTGATTTTGATCTAACCGGCTTCAAATTTAATAACAAATATTATTTCGATAAATGTTTACCGATGGGTGCATCCATTAGTTGTGCATTGTTCGAATCTTTCTCAACAGCTTTGCATTGGTTCGTTCAAGTAAATTCAGGTAATAATAGTATATTACATTATTTGGACGATTTTTTATTCGGTGGAAAAGCGGGCTCTGATCAATGTAGTAAGACTTTAAAAGTTTTTCAAGATTCGTGCGCACAATGGGGGAGTCCCTTTAGCGGAAGATAAAACTGTGAACCCTACTGAAATTCTGATATTTTTAGGAATAGAGTTTGACACCGCTAGCATGGTTATGCGACTTCCGAGTGAGAAACTAAGCGAACTGAAACAAAAGAGCACCTCTTGCATTAACAAAGCAAAAGGTACACTTCGCGAGTTACAGTCCTTGATCGGGTCGCTTAATTTTGCCTGTCAAGTAATTGTTCCAGAACAGCCGTCTTGCCGTCGTATAATCGACGCGATGTGCGCAGGTCACATCACAAAATAAGATTGTCTCGAGGTATGAAAGAATATCTTAGAATTTGGCTTATCTTTCTCTCCCGAATTTTGGTCTTCTAATTCAGATTTAGAACTGTTCACCGACAGTGCAGGGGGAAAAGGCAGAGGATTCGGAATCTATTTTGGTGGAAAATGGGCTCAGGCTTGCTGGCCACCTTCTTGGCAAAATTCTGATATTCTGTCAGACATTACTTTCCTTGAACTTTTTCCAGTAGTCGTTGCATTGAACATTTGGGGCACGGATCTGAAAAATAAGAAGATTTTATTTCACATATATAATATGTCGGTAGTTATCATTATAAACAAGAAGTCGTCGAAATTTCCAAGAGTAATGACCCTTGTCAGGAGACTCGTTTTAGCTTGCTTAGATTATAACATTTTATTAAAAGCAGAACACATTTATGGTCACTTAAACTGTTTAGCTGATTCCCTGAGTCGATCTAATTTTCAGAAATTCAAGACTGTGTGTCCAACAGCAGACGAAAGGCCTGGTCAAATCCCACCCCAGCTTTGGACAGCTTAACTGAAGAGGTCACTGTTTTAATAAACATGTCCATGGCCTCTAGAACCTGGAAAACGCATAAAACAGCGGTATATTCTTTAGAAAATTTCAGAAAAAATTACCAGATGAATCCTATTTGGCCAGTTCCAGTAGAAATTCTGGCTGAATTTATAGCTTATTTATCATATAAAGGTCTTACGGCGTCCACTGTTTCTACCTATGTTTCTGGATTGAGTCATGTACATAAAATGAACGGTCTTCATGATAGCACAAAGTTGTTCTTAATCAGTAAAATGTTGGAAGGCATGAAGAGAAAAAACTCTGCAGTCCGATATTAGAGCCTCCATATCCATTGGTTTATTAAAACATCTGATCAAATCTTTACAGCACGTATGTAGTTCCCATTACGACTGCTTTTTCTCTTGCTTATTTTGGTATGCTTAGAATTAGTGAAATTTCGTTCAAAATCCGCTCGGCTGAAAGTGGTCATGCCTTAAAGTTTAATGATGTGTCATTTGAAAACAACGATACATTTTATATGTAAAAATTTGCAGCTCTAAAACCGACCAAAAGAACGAGTCGGTTACCTTAATAATTCAGACATATGTCCAGTCCTTTTACTACAGTCATAGTTAAGAATACGGTTTTGAGGTCTAAAAAGTTCGAACAAACTCTTTGTTCAATTTGATGGCGACGGATTAACGAGATCAAATGTGTGCAGTTCTGCGATATCCCTCTGCATATTCGTTCGCATTCATTTAGAATTGGCAAAGCCACAGACATGGCAAAAATGGACATAACCGACAAACAAATTAAGCGTTGTGGTCGTTGGAATTCTGTATCTTACTTGCGATATGTCCGTCTATAGATATAAATTACAAATCATTAATCATTGTTAGCAATTTATCTTTCAATTTGCTGATATTACATGTATTAAACATACATTCACTTTGCAGGGTCGAAGACCATATAGTGTTCCGGCTCCTCCATAGTATACTGGGCACTGAGAAATTCGAGTTCAAGAATTGGGGGCCCAAACCTTGGACTAAATAGCAAGGAAATGTCCATTCGCTGGTTCGGGAAAAGGGGTATGTTGTGGAGGGAGTTAGGCGGCGCAGTGGCACAGGCTAAAGATCGATTCCCTCCCCCGTCTCTGTTGCTCATTCAGCTCGGTTCCAATGACCTGACCGAAATCGAAAGTCTTGATCTTGTTAATAATATAACCAGTGATATTTTACGCAATGAATAGCTATTTCCAAACGCTAAAGTGGTTTGGAGCGAAATACTCATGAGGAGATATTGGCACAATGCTAAAGATGGCAAAGCTGTGGAACTTGCTCGCAAACAAGTAAGCATAGCTGTTAAAAATGCAGTACTGAAAGAAGGCTTCTGTGTTATCCGCCATCCAAATATAAGAGCCAAAGAAAGGAATCTGTATTGATTTGATGGCACGCATTTATCGGACACAGGCAATGAAGTTTATCTCAACAACATACAAGGGGCATTGGAATACTTTCTATCTTCGGACTCAAATTCTCACATATTTCCCCCGGAATAATTCAAAAATAAAGGGGGGGGAGCTTAGTATGGTAGTGAGTGTGTTGAGACACACTCATATGGCGGGATCTGGCAAGATTTGGGGTCACGATTATTTCCGTTATTCTACGTCGGATCATATTATAGTATAATTTGGGGCATGACCATCTCATGTTCAGCTTGAGCTTACCAGGTTAATTGCTTAAATTACCAATAAATATTGACATCTTAAATTGATTTTCTTCACTCCCTTGAATGTAGGGTAACCAAGGGGTGATGGAAATATGAGACGTCGTATTTGGAGAGCGTGTCCCTCGTTCTTTCTTGTTTTAACCAAGGGGAATTGTTAGCATCCTTTGCTACAAAGGTGCGCAGATTTGTTCCAATCTCATTAATCGGCATTCTGTTAATCTTGCCAGATCTTGCCGTTTTTGTGCAATGTGGCCGTTTATCTTCCATATTATTCTTATTATTTTATGCCTACATTTACGGATTGATTCTTTGAATAATATTTATGATTTAAATATTATTTTAGTTGACTATTGACCATGTCACCCGTGTGGCAAAGCCGACATTAATTGAAAAGTTCAAAACAACCCCTTTTAATTAACATCACTGCGATACCACAATTGCGCATATATTTACTCCCATGGAGAAAACACTGGCATGGCCGCACTATTTCACCACAAACAGAGTATTTAATCCCGCCACATTGAGATCCCTATCCCAAGCCAGAAACATGAGCTGCCATGTATATATATTAGGGTATCGATGTTGCCTCTGCTTCTGTGATTGTTCGAACAAATTTAGGAAGTGTTCTGACACGGGAGTTTTCTAACGCCCACCCACCCTTTTTCCATTACACTGTCTAAACAAATTCGATACCTCTAACACACATATACCTGACCGCTCACATTCATGGCTTGGTACAGAAACTTGAATAAAAAGTGGCAAGGTTACACTGGTGTTGTGGAAACAAACCTCCCCTCTTTTAGTGAAATGATTCGTTAATGACTTAATAGAAGAACATTAAATATATATGAAGTAATTAAAATTTCTGAAATTGTCAAAAACTGTTTATTTTGGAAAACTGGAGCGTACTTATATAAAACTGGAGCGTACCTATATAAAACTGGAGCGTACTTATATAAAACTGGAGCGTACCTATATAAAACTGGAGCGTACCTATATAAAACTGGAGCGTACCTATATAAAACTGGAGCGTACCTATATAAAACTGGAGCGTACCTATATAAAACTGGAGCGTACCTATATAAAACTGGAGCGTACCTATATAAACCTGGAGCGTACCTATATAAAACTGGAGCGTACCTATATAAAACTGGAGCGTACCTATATAAAACTGGAGCGTACCTATATAAAAGGGTTATAACGAAAATAGTGTTCTTCATATTTGAGGAGTAATGAGTCAATAAAGCAATATATTTATTGGATGTTTTCATATAAATAAAGCAGGCAATATTAAGGAGTAAAAGGAAAGACTGGTTGTCTCGAAGTCAGGATAATGTGTACGAGTGGGACGACATGCATACCTATAGTCCGTTTCAGTGAGCTAGCACCTTAAAAACTAAATGTTCTATTACAAAGCGGACATCATGGCATATAATATAGCTTGTTCTCGCTACGATAGAGCATAAATATTTGGAGTTAAACAATACTCACGCACTTACTCGCTGATACATTTAACACAAATGAGGTTAATTGAATAAAGTCATCATTAAATTAAATTTATTCAAATTGCTATGAAATCTGTAATACATATATGCAAACTGCCATTCAATGTTGCCAGTTTCTCTGGATTGTCCGTTCTTATTTGCCCATTCGGTTTTCTCGTACGCTTACATAGACACGTGTGTGTTTTTGCTTTGTATAACAAGGCTTGACTAACCAATCTATCCTAGTCAACACATACGGTAATTGTATGTTGTTAAGCCATATATCAAATTGGATATCAGAGGCTTGTTTGTCTTCTGAGAACAACTAATGCCTTTCCATGTTGATTAATAACTTTAATACACTCATTGGGTTGAATAATTTCATTGTCATTATCGATAATAAATCTAACTATTTCTTTGTGGACAACATATTTTTAAATGATCTTGACATTAAAACATCAAATACAGATGGTAACCGTATTTTTTTTTATTTTTTTCTTCTTTCTGCGACGTCTGCAGTTTGTAATAATATAAAAATGCATTAATAGGCTTAATTGTACGAGAAAAAAGTTAGAAAATAGAGCCGTTGCCAATACAATAAGCTATGTATTTACTGACAATGTAAGTATGTTATGTTTTACCCTGCAATGTCAAGTTGTCTAGAACAACAGCCATATTTTACTAAAAAGAGCAGAAACAGGCTGTAAGTAAGATCGTGTTCATATGTTCATGACAAGTTTGCAGATGCAAACGAAGTAAGCAGAAGCCGTATATCGAAGGACAGATAATACAATATTGCTAAAAGAAAAGAAAAAAGGTAAAAATGCAAACAATGATCTACAAAATCATACACAGAAAACTATAGATTCATCAACACGAACCCCACAAACAATCGAAGGTCAACTCTGCTTCTCCGGACAGGAAGGCAGACCGTTACTGCTTCACTAACGGCACCTGTCGTGTTACTCTTAATCAACACCAGCATTGTTTGATATTGATATCGCGTTGGACATCTTTTGCGTTTTCTAGATGTAGCATGGATATTAACATGACTAGACGTAGATTTCTTCTCATTAACATCACAGCGCCATATATTTCCATTCCATTTCCCATTGATTTTAATTTTTAAATATATGATGCAATATGAACAATCATCATTAATAAAAATATTATTGTCATTCAACTATCAGACGTTAAAGATTATATGTGTGAAGATATCAAAGGGTATTCAGAATCCGTAAATCGAGGAAGAACAGGGAACGCAATGGCCAAAAGTAAGATCACAAAAGGACAAACAATGATCCACAAAACATAGTACAGAAAAATAAAGAACGTCAACAAGAACACAACAAAACACCAGGGATGAACTCAGTGGTTCTGGAATGGTGCGCATGTCCTGATCCATCAGTGGCACCCATTATCTTACTGTCATATACCATGAACATCAGGTCCTGATCCATCAGTGGCACCCATCATCTTACTGTTATACACCATGAACATCAGGTCCTGATCCATCAGTGGCATCCATCATCTTACTGTTATACACCATGAAAATCAGGTCCTGATCCATCAGTGGCACCCATCATCTTACGGTTATACACCATGAACATAAGGTCCTGATCCATCAGTGGCACCCATCATCTCACTGTTATACACCATGAACATCAGGGCCTGATCCATCAGTGGCATTCATCATCTTACTGTTATACACCATGAACATCATGTATGATCCATCAGTGGCACCCATCATCATACTGTTATACACCATGAACATCAGGTCTTGATCCATCAATGGCACCCATCATTTCACTGTTATACACCATCAATATCATGCCCTGTTCCATCAGTGGCACCCATCATCTTACTGCTATACATTATGAACATCATGTATTTTCCATCAGTGGTACCCATCATCTTACTGTTATACACCATGAACATCATGAATGATCCTTCAGTGGCACCCATCATCTTACTGTTATACACCATGAACATCAGGTCCTGATCCATCAATTGCACTCATCATCTTACTGTTATACACCATGAATATCATGTCCTGTTCCATCAGTGGCACCCATCATCTTACTGCTATACATTATGAACATCATGTATGATCCATTAGTGGCACCCATCATCTTACTGTTATACACCATGAACATCAGGTCCTGATCCATCAATGGCACCCATCATCTTACTGCTATACACCATGAATATCATGTCCTGTTCCATCAGTGGCACTCATCATCTTACTGCTATACATTATTAACATCATGTACTTTTCCATCAGTGGCACCCATCATCTTACTGTTGTACACCATGAACATCATGTATGATCCATCAGTGGCACCTATCATCTCACTGTTATACACCATGAACATCAGGTCCTGATCCATCAGTGGCACCCATCATCTTACTGTTATACACCATGAACATCATGTATGATCCATCAGTGGCACACATCATCTTACTGTTATATACCATGAACATTAGGTCCTGATCCATCAGTGGCACCCATCATCTTATTGTTATACACCATGAACATCATATCCTGCTCCATCAGTGGCACCCATCATCTTACTGATATACACCATGAACATCATGTCCTGTTCCATCAGTGACACCCATCATCTTACTGTTATACACCATGAACATCATGTCCTGTTCCATCAGTGGCACCCAACATCTTATTGTTATACACCATGAACATCATGTATGATCCATCAGTGGCACCCATCATCTTACTGTTACACACCATGAACATCATGTATGATCCATCAGTGGCACCCATCATCTTACTGTTATACACCATGAACATCATGTCCTGTTCCATCAGTGGCACCCATCATCTTACTGTTATACACCATGAACATCATGTTCTGTTCCATCAGTAGCACCCATCATCTTACTGTTATACACCATGAACATCATGTTTTGTTCCATCAGTGGCACCCATCATCTTACTGTTATACACCATGAACATCATCTATGATCCATCGGTGGCACCCATCATCTTCCTGTTATACACCATGAACATCATGTTCTGTTCCATTAGTGGCACCCATCATCTTACTGTTATACACCATGAACATCATGTATGATCCATCAGTAACACCCATCATCTTACTGTAATACACCATGAACATCAGGTCCTGATCCATCAGTGGCACCCATTATCTTACTGTTATACACCATGAACATCATGTATGATCCATCAGTGGCACCCATCATCTTACTGTTATACACCATGAATATCAGGTCTTGACCCATCAGTGGAACCCAGCATCTTACTGTTATACACCATGAACATCATGTATGATCCATCAGTGGCACCCAGCATCTTACTGTAATACACCATGAACATCATGTATGATCCATCAGTGGCACCCATCATCTTACTGTTATACACCATGAATATCATGTATGATCCATCAGTGGCACCCATCATCTTACTGTTATACACCATCAACATCATGTATGATCCATCAGTGGCACCCATCATCTTACTGTTATACACCATCAACATCATGTATGATCCATCAGTGGCACCCATCATCTTACTGTTACACACCATGAACATCATGTATGATCCATCAGTGGCACCCATCATCTTACTGATATACACCATGAACATCATGTCCTGTTCCATCAGTGACACCCATCATCTTACTGTTATACACCATGAACATCATGTATGATCCATCAGTGGCACCCAGCATCTTACTGTTATACACCATGAACATCATGTATGATCCATCAGTGGCACCTATCATCTTACTGTTACATACCATGAACATCATGTATGATCCATCAGTGGTACCCATCATCTTACTGTTATAAACCATGAACATCATGTTCTGTTCCATCAGTGGCACCCATCATCTTACTGTTATACACCATGAACATCATGTTCTGTTCCATCAGTGGCACCCATCATCTTACTGTTATACACCATGAACATCATGTTTTGTTCCATCAGTGGCACCCATCATCTTACTGTTATACACCATGAACATCATGTATGATCCATCGGTGGCACCCATCATCTTACTGTTATACACCATGAACATCATGTTCTGTTCCATTAGTGGCACCCATCATCTTACTGTTATACACCATGAACATCATGTATGATCCATCAGTGGCACCCATCATCTTACTGTTATACACCATGAACATCATGTATGAACCATCAGTGGCACCCATCATCTTACTGTTATACACCATGAACATCAGGTCCTGACCCATCAGTGGCACCCATCATCTTACTGTTATACACCATGAACATCATGTATGATCCATCAGTGGCACCCAGCATCTTACTGTTATACACCATGAACATCATGTATGATCCATCAGTGGAACCCATCATCTTACTGTTATACACCATGAACATCATGTATGATCCATCATTGACACCCATCATCTTACTGTTATACACCATGAACATCATGTTCTGTTCCATCAGTGGCACCCATCATCTTACTGTTATACACCATGAACATCATGTTCTGTTCCATCAGTGGCACCCATCATCTTACTGTTATACACCTTGAACATCATGTATGATCCATCAGTGACAACCATCATCTTACTGTTATACACAATGAACAGCAGGTCCTGATCCATCAGTGGCACCCATCATCTTACTGTTATACACCATGAACATCATGTTCTGTTCCATCAGTGGCACCCATCATCTTACTGTTGAACACAATGAACATCATGTTCTGTTCCATCAGTGGCACCCATCATCTTACTGTTATACACCATGAACATCATGTATGATCCATCAGTGGCACTCATCAATCTTACTGCTATACACCATGAACATCATGTCCTGTTCCATCAGTGGCATCCATCATCTTACTGTTATACACCATGAACATCATGTTCTGTTCCATCAGTGGCACCCATCATCTTACTGTTATACACCATGAACATCATGTTCTGTTCCATCAGTGGCACCCATCATCTTACTGTTATACACCATGAACATCATGTATGTTCCATCGGTGGCACCCATCATCTTACTGTTATACACCATGAACATCAGGTCCTGATCCATCAGTGGCACCCATCATCTTACTGTTATACACCATGAACATCATGTATGATCCATCAGTGGCACCCATCATCTTACTGTTATACACCATGAACATCATGTATGATCCATCAGTGGCACCCATCATCTTACTGATATACACCATGAACATCATGTCCTGTTCCATCAGTGACACCCATCATCTTACTGTTATACACCATGAACATCATGTCCTGTTCCATCGGTGGCACCCAGCATCTTACTGTTATACACCATGAACATCATGTATGATCCATCAGTGGCACCTATCATCTTACTGTTACACACCATGAACATCATGTATGATCCATCAGTGGCACCCATCATCTTACTGTTATAAACCATGAACATCATGTTCTGTTCCATCAGTGGCACCCATCATCTTACTGTTATACACCATGAACATCATGTCCTGTTCCATCAGTGGCACCCATCATCTTACTGTTATACACCATGAACATCATGTTCTGTTCCCTCAGTGACACCCATCATCTTACTGTTATACACCATGAACATCATGTTTTGTTCCATCAGTGGCACCCATCATCTTACTGTTATACACCATGAACATCATGTATGATCCATCGGTGGCACCCATCATCTTACTGTTATACACCATGAACATCATGTTCTGTTCCATTAGTGGCACCCATCATCTTACTGTTATACACCATGAACATCATGTATGATCCATCAGTGGCACCCATCATCTTACTGATATACACCATGAACATCATGTCCTGTTCCATCAGTGACACCCATCGTCTTACTGTTATACACCATGAACATCATGTATGATCCATCAGTGGCACCCAGCATCTTACTGTTATACACCATGAACATCATGTATGATCCATCAGTGGCACCTATCATCTTACTGTTACACACCAAGAACATCATGTATGATCCATCAGTGGTACCCATCATCTTACTGTTATAAACCATGAACATCATGTTCTGTTCCATCAGTGGCACCCATCATCTTACTGTTATACACCATGAACATCATGTCCTGTTCCATCAGTGGCACCCATCATCTTACTGTTATACACCATGAACATCATGTTCTGTTCCATCAGTGGCACCCATCATCTTACTGTTATACACCATGAACATCATGTTTTGTTCCATCAGTGGCACCCATCATCTTACTGTTATACACCATGAACATCATGTATGATCCATCGGTGGCACCCATCATCTTACTGTTATACACCATGAACATCATGTTCTGTTCCATTAGTGGCACCCATCATCTTACTGTTATACACCATGAACATCATGTATGATCCATCAGTGGCACCCATCATCTTACTGTTATACACCATGAACATCATGTATGAACCATCAGTGGCACCCATCATCTTACTGTTATACACCATGAACATCAGGTCCTGACCCATCAGTGGCACCCATCATCTTACTGTTATACACCATGAACATCATGTATGATCCATCAGTGGCACCCAGCATCTTACTGTTATACACCATGAACATCATGTATGATCCATCAGTGGAACCCATCATCTTACTGTTATACACCATGAACATCATGTATGATCCACCATTGACACCCATCATCTTACTGTTATACACCATGAACATCATGTTCTGTTCCATCAGTGGCACCCATCATCTTACTGTTATACACCATGAACATCATGTTCTGTTCCATCAGTGGCACCCATCATCTTACTGTTATACACCTTGAACATCATGTATGATCCATCAGTGACAACCATCATCTTACTGTTATACACAATGAACAGCAGGTCCTGATCCATCAGTGGCACCCATCATCTTACTGTTATACACCATGAACATCATGTTCTGTTCCATCAGTGGCACCCATCATCTTACTGTTGAACACAATGAACATCATGTTCTGTTCCATCAGTGGTACCCATCATCTTACTGTTATACACCATGAACATCATGTATGATCCATCAGTGGCACCCATCAATCTTACTGCTATACACCATGAACATCATGTCCTATTCCATCAGTGGCATCCATCATCTTACTGTTATACACCATGAACATCATGTTCTGTTCCATCAGTGGCACCCATCATCTTACTGTTATACACCATGAACATCATGTTCTGTTCCATCAGTGGCACCCATCATCTTACTGTTATACACCATGAACATCATGTATGTTCCATCGGTGGCACCCATCATCTTACTGTTATACACCATGAACATCAGGTCCTGATCCATCAGTGGCACCCATCATCTTACTGTTATACACCATGAACATCATGTATGATCCATCAGTGGCACCCATCATCTTACTGTTATACACCATGAACATCATGTATGATCCATCAGTGGCACCCATCATCTTACTGATATACACCATGAACATCATGTCCTGTTCCATCAGTGACACCCATCATCTTACTGTTATACACCATGAACATCATGTCCTGTTCCATCGGTGGCACCCAGCATCTTACTGTTATACACCATGAACATCATGTATGATCCATCAGTGGCACCTATCATCTTACTGTTACACACCATGAACATCATGTATGATCCATCAGTGGCACCCATCATCTTACTGTTATAAACCATGAACATCATGTTCTGTTCCATCAGTGGCACCCATCATCTTACTGTTATACACCATGAACATCATGTCCTGTTCCATCAGTGGCACCCATCATCTTACTGTTATACACCATGAACATCATGTTCTGTTCCATCAGTAACACCCATCATCTTACTGTTATACACCATGAACATCATGTTTTGTTCCATCAGTGGCACCCATCATCTTACTGTTATACACCATGAACATCATGTATGATCCATCGGTGGCACCCATCATCTTACTGTTATACACCATGAACATCATGTTCTGTTCCATTAGTGGCACCCATCATCTTACTGTTATACACCATGAACATCATGTATGATCCATCAGTGACACCCATCATCTTACTGTAATACACCATGAACATCAGGTCCTGATCCATCAGTGGCACCCATCATCTTACTGTTATACACCATGAATATCATGTATGATCCATCAGTGGCACCCATCATCTTACTGTTATACACCATGAACATCAGGTCCTGACCCATCAGTGGCACCCATCATCTTACTGTTATACACCATGAACATCATGTATGATCCATCAGTGGAACCCATCATCTTACTGTTATACACCATGAACATCATGTAATATCCATCAGTGATACCCATCATTTTACTGTTATACACCATGAACATCATGTTCTGTTCCATCAGTGGCACCCATCATCTTACTGTTATACACCATGAACATCATGTTCTGTTCCATCAGTGGCACCCATCATCTTACTGTTATACACCATGAACAGCAGGTCCTGATCCATCAGTGGCACCCATCATCTTACTGTTATACACCATGAACATCATGTTCTGTTCCATCAGTGGCACCCATCATCTTACTGTTGAACACCATGAACATCATGTTCTGTTCCATCAGTGGCACCCATCATCTTACTGTTATACACCATGAACATCATGTATGATCCATCAGTGGCACCCATCAATCTTACTGCTATACTCCATGAACATCATGTCCTGTTCCATCAGTGGCATCCATCATCTTACTGTTATACACCATGAACATCATGTTCTGTTCCATCAGTGGCACCCATCATCTTACTGTTATACACCATGAACATCATGTTCTGTTCCATCAGTGGCACCCATCATCTTACTGTTATACACCATGAACATCATGTATGATCCATCGGTGGCACCCATCATCTTACTGTTATACACCATGAACATCAGGTCCTGATCCATCAGTGGCACCTATCATCTTACTGTTATACATCATGAACATCAGGTCCTGTTCCATCAGTGGCACCCATCATCTTACTGTTGTACACAATGAACATCATGTATGATCCATCAGTGGCATCCATCATCTTACTGTTATACACCATAAACATCATGTATGATCCATCAGTGGCACCCATCATCTTACTGCTATACACCATGAACAGCATGTCCTGTTTCATCAGTGGCATCCATCATCTTACTGTTATACACCATGAGCATCATGTTCTGTTCCAACAGTGGCACCCATCATCTTACTGTTATAAACCATGAACATCATGTTCTGTTCCATCAGTGGCACCCATCATCTTACTGTTATACACCATGAACATCATGTATGATCCATCAGTGGCACCCATCATCTTACTGTTGTACACCATGAATATCATGTTCTGTTCCATCAGTGGCACCCATCATCTTACTGTTATACACCATGAATATCATGTTCTGTTCCATTAGTGGCACCCATCATCTTACTGCTATACACCATGAACATCATGTTCTGTTCCATTAGTTGCACCCATCATCTTACTGTTATACACCATGAACATCATGTATGATCTATCAGTGGCACCCATCATCTTACTGTTATACACCTTGAACATCAGGTCCTGATCCATCAGTGGCACCCATCATCTTACTGTTATACACCATGAACATTATGTTCTGTTCCATCAGTGGCACCCATCATCTTATTGTTGTACACCATGAACATCATGTATGATCCATCAGTGGCACCCATCATCTTACTGTTATACACCATGAACATCATGTATGATCCATCAGTGGCACCCATCATCTTACTGTTATACACCATGAACATCATGTATGATCCATCAGTGACAACCATCATCTTACTGTTATACACCATGAACAGCAGGTCCTGATCCATCAGTGACACCCATCATCTTACTGTTATACACCATGAACATCATGTTCTGTTCCATCAGTGGCACCCATCATCTTACTGTTGTACACCATGAACATCATTTTATGTTCCATGAGTGGCACCCATCATCTTACTGTTATACACCATGAACATCATGTATGATCCATCAGTGGCACCCATCATCTTACTGTTATACACCATGAACATCATGTATGATCCATCAGTGACACCCATCATCTTACTGCTATACACCATGACAATGGATTTGTTTCAAAATTGTTCTCCATATCTCGCTCATGTAGACAGGAGTGTCCCGTCGCACCTCTAATTTACATATTGCAAGCCGAGCCCATGGCATGTGCAATTAGAGGAAATAATGATATAAAGGGAATTAAATTACCAGGTGAACCGGGTGGGAAGGAATTAGAAGCCACAATAAGTATGTTTGCAGATGACACACAACTTTTCAATAAAGATGAACGCTCTGTTGAAAAATCTTTCGATATACTTTCAAAATATGAAAAAGCATCCGAATCAATAATTAATTATAATAAAACAAAAGCTATTTCTATTTGCACTGCTCGCAATAGAAAACCAAAATTTAATAAAATATCATGGATTAAAGAAAATGTAAAAACTTTGGGGGTACATCATGGTTACAATGTTCACAATGATAAAATATGGAAGGACATTATTGATAGAATGAAAAATTGTATACAAGTCTGGAAAAGTAGAATAAATTCTTGCAAAGGTAAAACTATAATTGTGAAAAATCTTTTGCTATCATATTGTAGATTTGAAATTGAAATGAAGGGTATTCCTGATAAATTTAAAAAAGAAATTGAAACATTAATTTGGGAATTTATATGGGAGGGGAAAGTTAATCAGATTAAAAGAGATGTATGTTGTTTAAATATAGAAAATGGTGGCATGAGTATGGTTAATATAGATTCGTACATTGACAGTAGAAGAATGAAGTTTATTTATCGTATCATCAATGAACCAATTGACATTTGGAATGATATTGGAATATATTGGTTAAGTAGTCTTGATTTGAAATTTAATGAAGCTTTTTTTATTTGTAAATGTTCATATGCTTCATCCTTAAATTTAAACAGGTATCCCTTGTTTTATCAAAAATCAATCCAAGCATGGACACAATTTTTACAATGTGTACAATAGGTGGAAACCAAGACAGATATCTTACATGTTAAATTATTTGGGATTGTAATATAACCTTCAAAGAAAAACAACTGTAATATGTTCTTCATTTTTAAGAAGTAATATAAAAACTATTCAAGACATATGGGATGAAAACTCAAAACAATTCATCGATTGTGATATATTATATTCTAAGCTGATAAGACAGGAGAAACTGTATCTCAGAATACTCTAAAATTAAGAAATGTATTCCAAAAGACTACTTAAATTTCTTAAGAAATGAAAATAATGATATAGATAACAAAACTAAAAGTAGAAATAAAATGAAATTGTTAAATAATTTAAAACTCACAGATATTAGAGGCAAAATTATTAATACAAAACATATTAAATAAAAAATCACTACCAAAATATCAAGATAAATGGAATAATGTTTATAATGAAGAATTTCACTGGCCAACCATTTGGATTAATCTTAAAAGTCTGGACATCAGTAATAAAATTAAAGAATTCCAATGGAAATGCACCCATGACATTATTTATACCGAAAGTAGACTTAGAAAAATGAACCTATCCAATGGAAGATGTCACCTTTTTTAAAAATAAATCGAACATTCAAGAAGATCTCCAACATTTGTTTTTTAAATGCATTATAACTAACCGATTCATATCAAACATCACAATTTTAATAAACACTTTAAATGTGGGAACTGTTAACTTAAATGAGAATAATATGATGTTTGGGTTCAATAAGGGGAGTAAACATGAACTTCTATTAAATACATTGATTTTATATCTAAGTGGTCTATTTGGAAGGCAAGAAACAAAGTTAAATATGACAAAATTCATATCAATCAGAATGTACTTTGTAATATATGGAAACATACTTTAAAATCTGAACTAAAAATTTTGCTAAAAACCGATTGTAATGATACAATAGATAAAACCAAAATCTTGACAATTCTATCAGTGATTAGTAAGTAGTTATAATATATGAGTACAATGCATGTATGTAAATGTTATATGTTGAAGCTATCATAAAATGCCTATATAGATTGACTTACATGCTAATTTTATAATTGATAAATTTAGTTGTATTTTTGAAATGGGATCATGTGGACTCTAATTAATCTCCTACTATCCCTGGATAAGATATCTAGTGTAAAACAGGGAACCTTAGATTTTTTTTTGCTTACCTGGGCATCTAAGGTGCTTTGTTAACAGGCGAGTCAAACAATAAAGTATTATGTTATTTTAAAAAAAATCGGCATATGTCGTCATTTGACAGTGGAGTGGTTCGTATTGTTGCTGTTGCTTTTATCACCGACAATGTTTTTTTTCCGTTTTCAATCAATCATCTACAAATGCGTTGATCTTTGTAATATAACCTGAAGCAGCACCTGCTACTTGTTTCTCAATCAATTTCAATGGATACGTAAATTGGAGTAATTTCATTGGATTATAAATTACATCGTAATTGTGTGTATTACGTTTGCTAAAGATTTGCTGACGCAATACGCTATCGCCTTTCACTAATCACGTGATCGTATTTCACTAATCACGTGAGAGGAAAATTGTTTTTTTTTTAATCTTACGCTCTTGGCGCAGTCTGTCACTTCAATTACGTAGAAGGTTAATTTTAATTACGTTTCAATCTGCAGCTACATTTCAAAGATTTATTTCCTTGGTGTATATTTCAAAGCTGACAATCATCTGAAATTATCAGAGAAATGACACAAGAAATTGAGGAATTTCATGATAATATCTAGCATCTGATAGCTATAGATATATAAATGTCTGTGTAATTTTTAAATACTTTTCATTTTTTGTCTTTAAAGATGTTGTCAGATATATAAATATGTTGACTTCCCCCAAGTCTATGTGTATTGATGTTGTCAGATATATAAATATGTTGACTTCCCCCAAGTCTATGTGTATTGATGTTGTCAGATATATAAATATGTTGACTTCCCCCAAGTCTATGTGTATTGATGTTGTCAGATATATAAATATGTTGACTTCCCCCAAGTCTATGTGTATTGATGTTGTCAGATATATAAATATGTTGACTTCCCCCAAGTCTATGTGTATTGATGTTGTCAGATATATAAATATGTTGACTTCCCCCAAGTCTATGTGTATTGATGTTGTCAGATATATAAATATGTTGACTTCCCCGAAGTCTATGTGTATTGATGTTGTCAGATATATAAATATGTTGACTTCCCCCAAGTCTATGTGTATTGATGTTGTCAGATATATAAATATGTTGACTTCCCTCAAGTCTATGTGTATTGATGTTGTCAGATATATAAATATGTTGACTTCTCCCAAGTCTGTGTGTATTTTTGTGATACCTATTCTTCTTTAAAAGTGTTGCTATGAAAATGAAATGATACACAATCCAGTAATCATAATACGTATATCGAAGAACAGACAACACAATGGCCCAAATAAAGTTATTAATTTAATCTAAAATTCTCCTTTATCATGCATAGGTAACCGTAGCTGATTTTGGCAATACCTTTTACGCAAGCCTTTGATTTTCCAATAAATTATTTTACTATAATTGTACCAGAAGAAGATAATTTCTAGTGAAGCAGGAACTGCCTAACCTTCCGGAACACCTGACCTCACCCCCGGTTTTTAGTGGGGTTCGTGTTACTCGATCTTTAGTCTTAGATGTATGTTTTGTTGATCGTTGTTTGTAGTTTTGTACTTTTTCTTTTGGCCATTGTGTTGTCTGTTCTTCTTCGATATACGGATTCTGATTGTCCCTTTGGTATCTTCAAACTCTTCTCAGAAAATAAATATCTACGTTTATATTTCTATCGAAATATCAAAATGGTTGAGTTATCTATGGTAAAATAAGCGAAATCTACCATGAACAAAGCAATCATTTGCCACTGAGTATCCAAGCACATGACTGGGTACTGGTGACGGTTGTCAGGACTCAACACAAAGACCTGCCCACCAAGATCCGCAATTTCGGGAAGGTGATGCCCAATCAATGAAGGTTGCAATGCTACAGAACATAAAGGCTGGAGCGTGTGGTGTTTGGAGAGTACATATGTAGACTTAAATACTAAAATAATAGGCACATTGTTACCGCTACAAAAAGGCTATGTCGTCGTCCCAAATCATGTCCCTATACTTTTCTAGTGGAGGTCAAAATCAAATCGATTACTCTATTACTTCCACATTACCACGAATAGACGTTAGAGAATACCGAAGGGACAATCAAAAATAGATATTCCAGAGAAACTGGCAACATAGGCTACACAAGACGAAGAACAAACAAAGCCAAATATGATGGAAACCACTACGCGCAAACAAATACAAATAGCGTACAGTATATATTTTAAATAGTGTTGAATTTGTCATCGTGCTGAATACGCGTGATATGCAAGTGCTGTTTGACGTTATTTATGCAACAACAAATCAATTAAACAGGTGAGGTATCAACTCCAAGGTTCAAATTCCGGAATAGTATTGATAAAAACGCAAGCTTAATTAACAGGCGACGTAAGTGCATGACGAACATAGGTATATATAATACTCTAAGCTATTGATGGGCGAGTATAGGGTGACTGTCCTGTTAATATATCGAACTCAATTTTACATAGATGATAAAATGTCACCTTGACATTAACATTGAAATGTAATAATAAGCTAATAAAGTAGTAAGATAAATAAATGCATTAGTATAGATATTTTGTAATCTTTAATGGCATCTTGACTGAAAATCCTTTAAAGAAATGACATTTCTCACGGAGTGACGCCTTTTGGGAATTGATTGAGAGATTGTTGACAAATGTTCAGCTATAATATGGCGTGAACAAGTTATTTTATTTGAAATGAGATGTTGGTGATACGTGCTTTGTACCAAACTAAATCACTTGGATGAACGTTTATAGTACAAGTTCACTTCAATCACTGTACTCATTATGTTGACTGTGCAGAAAATATTTACTCCTCTTCCTTATGGCTACATCCTGAGCCGAGAAGGAACAATGCCATATGTTGTAATCTTTCTTTTGTGTTCAATGATTTGAGATGGTTGTTCGTTATATTGATATTGGTGAAATTGTTTTACGATCATTGTTTAACCGTTATTTTCATAAACTGCCAATTTTATTACTTTCGGTTTAATCCGACCGAGTACCGGAACGTTGATCTTCCCATAGTTAAGGCAGCACTCTAATAATTACAAGCCACAAATTGTTTTCAGAAAACGAACGAAGAGACGTTCGAGTAAAAGTGAAGAACACAATAGTATATTGCGCAAACAAATGTTAAAAACAAAGCAAAAAACATCCGCGAACTCTCATAAAAGCCACAAGTGGAACAATGTGCTCTGGATTATTTGGAAAAATGACAACCATCAGATTATTTGGATAATGGCATAAATGATATATTATGTTATTTATGTCATGGACCCATCTGCAATCAACATGTAGGATTAATTGAAACTTTCAAAAGAAATTATATAGCTTAAAACCTCATTTATACAAAAATGCGCGTGTGTACCCAATAATTAGAGCTGAAGGTATATTGATTTGTATATAGTACACGACCAATAAAACAAGTGGTTGTAGTTTATGGTGTTTAACGTCACATTCAACAATATTTCAGCAATATCGTGACGGTCAGTTTTATTGGTGGAGGAAGCCGGAGTACACGGAGAAAACCACCGACCTGTCGCGAGTTACTGACAAACTTTTATCACATCACACTTCGCCGCAAACAAGTGAAAAAAATAACAGATGTATGTACTGGCAAATGTACGACAGGCATTATCAATAGAGTTCACTTTCCTCAGTGCCAAGCTGTCTAGATGATGGACGAGCATAAAACCTTTCTTATAAATTCATATATTCAAATTGTATTAAACTGTTTGTTCACATTTTGAATGAGAATTCTCACAATATTTGAAGATAACGCCTAAGTCATGAAAAACAAAACTGCTAACGTCATTATATTTTTCATATTAAGTGCTTTCTGATGAATTGATAACGAAAAATACATTATTAATGTATCAACTCTACCTCGAGGCCATTTCTTATATTTTCCATTTAAATTCGCCATTACCGCATCGGTTAGTGACTTCTATCAGTTTAAAGAAAAATATGCTGATCATACGTAAAGTTTTTCCAATAGCTTTTGATAAACAACACATACATCACTTGATCGATGTCACTATCTCTTTGTATCCAATAAAAAAAGCATTTAACCAGTGTCTTTACTAACAGTTTTAATAATTGAAATAAAATATGCAATTTTGAGATGTGCTGATTACTTGAGCGGATAATTAGACTTTTTAATGATAGCGTTCGGCTATGTGTTTGTTATTTATTAGAATGTGTCTGATAGAACCCGATAATATATTTGTTATTTTCACTCACTGACTTCATTCACACCAAGACTAACGTAAAGTAGATTGCATTCTGATAACAAAGAATGTGTCACCAAGGACATATTTCGTTGATAAGCACTTGGTGTTGAACACAGCGTATGTAGAGCAAAAAAACTATTTCAACTGATTAGTAAAACAATCCACATTGCTTCAGCAGTCCTCAATATCAATTCATCGTTTTTGCTTTTGTGTATCTTTCTGAAAATGGCTTTAATACAAAATTTATAACTCTCTCCTTAAAATTAAATCATTATTAGAGGTTATGCTATGTCTGGTTAAACTTTTTTATTGATTGAATGATTGTCGTTTAACGCAATATTCGCAATTTTCATCTATATCATGGCAAAATAAAGTTACATTCGATAAGATGATGATGATTTTCGCTTTGTACTAGACCAACACGCTTGGGTGGATTTTTATAGTGTAAACTCACTGACACAACCGTCTACGGGTAGTCATACGGGTGCACTCGGACACATCATAGAATAGTAAAGCGTGTTTAATAGCATTGTACAATAATATACTATTCATAAAGTTTACTGTTATCGGTTTGGTTGTATCGTCAATGGCTACTATATATATATATATATATCGGAGGTTTTAAATGTTGAGAAGGATCTTAGCATGTAGTGAGACCGATAGCTGGTATTGATTGGGATTTCAATTTAAATCCGAAACATTTGTGTGCATGTCTCAAGACAGAGCCAAGATGTCCTTTGAATTCTGTCTTCATTTCATGTTGTTATTGGTATATCTGGGAGGTGTTATAGCACCCCCAAAAAGAGCGTATGCAAGTTGTGGGAGACGAGTAACATACACATCCGGCCCTTAGGACGGAACGCAAATAAATACTTATAGAGAAAATAGCATGCATTTTGGACATAAATGAGAACTACCTGCAGAAACTCGTAATAAGCATTTATGTGTTCCAAATCATTCGTTCGTTGGTGTTCTGGTCCTTTGGAAAGCTTCCCGACTAATGCATTATATTCTCATTTACCGTGTATATCTAAACGTCCGACATCGACCTATTACCTACACGATGTTCTGTTTGTAAACTTGTTCTCAGCATGAATATGGCAGCAATAATATTCATTTGGCATTCAACAACAATCAATCATATAGAATATGGAAAATTCGCCTTGCAACGGACCATAAATGACTTCTGTAATATGATCTAACTGAAATGTTTGTTACTAGGCGTGAAGCAACAAATAAACAACAATACTAATTCATGTGCTTTATTAATACAACATTGCAAAAACTAATTAAGAAAAGATACCAAAGCGGTAATCGAAAAAGGACAGATAACACAATGACCAAAAGAAAAAAGACAAAATGGCAAACAACGATCTACAAAACACGACACAGAAAAATAAGGATCAAGCAACACGAACGCCACTAAAAGATGATAATGATACATTTTGTTGTGAAATAACAATTATACAACCAGCCAATGAATGTTCGTTCTTAAAAAAAAACATTTTTCACAAAAGAATTAGGATACTCATGATACATTTTTGGGTGTGAAATAGCAATTAAACTATCAGCCAGTCAATGTCCTTTATTAAATACAGCATTGCAAAAACTAATTAAGAAACTCATGGTACATTTTATCTTTAAAACAAAATCTTTCCAGATCTAAGGTTCCATTCATTCCACGCTACCACAATAAATCATGTATTGTTGAAATTAGATTAATTTAGTCGGAATATATTGTCTTCTATGAATTATTAATAACAAAATATAATAGAGCAGTCATTGTTGGTCCTTTGATATTAAGCCCTACAGCGTGTATGAGAATTGTATAGTTGCTATCAATTTTTGCTAACAAACAATGAAGTAATGTGTTGTGAAATTTCACATTGATTATTATTCCATTGAGGATATTATCGCCATTCCATTATTTACGATGTGATCGTGGAATGAGATCCTGACACTGTCAAAGAAAATGGCGTTCTTTGATTCTAATTTACGTCTCAAATTACAATAGAGATATTGATTTCATATATATATTTTTTTTTATATTTTATGGGGATGTTTTTCATAGTTAACAAGAGGTCAAAATAAATATACATATTATATGGTCATTGTCGCATAGTATACAGTTTATTTGTGCGAGCTTTAGAAACGGCTAGAAAATCGAAGCCTTTCTAATCTGTTTCACAGCAAATTCAAATAAATTCTAGTTTTTTTTTTATTTACCAACAATGTGCGTATACTGTGTTCATCCTGCATTATCAAAAAATCTACAAAAGAACTGCCACATTGTGTGCAAAGAGCATAAACAAGCGTTATTCTGAACGTTATCAATGGTGTCCTCTATCTTGTCCGCGTTTATACTTTTACCGTTTCTTACTGTTCACACTACAAGAATTGATTACCAGTAATGCTTTATTATGGTAAATAACCGTATATACCACAAATATAACCACTGAATGCTCAAATAGAACCAGTGCAGAATAAAATTAAATATGCACCCTGGAGGCTGGTATGTATCATATTGCATAAACATTGATACGGTTGCAGATAGTTGATCACCAACCTTCTTTCTCCCAGCCGAGTCATGTATTTGCTTTGCACATTATATATTTGACCATTTGGCACTGTTCATGGTTCGACGTGAGGGATGTCGGGTGCCATAGCGAGGGGAGGGGGGGTTGTCAGGTTAAAGCACGGGAATCCTGACACTGAACCATAGTGATTAACGTGCTAGGAGATTATCATCCGCCCTGTACGTTATATATTTGGAAATATTTGTTAATCTAACCTGCATAAACAGAACTCCTGTTTATTCCAAATATAAAAGTTGGTCCCAAGGAGGTTGGGTTTAGACAGGTTTCACTGTAATTTTATGTCAGTGGATAATTCTTGTACTGCCTATGTCCACTAAGAAGAGATAATGAATCCGTATATCGAAGAATAACAGACAACACAATGGCCAAAAGAAAAAGTACAAAAGGATAAACAACGATCTACAAAACATACATATAAAACTAAAGATCGAGTAACACGAACCCCACTGAAAACCGAGGAGAACTCCGGTGCTCCGGAAGGGTAAGCAATTCCTGCTCAACTAGTGGCACCTGTCCACTAAGCTGGAATGCTCAATGGTTTGAATATACGTTAGAGAAAGCTGAAGAGGCAATTAAGAATGGATAAACCATAGAAACTACACACAAATTACCAAATGCATTGGATATTTAATTAAACCAAAGTCACATTTATGGTCTTGGTAAAAACACACTATTTGGGAACACTATTTATTCATCAAGCCATAGAGAACTAGTTCCCTCATGAATCTTCACAGAGTACTGATTCTCTTAACTGGTTCCCTCATTAATCATGTTGTTGTTTAGAATAGCAAATCAATCTCGATCTGGGAACAGCTTCCTTTAATGTGTTGATTGGTCATCAATTTCAGAAAGTTTGATTCAATACAGCAAGCCATAAATCAGTGTCCTCTGGAATGGAATTACCATCAATTAAAGAGTATCATTTAGAAAATTATACTGTCATTGGTGATCGCTTGTGTATCAGATTTAATAAAGGAGAAGAAGTTGGTTGGGCTGGCAGAATTATTGTTCAATTCCAGTTCCCACGCCCCATGGGTTTTGTCCTCTTTGCTGCAGAAGAACAAATAGTTCAAGGAAGCTTTATTTATAGAGTACAAATCATAAAATAATATGTTTGGCTTTTTTCTAGATGTTTGTGTAGAAAATGGATTTGACCTTTTTGTTTACATTTTGCTACAGGAAAGCAAATAAGTCATGGAAACTATTTTGGCTATCCTGTTTTGTTTTCTTGTCCCATAGACTTTTAACTTATTTGGCTTTCAAATATTTTGGCCATGAGTGTACCTGATGAAGGTTATTCCAGAAACACGTCGTGCGTACTTAATTTGATATCTACGTTTTTAGAGTTACAAATCATAAAATATAAATTTTTACTTATTTCTTATAGATTTTTTTTATTCGTTTTTCAAGAAAGATTGACAAACATATCAATGCTTAGGACAAAATTGCATTAATTTCGAGGAATTAGGGTACACTGCCGTTCTGACTAATGTGTCATGATTTATTAATGAAGGACGTATGGGTCACAGCCCTTTCACTGTAGAATGATAAATCATCGTCCCTTGTCAATGTCAACATGCAAAGACTAGAAAAAATCGCTGGGTAGAGCACAATAGACAGGAGGAATTGGGATATTGATGGCTATGTCGAGTCTTAGAACTATGATTAAGCTTAATCACATTATTGGAAAGAAACAAGTAAATCACCTTGGAGTTGTTTTGGTTTACAAAAGTTCAAAATATTGCCATATTTCAGATAGATCTGTAAATCTACTTTAGAATTGATCTTAAAACGTGTGTACTTGTAAATGAGTATTAAGTGGAGTTCGTGTAGCTCGATCTTTAGCTTGATGAGTATGCTTTGTGGATAGCTGTTTGTCCTTTCGTCCTTTTTCTTTTGGCTATGAGTTGTCTGTTCTTCGATTTACGGATTCTGATTATCCCTTTTGTATCCTCAAACACTTCTTAATTATGGCATAAATAATACAATTTGAAGTTGATGCAATTGGGAATATCGGTTTGTAGACATGGATAACTTGGCCCAGTACCACTGGTGGTGCAGGAACTACTTGCCATACCGGAACACATGGGTTAATCTGTATTGTAATGATTGATTTGATTGATTTTTGATTATTTAACGTCCAACTGCAAATGTTTCATATTTCATGAATATTCAGGACGATAATACGCTCAGTAATACAATACTTCCCTCATTTATGTACTTAGGGGAACAATCGGAGCAACGAAATGTGACTGTCACTGGAACAGCATGGCAAGTGGAGTAGGGACGAAGAAAATATCCTTTCTTATCTGCTACAATGCTTACCTTTTTTTCGACAGGAATTCAACCCCGGTTTTAAGTGAGGGTTGGTGTTGCTAAATCTTTAGTTTTCTGTGCAGTTGTTTTGTCGACCAATGTTTGTATTTTTTTTTTTTTTTTTTGGTATTGTCAATTGCATTTTCTGTACATTATTTTGCCTTTAAATAATTTAGCCCATTATCTATGACAGATAGTATTAATCCATCACTTCTTATTCTTGTTTGTTGTCCTTATTTCATGACTATAGCGAATCGAATGATACAGTCAAACCTGTCTTGTGTGACCTTCCAATTGAACAGTGAATTATGGTCACATAAGACAGGGGTCACTTAAAACAGGTTTATTTGTTATAAAATGCAATGTAAAGGGAAATAAAAATAAGGTCACAAAATGCAACTTATTGCTTAATAGAGATGGTCACTAAAGTAGGTTTGACTGTACATTGTATGTTATTCATTTTGAAAATAGTATGAGGATAATGTGTAGGAAACACTTTGTTTTTGCTTCTTCAGTTATGACACTGAATATACGAGCCATTAACATATATCTACCGAATATTTCGAATCGGCAATTTCTTTCGATTTTGTTTATATATTATAGTAACACCATTTTATTTGCATCGATACAATTTCATTTATATTGGTAATAGGTTGAAGGCAATGTGTAGGAAACAGTTTTTTTCTCTTTTGAGTTACGATACCGGTAATATGCGCCATTCAAATAAATTAACTGAATATTTCAGAAAAAAACACATTAATTTTTATTTCTATCGTACACTATCTTAATTGCAATATTATAGTCTTTTCATAGGTGGTGTTATTATATTAGCAGATGAAACACAAGCTACGTTAAGGGGCTTAGAAAAAAAAATATGTTTCAAGCAAGCTGGCACAACATTGTTATTCTCTGCTGTTGTTGTTGAATTGATTTATATAAATTACTATGAAAATTGCTATAGTAGCTTCAGATATATGCTTGAATAATGTGTCATTTATTTTGGTAATAGGTTGAACAGCTGGGTTTTATCTCTTTTGAACTATGACCCTACACAATATGAGCCATTCAGATAGATTAACCGACTATTTCGAACCAATAATTTCTTTTTACTTTTTAATATAACTGTAAAAACATTCATTTTTATTTCTATCGTTCACTATCTTCAATGGGCATTAGCTACGATTTTGACCAAAAAAATTATATGCTTTGGAAATTGGTAAATAGATTTAAAATGATGAAATAAAGGTAAATATTTCACATTAAACAGCTTATCGAACCACTTTCCGCTTTTTGAGAACGAAAATTACCATCGATGAGTTATTTCCTTGCAAGCAAATGATTTTACCTCGCTTTTTCCGTATGCAACTGACCTTACTAGTGACAGGTAAAAACGAATAATTTGCATTTTGTCGCTTATTAACTGCAAACTTGCATGATTCTTTGTCCGTAATTATATAACACCGACTAAAAGCAGATTCACAAAAATAAGAAATATGTGCATTGTTGATAATTAATAAGATGGCGTCCATCTCTTGATAGATCTCAAAACACGAGCAGTTGCACGATTTTTCCCCGATACGCGTACATTTCATAACATTTATAAGTTACAGAAACACGTTTTATTAAGGCATCAATCATATCTGATAGTTTTTAAGGGTAGCAAAAATTTACGATTTGGCAGATAATGCCCCTTTAAGTATCATAGTATAGTTGTTTTTATGGGTGGTTTTATTCTATTAGCAGATGAAACACAAGCTACGTTAATGGTTTTAGAAAAAAAAAAGAATAATGTGTTTCAAGCAAGCTGGCACAACATTGTTATTCTCTGCCTTTGTTGTTGAATTGATTTATACAAATTCCTATAGAAATTGTTATAGTAGCTTAATATATATGTGTCTTTTATTTTGTTAATAGGTTGAAGAGCTGGTTTTTTTTTTCTCTTTTGATCTATGACCCTGAAAATATGAACCATTCAGATAGATTAACCGATTATTTCGAACCGATAATTTCTTTTTGCATTTTAATATAACTGTAAACCCATTTATTGTTATATCTATCGTACACTATCTTAAGTATCATATTATAGTTGTTTTTATGGGTGATGTTATTGTATTAGCAGATGAAACACAATCTACGTTAATGGTTTTAGAAAAAAAGAATAATGTGTTTCAAGCAAGCTGGCACAACATTGTTATTCTCTGCTTTTGTTATTCCTTTGATCTGTACAAATTACTATAGAAATTGTTATATTAGTTTTTTAAATATGGATACACTTAGACAATAGGATTTTAGTGGGGCTCGTGTTGCTCAATATTCAGTTTTCTGTGTAGTATTTTGTAGATCGTTGTGTGTCCTTTTGTTATTTTTTTTTGTGTTGTTTGTCCTTCTATTTAAGACTTCTAATTACCCTTTTGGTATATTCAATATTTTCTTGTATATAATTGCAAATGCATTCAAGATGTGAACGTCTTACTTTACACAGATTTCACAAATATTATCTGATTTGATTTTTGATTTGATTATTGGTGCTTAATGCCACTTTCAGCAATATTTCAGCTATATCATGGCGATCAGTTTTAGTGGTGGAAGAAGCCGGAGTACCCGGAGAGAACCACCGGCCATGGGCAAGCAACTGGTAAACGCTATCACATGCGAGTCGAGTGCACACTTTTTGTAATTTACAAAGCCGGGCGCGAACCCACGCCAATTGGTGATAGGCTTGTATGAGTTGTTAGGTAATCCAACTACCTAACTCATTGAGCCACCCAGGCCCCAAATATCATCTGTGTGTCGTTATCTTACAAATACCGACATCATATTACAAATTAATAAATATAGAAAAATAAAAAATTGGGCTCGCATCAGGTAAATAATAAGATAAGTAGATATTAATATATACACAAAATAGGTTGACTAATTGGATGAACTTTTTGTATAACCCTGTTGGGCTGACTAATTGAATGGACTGTACAAAATATATGTATTATAACTTTGAATACACGTAATTATCACAGTACAATAAAAACAACAACAAACACTGCACAGCGTTCGCTCATAGAATATTGAATATCGTATCAGAAACAAATGGTGTCCCTAACGACTCTAAATGACACTTCATTTCCATTCTAATAAATATTATAACTATACAAATGTATACTTAGAAATGCATTAGTTTTGTAATATCACTTATTATACATTTATTGTGTGCTTGCTTGCGTTTTATTCGAGTTCAAGGTGGAGTCATGTCAATTATTGACGGTTCCTGCTATTAAGGCTATTGTATCAATGTTAACAAATAGAAGCTAATTTGTAATTTGAATGTTATAATGTTTCCACCTAATGATGCTCAATTGTTCGTTGTGCTTTTCGGATCTGTCTGGATAGGAAATAACACAGGCTAGAACATATAGTGTTGTATTTAGATATTAAAAAGCATTTCCGTGACATTGATGAACTTAATCTCCGAAACAGACGCTAGCTACATTATTTCTTCCGTCAGAATTAACCACTGTTTCGGAGATTGTGATCAATTACATTAGCCTGGTATAATATAATTGAACCGGATATCAAAGGGTCACGTGGTTTTAATTTGATGTAGACGTAATTACGGACTATCCGTAATAAATAACTAGATATTAGTGACGGTTTACAGTGTTGAACACAGAGCTGTCCAGTGCATCCCCATGTGGCGAATATAATGATACCGTCTCGATTTGGGGTGGGGGTGATAGGTTATAATGCGGAATTCTTGTCCGTGTAAAACTGGGTAATTTGTTTGTTATGTACATATTATATTTGCCGCTGGACGTTCAGAAACCAACAAAATTTAGCTTATGACATATGAAATTGATTTATTTGGATTGGACTATAAGTGTTTACTATTTTTGGTCAATTATGGTTAATCTTGGCAACGGGTGACTATGCTTAGAAACGGCAACAATACCCAGCTTAAATCTGCAAAAGAGATTGTCCCGAGTTATTTTTACATATTTTTGACAGGGCTTACCGCCCTTAAAATATAGGACACAGTAGTTTGTCTATCGTTTGCTGTCAACCTCTAGATGTTTGTCAATTTTTATTATATATATTGCTTTTATAATGTTCAATTGTAATTTTTGTTATTCTTATTATTATTATTATAATGCTGAATTTGAATGTGTTTTTTGCTGCCAATAATGAGATGCTATATACTAAGCATATTAGTGTATTCTCCCTCGGAAACAGTTCTTCTATAATGTTTTCTGGTGAGGTAAAGTGCATTCGATGTTGGCACGGGCACTTTAACTCACCAGGCAATACTATATGATAACCATTTCATCAAGAGAAGACAATACTGGAATAATATTTCCGCTTCACGTTATGCAACTAAGAATAAATCGTAATGAATTAAGCTAACAGCTAATGCGAAAAGCCCCAAATGGTATCCATGGATACTACTTTTCCCAGATTAGTTAACGGGGTTCGTCTATATGGCATTTGTTTTCATTCTGTGTTTTTCATAATGTTATCTTAATCGTGTATTTTTACAAAGAGTTCATTATCATGCTGACCAATTGCAATTTAATGTTTCGATATATTGATGCTGTTTTTCATCATGATCAGGTTTTCCTTTTAACGTAATTTTTTTGTTCATTCCTCCATCACCGACAAGACTTTACCGGCCTTGACTATGCATATATATACGAGAAACACGATCGGTATCTGATGAGAAACAAGAATTGGTTACCCTGCATGAACACCTGGGTTCACTCTCGATTTTTGGTGGAATCATTTTAGGGTTTTTTTGTGTTGTGTTTTTTGTTTGTGTGTTTTGTTTGTCTTCGTCGTGTGTCTTATGTGACCAATGTTTTCACTGTTTCTGGATTGTACAATCTAGATTTCCCATTTGATTTTCTCTAATGTTTATTTGCAAATAAGCAATGTCATTTATTGTTTCATGTCTGTCTTTAATATATAGCGAAATTACCTAAAAATAATACATATCATATTGTAAAACTTGTGTCTGGTCCTTTTATATGTTTAAATTAACTTTTTGGGAAGTTCATAATGTAGGAAATTGTCTTCTTTTGATATATCATAGCATTGTGTCGAATATTGTTTTCTAGGTTTCCCAATCCATTTTTTTTTTTTTTTTTTTTTTTTGCTTTCCGTATACTCTCTTGTTTTTTGTTGCTTTTTGTTTTGTTTGTTTGTTGTTTATTTTTTTAGTTTTGCGTATCTGCTTTTGGCGTTACACTTAACATATTTTGTTATTAAATATCTTTGTTAATTGGTAGTTGATATTTTAGGCAAGATGCTAACACTTTGCGGTTTGTAAAACATGCACGATTCTTCCATAGATTAAATATGCTTGGCACCAGTTTGTTAGATGAATGCTTGGTTCTTATGTAACACTACATCAAACTCCATTTTACACTACGTATCTCTTCTCTTCAAAAACTACTAGGCCGTTTGAACTAACAATTGCCTGTATTGATCTAATAATGTTTCTCATAAAGTAGATCCGTTGATGTATTAAAGGGTGTTTTGTTTTGTCAGCATATCTTTGTTTTTCTGTGTGGTGTTTTGTGGATCGCTGTTTGTCCTTTTGTTCGTTTTCTTTTTCGCCATTGTATTTTCTGCACTTCTTCGATTTTCGATTTCTGATTACCCCTTTGGTATCTTCAAACTTGTCTTACTAGTACGTACAAATTCGTGAGTTTATTAAAGGGTTCTTTGTCAGCTGATCGTTAGTTTCCTGTGGTGTTTTGTGGATCGTTGGTTGACCTTTTGTCCGTTTTCCTTGTGCCCTTAACTACACCTGATTACCCCCTTTGGTATATTTAAACATCTCTTAAAAGTACGTACATTTTGTAAAACGGGCTGTAAATTTAATTATTATTTTACTATTTAATTCAATAATGGTCGTTACGTTAAGAATCATTCCTATATGTTCGGGAACAACAAATTAAATTGCTATCTCACCAAGATTATGGCTGTTATGAAAAAACAGAAAATTCTATCTAATGGAAAATGGATTGATATGAAGTATTCATAAAATATTTGATGAGCTATTAGCGTTGATGGTAATTGGCACCAGATTGACATACTAAAAAAATAATTTCTACCTTCATTTTGTTTTACCTTTCATGTTGGTTTCATGCATGCTCTAGTTTATGCATGCGGCAAACACAAATACATTAAAAGGCACGTAGAATTAAGTGCCTTATTTTAAAATCAATTCACGATCAATGTTTTAATGTTATCATGCTGTGTTTGATGCTGTTCTAGAATAAATTGGTCGTTATTGAGATTAAATTGAATATAAATCAGAATTCAATACTTCAAACAGAATTGGAATACGACCAGTGATAAAAGCTGTCAAAAGACAGCAAATCGAATTTTTATTCTTTGATAGCACAAAGAGTTTGAACATATCAAAGGGACAATCAAAGAAGTGCAGACAACACAATGGCCAAAAGGAAAAGGACAAACGGTACAAACAACAATCTACAAAACATACACATAAAACTAAAGGTCGAGTAACACGAAACCCACTAAAAACCGAAGGTGTTAAGGAAGGGTAGGCGGCTCCTGTTCCTGCTATGTAATCAGGAGTCTTACTATTTGTTTTTGATGATTCGAGTTTAGTAGAGCAGTTCTAAGATATAGGTTCCGATAGGATATTCTATTAGATAAAGGTTAGAGAAAACAGAAAGGGTAACCCCAACACTCAAAACTAACAAACAACGCAACCCTAAAACACCGGGGTTGTGTCTTAGGTAAGCAGTGTCTGCTTCGTAATAGACACCCGCCGTGATATTTATAGTTATGTCCGATAAACGCATGATCGGTGATAGAGGATAGTCAAGAAGAAAATTGGCATTGAGTAATTTAATGATTCATACACAAAAGAAATACATACCAGTATAAATATTACAAACCATCAATAGCTTGGACAACGCGAATTCCAATGAAAACTGGAAATAAAACCAGTTCCTCCAGAAAGTGTAGCATCTCCTGACACATGCATGACCCCCGATACACTGGTTGCGATATGGATGAACCATCTCGTCATTGCGACCATAAAACTTGTGAAGTGATGAATTATGATCATTCGTCTCATCTTGATCGATTGATGGAGATCACGGAATCATGCGAGCTTTGCCGATCGGGCGTCTACTAAATCTGTCTTTATTAATATGACATAGCACGTTATGCTTGCCAAAGTTATTTAAAACAATATAATTTAAACTCAATTCGCTTTCAAAGCAGCATTCGATCATAAAATGCAGCAGTGGATGCATTTATCATACGATCTTCTTATTAGTAAAAGTATGGTCCACTAAATATACATCTCATATTTCTTCCAGAAAACACAAAGAAGCATATTTTGGTTGATTTGTTATTGCTTAGTGTGTATTTCCACTATATATATGACTATAATAAAATCATGTACATTTAAGATGGCGACAGGGAGGGCTTATAATCAGTTGTTTTCATTGACACAAAACAATGGAGGAAGGATACTGTCGGAACAGCTTGCCTTGCAACGGACCAAAACTGCTTAAAGTGCATTGTTTCTTTTACGTGCAAGGAACCAGACATTTTCCTAATACGAGGTGCTCATTAAAGTTCCGTCCCCTGTCGATTGTGTAATTGATTTATCTCCCTTCCATCCCTTCCGATTGTGTAGTTGATTGATCTCCCTTCCGTCCCTTGTCGATTGTGTAGTTGATTCATTTCCCTACCGTCTCCTGCCGATTGTGTAGTTTATTCATCTCCCTTCCGTCCCCTGTCGATTTTGTAGTTGACTCATTTCCCTTCCATCCCCTGTCGATTGTGTAGTTGATTCATCTCCCTTCCATCCCCTATCGATTGTGTAGTTGATTCATCTCCCTTCCGTCCCCTGTCGATTGTGTAGTTGATTCATCTCTCTTCCGTCCCCTGTCGATTGCGTAATTGATTTATCTCCCTTCCGTCCCCTGTCGATTGTGTAGTTGATTCATCTCACTTCCGTCCCCTGTCGATTGTGTAGTTGATTTATCTTCCTTCCGTCCCCTGTCGATTGTTTAGTTGATTAATCTCCCTTCCGTCCCCTGTCGATTGTGTAGTTGATTTATCTCCATTCCGTCCTCTGTCGAGTGTGTAGTTGATTTATCTCCCTTCCGTCCCCTGTCGATTGTGTAGTTGATTCATCTCTCTTCCGTCCCCTGTCGATTGTGTTGTTGATTTATCTCCCTTCCGTCCCCTGTCGATTGTGCAGTTGATTAATCTGCCTTCCATCCCCTGTCGATTGTGTAGTTGATTCATCTCTCTTCCGTCCCCTGATGATTGTATAGTTGATGTATCTCCCTTCCGTCCCCTGTCGATTGTGTAGTTGATTCATCTCTCTTCCGTCCCCTGACGATTGTGTAGTTGATTCATCTCCCTTCCTTCCCCTGCCGATTGTGTAGTTGATTCATCTCCCATAACTAACCGACGTCCCTTTAATGATTTCAAGTGTTCCCGCGTGGGGAATGATAACAGTATGGGTACCTGTGCGGCGCAAATGACGTGTTTACGTAAAGTTTGTGGGCACGTGACCGTTTCCGATCATCGACTGTCAAAACCGGAAGGGTTCAGTGTAAGTTTTTATGTTTATATGTTGTAGTAAACATTGTTAATAGAGACAAAAAATTACAGTCACCCGCTGATATAATATCTATATACGCCAGGAAAATTTAAAACATATCTGTTGAACGGAAATATCCTTTTTTTTTTACACTTAAGCTTGATTGTGATGTTGCGTAAACATTGGCATCATTGTTTTCTCGCTGAATTCAGCAAGGACGACCCTAATTTTTTCAAAGAAGCTTCTTCGTACAACCAATTATCACCACACAAAGTCATGTCTCGTTCCAATTTACATTTTTTAAATAATTATAATCTTATCATTTACAATGACTGTAGGCATTTTAATGTTGCACTGGGCTAGAAATACGTAATACAAACACATTTTACACATTTAGATGCCCACAGTCATTGGAAATGATAAGATTATATTTATACAAAAACTGTAAATTGGAACGAGACATGACTTTGTGTGGTGATAATTGGTTGTACGAAGAAACTTCTTTGAAAAATCATAAACATAAAAACTTACTTTGAACCCTTCCGGTTTTGACAGTCGATGATCGGAAACGGTAACGTGCCCACAAACTTTACGTAAACACGTCATTTGCGCCGCACAGGTACCCATACTGTGATGATGCTGGGATTTTATGTCCATACATTGATAAGAAAAGAGATCAAAACGTAATTTTGTTGTAGCTCACGATTTATTTTGACTACCATGTTTACTTCCTCCAAAGACGTGTTGGTACAGCTCTCTCGAGCAAAGTCGACCATAACAGATTATGACTATAACGTCTAATCCCTTTGGTCTTCGTGCTCTCACAGACTTTTAAATTATTTGACTTTTCAATCTATTAACAATGTGCGTCCATGCTGAAGGTTTTACGAGAAACGCCATTTGTGAACTAATTTTAATATCTACGTTTTTATTTTTATTTTATTTCTTTTGTTTTTAGCCTCAATTCTATATAAATAATTAATGAATCAATTTTGAAATATACACATCATATAACATATGTTTATTAGCTAAACTATTTTTAGACCATAAAACATTATACTTTGATGTAGAACCGTTCCTGTTTTATGTTATGATAGAAAACGATACACATTGTTGGGTTTTGTTAGCATTTATGTCTCTTTATGTCTTTTTAATTCTCCGGCATAACTAGTAGACGGAGTTCATATCGAGGTGTACTCGATACAATATTATGTGATAAAGTTTGTCAGTGACTCGCGACAGGTCGATGGTTTTCTCTGGGTACTCCGATTTTCTCCACCAATAAAACTGACCGCTCGCCACGATATAGCTGAAATATTGCTAAGAGTGGCGTTGAATACCATAAGCCTAAAGCTATTTCGGAGTGATTGCACACCACCACAGATAAAAAAAAAAGTCATATTTTCTATAGTCCGGAATTTGCTGGGAGATTCACGCCGATAACATATAAATTATTATTGATATAATATTACAGATAAATGAGAGATAACCAACTGGTTGTGATATTTAATAATATTGATTAATTGAACAAAATATTAATTAAATAAGAAAAATACATAAAAAACCTTCTTTTTTTTTTGGTAAATATTATCAGGCCATTATCATAATGACATTGGCAATATTTGCATTCCTCAGTAAAAACATGTTATTGTAACGAGCAAAAAAAAAGATAATATTTTCATATTTTAATATATTCAGTTACAAATTAAATACTGTATTGATATATTGCCGTCACATCTGGGATGTTGTCAGCGAGATCTGCTTTTTCAATGAAAAATCAGATTTTATAATTTGCTTGTAAAATACTTTATTTGTTTATTTTTTTCAGTCTGATATTGTCAATCATTAAATCGTAGATATCAAATTTAGTGTGCAAGATACTGTTTTGATATACATGTAACCATCATCAGCTACGATCAAAGCCAACATATTTGAAAGCCAACAATAAAACCAAAATGGTCTAAGCAGGATATTCAAAATCAGCCACGATAACCTGTAATAGACCGCATTATCATAATAAATAATACATCGTAAGAAAGATAACTCTTGAAGAAATTTCATAAAGTTATTTATATCTCGTTCGTTAATTTTAAAATGTTGACGATTAATTGTGCGTAGCTGTAAAAATGGAAACAGTTTTGAAAACAACTGATCTAAAAAGAAAATAAAACTTCAAAGCAGATCAAGACTAATTTCCTCATGTTTTTAGTTTTGTGTGCTTTTCTATTAGGTGTCTTTACGTTTTGAGTTCCGTGTTGTGATGACCGTTACGATTTCGGCATAAAAACGGGTCGTCTTTACCTCCAGTTGTTTGTAAGGGGTTCATGTCTTATATACGTTATTTGTGTTTATTTGCGCATACACACATTATGTTTTGTTTTTCTTCGTCTTGTTTCGCCAGTTTCTCTAGATTGTCCATTTTGATTGCCCTTCGGTATTTTCTAACGTTTATTTGCTAATGTCAACTGTTTGTTAGGTCTTAAAGTCACACATGTAACAAACATTATACCCAAAAGGCAGTAAAGTGTGTCATCCATTTATGACAATTTAATATTTATGTTTTCGAGTACGATAAATAGTGATATTATGTTATTTAATGCTAATATGACATATGTTGCATCTGTTGAACAAGCCGGTCCAATATGATGTAAGCTGTCGGGTTTCGTCCCGAGTGTGTTCCAAATTGTATACATCGTGCTACGCAATATGGTGTTGATCTGTTGAGGAGGCATACGAAAGAATATATGCTATAGCAAATTAGTAATATGTTGATATGAAAAAAATACTGGTGTGACCATACCCAGCTTCTTCTACAGGAACTTGTTCCCGACCACTAAGTTTGCCCCACTGAATTGTTTTTTACTTTATTATTATTATCAATGTGCTACCCACTGAAAAATAATGTTTCAGTGTGAAGCACATTGATAATAAAAACTTCAGTGGTGCAAATTTAGTGGCGGGGAACAAGTCCCTGTGGAAGAAGCTGGTTATGACCACATCCGCATTTTTGTTCATATTAACATATTACTAATTTACTATAACATTTTACTCATCTGTAATCACATATTACTATTCTGTTATAACAGATTGATAATAAGCTATTGTGAATGGTGAATTCGATATAGCAAATAACGAATCTAAGATGGTCATCACCACATGGATTATTTGTTTTATTATAGTTGGAAAATGAATAGCAGGTGTCTAACTGAAACAGTTGAACCATTTACAAAGGGAGACTTGGCTGGGCTGTTCGTTGAATATTTCTGTAGAAAATGTAGTGTTGACCAAAATGTTGATAAACAAAATCAAGACAAGCAACCAAGGTAGAAAAGTTTTTAAAGGAATATTTTGAGAAATGTAAGAGTATCTCCACAGAAAAAAGCGAGAGGGTTTTCCTTACCCACCACATTGGGAATGCGCTGTCTAGCTCTATGTGTTCCTTACCCACCACATTGGGAATGCGCTGTCTAGCTCTATGTGTTCCTTACCCACCACATTGGGAATGCGCTGTCTAGATCTATGTGTTCCTTACCCACCACATTGGGAATGCGCTGTCTAGCTCTATGTGTTCCTTACCCACCACATTGGGAATGCGCTGTCTAGCTCTATGTGTTCCGTACCCACCACATTGGGAATGCGCTGTCTAGCTCTATGTGTTCCTTACCCACCACATTGGGAATGCGCTGTCTAGCTTGATGTGTTCCTTACCAACCACATTGGGAATGCGCTGTCTAGCTCTATGTGTTCCTTACCACCACATTGGGAATGCGCTGTCTAGCTCTATGTGTTCCTTACCCACCACATTGGGAATGCGCTGTCTAGCTTTATGTGTTCCTTACCAACCACATTTGGAATGCGCTGTCTAGCTCTATGTGTTCCTTGCCCACCACATTGGGAATGCGCTGTCTAGCTCTATGTGTTCCTTGCCCACCACATTGGGAATGCGCTGTCTAGCTCTATGTGTTCCTTGCCCACCACATTGGGAATGCGCTGTCTAGCTCTATGCGTTAAGACCTATTGTAAGACTTTTCAGTGTACGACGAGTACTTGAGGACTCTTAATTTTGATATTTCATATGAACTATTTTTATCTGTTATTTTTCATGGACAGTAATTGGTAAAGTGCCTTAATAATTAAATGTCACGTTTTGATCATTGTTAATCTTCAGGTGTGTCCGAATTGTGCCATTCATCCATAATTTATTAGTTTGTCCAAAAATGATCTATAATGTAAATATATGGAAACAAAAAGTAATGGTCAATATTTTAGGCTACGTTATGGTCTGCTTTAGGCTTCTTAGATTTTAGTACCTGTCAAAATTAGAAATAAAGAAATGCCAGAGTTAAATTCCTGACACACTTGAAGATGTATAAAAGGAGCTGCCCTTCTTGAGTAGTTCAGATTATAACTTACTTGAAGGATATTCTGTGTAGATAAAAAGTATATTAACCTGTGGTAGCTGTTGTTTGGATCGTTCTGGAAGTGTTACACTAGAAATCGTCGCGTGTACCCAGCAAGGTGCATGTGTAGATATACTATATTTGCATTTCAAAATGAAAGACAGCCGGTTATATGTAGCATTTCTATTAATAGCAAAATTAGTCAAAGTTTATTTTATGGGTTAGGATTATGGTGTTTAAGGCCACTTTCAACAATATTTTAACTATATCGTGGCGGTCAGTTTTATTTGTGGAGAGTTTATTTTTAGATTTGTCTATTGGTGAAAATATGCTAATATTGTGACAATATGAATGCCCTCCACGGAATTCCACCAATCAACGCAGAATAATTTCCACAAACTTTTTTTTTGCATATACATATCTAAATTGACAGTTTCTTCTCCATTAAATATTCCGTGTTTGTAAGATCTGTCAATGTTTTAACGCAATGTCTGATTATGTTAGTCAATTTTAATATTGTCCCTGCATGATAGTACTTTTTTGTATTTTCTAATGATGGTGTTAAATATTTCATGACTTAATGAACTATTGTACCAGGTCATTATAATATACAATTAACAGAATGAAAAACATCAATACACTATCGATCGGGTCATGTTTTTTTTGTTTTTTTTTTTTTTTAAATATTCCTTTTAGATTGAAATTTGACAAATGATCATATCTGTAAGAAGAAGAGAAATATAAGACTTGTTGCTTAATTTTGTGTTTTGACATTACTTGACATTATTTGACATTATTTGTAAGGTATATTTTCTTACATTCACACCACATTTTTTCTCCGCGTTAAATTCGTGAAGATCTTGTTTTTATCCGCCACCAGGGAATGAAAAGCCAGTGCAGATCGGTTGGGGAGCCCTGGACACCATCGCCAGTACTCGGCAAGGCACTTGAATGTATATTCTATATCTCGTTTTTTTTTAAATGAAAGACCGCTTGGCAATAAACATATAGTCTGTAAATTAATAACAAAATTAGTCAATAATATATTTTTAAAATATGCTTATTGATGATAATATGTTGATTGAAGGACAGTAATATGCTGATGAAACGACAAGATAAATGCCCTTCCAGGAATTACAATTAAGAGACTGGGAATTATTTTCGCAATCTTTCTAAATTGATATCTACGTTATTATTCTTACATATATATACATGTATATCTAAATTGACAGTTTCATCTCCATTAAATATTCCGTGTTTATAAGATCTGTCAATTTGCTAACGCAATGTCTGATTGTGTTAGTCTATTATAATCTCGTCCTTGCATGACAGTATTCTTCAGTTGATGATGTTAAGCATTATATGACTTTTTGAACTATGGTACCAGATCATTATACAATTAACACAAATGAAAAAACATCAATACACTATTGATTGGGTCGTGTTTATCTTATTTTCATTATCTTTGTTTGAATCAAAGGATAATTTCTTATTGAATCAACTGAAGTTATTTATCAGCAGTTACTCACGCCAAGTAAGAATCGTGTCTGCATGTGATTGAACATTACCCTACAAACACAAATTCTTAGAAATAAGATCACTTCTTGATGAAAAGCGAACTAGATTTTGAATTTAGCTTGGTTTAGTTTTGTGTCTGTTCTCTAAGTGATATACGTGGCACTTTTTCCAGTTTGCAAGAAAACATTAAATACACATAGGCCCGTTGTGGCTACGATCGAATGGTGTTTGGGTGTACGCCTGCCATTGCCCTCAGCGCCTAGCACCTATGCACTCAAGGATGTGTTTATGGTACTTAACGCCATTTTCAACAATATTTCAGTTATATCGTGGAGGTTAGTTTTATTGTTGGAGCAAACCGGAGAATCACCGAGAAAACCACCGACCTACTGTAAGTTACTAACAAACCTTAATCACATAATGTTGCATCGAGTACACCTCGACTGAGCGGGATTCGAACTCACAACGTTAGCAGTGATAGGCACCGAAAGCATAGGTAGTTCTATATCCAACTACCATACGATCAGGATCGTGTTGGTCCCTCTAAAGGATGTATTGGTTACTTTTTTCTAGTTTGCGAAAATGAATCAAAATCAAATACTAATAGGGCTGTCGTTGCAGCGATTGTATGATACATGTAGTTGGATGTACATTATATGTTATTCAGCTATCAGACAGGGTATATAATGTGACATTCCCGGCTTAGGATCTATATTCCCTGAGGCGCAGCCGAATGGAATATACATCGTAAGCCGGGAATGTCACATTATATACCCTGTCTGATAGCTGAATAACAGATATAATACGGATTTAATCTTTTTTTTTTAAATACAACATCCAACTGTATTAAATAAATTTGCGTCTTTTATTTTCATTTTTCGTATCTCTAGATGTCCGTTTCCGTATCTTTGACGTCATTCTTCAATGACGTCAACATATATGTCGCATCATATTTCTTGTATGGGGGTGTCTCATGAAGGAAAATAATGTACTAAATTTCTAAATCAATACAGTTTCATATGTAGTAAATTTTATAAACTTTATAAATATAACATTAATATATCACATAACAAAACAACGGGTTTACGAAACAGTTTGAATAATTTAAATGTTAACTACATGTAAATAAAACCTTTTGTGTGGCCCCATGACGTCGAAAGTTTTCAAGGCTCAAAGTTTTGTTTATTTGTTATGGAATAGCCGTGGAAGATAGGAGTTTGCTGAATCGATCAGGTATTTGTGACGGAATTAACCGTTGTAATATTTTTTTGTTCATGCAGCCGTTTTGAGTGTACAAACAGCATTTGATTTGGTAAAAATACATTTATTATTCCGTATTATATCATTGATTCAGTGAAGCGTAATGTTTTGTCGTCCATGTTTTAATCGTTTTTGGGGACTGAAATATATACCCCATCTGTTTTCCGAATATATGCTGACATTCAGGGTTGAAGAACCAATGAACATATGTGTAACAAACTAAATTCGTAATATTATATGTTATTCAGCTATCAGACAGGGTATATAATGTGACATTCCCGGCTTAGGATCTATATATCCTAAGCCGGGAATGTCACATTATATACCCTGTCTGATAGCTGAATAACAGATATATTACGGATTTAACCATTGCTTAAATACAACATCCAACTGTATTAAATAAATTTGCCTCTTTTATTTTCATTTTTCGTATCTCTAGGTGTCCGGTTCCGTACCTTTGACGTCATTCTTCAATGACGTCAAAATATGTGTCGCATCATATTTCATGTATGGGGGTGTCTCATGAAGGAAAATAATGTACTAAATTTCTAAATCAATACAGTTTCATATGTAGTAAATTTTATAAACTTTATAAATATAACATTAATATATCACATTGCAAAACAACGGGTTTGCGAAACAGTTTGAATAATTTAAATGTTAACAACATGTAAATAAAACCTTGGTGTGGCCTCATGACGTCGAAAGTTTTCAAGGCTCAACGTTTTGTTTATTTGTTATGGTACAGCCGTGGAACATAGGAGTTTGCTGATTCGATCAGGTATTTGTGACGAATTAACCGTTGTAATATGTTTTTGTTCATGCAGCCGTTTTGAGTATACAAACAGCATTTGATTTGATAAAAATACATTTATTATTCCGTATTATACCATTGATTCAGTGAAGCGTAATGTTTTGTCGTCCATGTTTTAATCGTTTTTTGGGGACTGAAATATATACCCCGTCTGTTTTCCGAATATATGCTGACATTCAGGGTTGAAGAACCAATGAAAATATGTGTAACAAACTAAATCCGTAATATAATATTATGTCTATGCACCCGTCGTCTAGCACCGCAATCTTTTCGTGTTAAAACCACGCCTGAGGTATACTCGATACAATCTTATATGATACAGTGTATTAGTGATTATCAGCAGGTCTATACTTCAGGTACTATGTTGTTCTCCAAGTACTTCACGCCTGTGGTGTACTCGATACAATCTTATATGATGCAGTGTATTAGTGATTAGCAGCAGGTCTGTAACTTTCTGCAGGTACTATGTTGTTCTCCGGCAATCAAACTGACCACCACGATATACAAATGTAACTGTAATGTTATTGAAAGTGGCATTAGCTATTTGAAAGTTATTCAAATGGGGACAGTCACATTTTTAAAAGCAACACTACTGCAAGTCAGTAGTCTTTTTTAGCTCCGTGTGAACCAAATAGAATTCAAACAGAACCATGATTTTGTAGTTTACATGGTATTATACATAAACACCGTTCTCTGGGTGAAATATCAATCGACGCCAAGCCAGGAAAGTCAACGATCATGTATTTGTGTTAGGGGGACCGATTTTGCCTCTTTCTAAGATTTTGATATTTGATTTTGAAATTGTTCCGACATAGTGGTATTGCTTTGTTTTTTTATTTTATTTATTCATAATAACTGTCGACCGATAGCTCCCTTTAGTCCCACCCCGGTGATTACATATTTACGGCTAATGATTTAAATAACTATATTTTTATAATTTCATTTCTTGTTGTCACTGGCTTTTCAAAGTTTATAACTCCTACGGGTTTTCTAGGACTTTTCAGTTTAATAAATATTGGCTAACATAACATTTATATCTCCACAAGCGTGCATTAAACTCACATTTGCTTATTCATTTGCTGTTGTCACGGGTTTTTCAGAATTTATAACTGTAGGACTTTTCAGTTAAATGTCTATTCGCTAAGATGTAGCATACAATTTATATCCTAAAAATCGTGTATTAAACTCATTCTAGTTTATTTCATTTTTTTAGGACTTTCCAGTCAAATATCTATTAGTTACAATGTAACATACAATTCATATATCTATCAAACTCCTGTACTAAACTCATTTCTACATAAATATTCTTCAGTTTTCTGTGATCACCGGCTTGAGACACATTCATTCACGGATGTTTGCTAAATAACAAGAAACCTGCGTGTGTTTTTAACATTAACAACCACTAATTGCTTTGTAACAAATGACACTACGTTGTATGTACTGTTATCTATTTTTATATCCTGAAAACAACATCAATGTCAGCCATGTAAGCTTGTTAAAAATAGAGCAATAAGATTGAAAAACAAATAATATCACAGTGTCCGAACATTTTTAAAGACCACTCGAAAAATCGTAGAAAGAGGCAAAATCGGTACCCTGAACACTATAGCTTTGAAATATAAAAACAAATTGAAAAACAAATAATACCACACTTTCGGAACACTTCCAAAATCCATCCGAAAAATCGTATAGTTTAAACATATTTTATTTGTCAAATATTGAACACAATGGATGAGACACACGTATTGTTGTGAACAATGTCTTATTTTCGAAACACAAATATTCGGTTCGTCTTAACCTCCAGTTGTTTGTAGGAGGGTCCACGTCTTATTTACATTATTTGTGTTTGCTTGCGCATAGTGGTGCAGAACACAGATTGTGTTGTGTTTTTGTTTTGTTGTTCTTGTGAACCTACCCTATGTTGCCAGTTTCTCTGAATTTTCCATTTTTTATTTCCCCTTCGGTATTCCCTAAAGTTTATTTAAAATATATCGATTAGACCGTTCTTTGTAATAAGGGTACTCACACAGCTATATGTTGGGTTGGCTTTTTACTTACATATGGAAGCACTTGTATGATTGTATCATGTCACTGAGATGAGAGGTATGGGTCCATAAAACTTGTTTATCTCGCTATATTGTTATTGAAGTGCATGTACCAAGCCAGGAAAGTAAGTGGTCAGATATATGTGTATTAGGGGTATAAAATCTGATCTATATGCTATTTCCATTAAAATATTGAATTGAATTGAATTGAATTGATAAAGTTTGTCAATGACTTGCGGTAGGTCAGTAGTTTTCTCCGGTTTCATCCGCCAATAAAACAGACCGCCATGATATAACTGAAACATTGTTGAAAGTGGTGTTAAACATGATAACCACACGATTCCCAAATTAGTATGTAAAGATGACATCAGTTTGATTGTCATCTTATTGTGTAATTTGGTTGGTATTCTACCAGTCTAGTTTTGGTCGAATATGGCGCTTTGACTTGTAGTTGGACCTTTTAAACATTAAGAATGGCATATCGAGCTTTCACTGACTGTGCTTATAAACGGTGGTGCGCATGCCCATGTATCCGTGAAGAGCGACATAACCGACATTTCTAAACTGATAACATTTTTATTGTACAACCCAATCAATATTATACTATTTTCTGCGGAATAATTCAATAAAATTAGTTAATTAGCTAAATCCAAATGTGACCGAATTATATATTTATAGTAACCACGTGTTTAATGACATGTTTCCTTTGACCTGTCAGAATAAGAGATTTGACATTTCTATTTTTCGGGATTGCACGTATTTGGTTCGTGTCTTCAGGTTTATTGTCACTCAGTGTTGTACGTGTCCATTCATTAGCCAACCATATAATGAAGGCAATCTAATCATCCCTTCTGGCTTTCTTCTATATAAATTTCCTGTAATCAGTTAATGTTTCTACGTACCCATTTTCTCCCTTTCAAACGCAGAAATTAAGCAATAATTACACGAAATATATATCCAACCACAACACGAACCACTTCTCTGCTAAACTAAAAATTCTTAAAATAGAACTATATAAGCTGGTGAAAATATAGATCATTATTTCGAACAGGAATAAAATGTAGCGGGTTTAAGCCTAGCGCCATCTTGAAAATTAGATTTCCTCCGGTAACATTTAAACCTTATACAAAAAAAATAATAAAGAAGCAGGCGTGAACATATTTCATGTCTGGAAACAGTCACATAAATGTGGCAGTGTTACACCAGTTAATGTAGTAATAACGAACAGTAGTTCTACAATATTTGAAATCATTTGACTTTTAACGTTCTTTGTTTGAATTTTTGTTTGTGTTTTTTTGTAATTATGGGAAGCGCAAAATAAAATTCAATAAAAAACGTTGAAAGCAAACTATTTGAAACATATAGCATCGATATTGTAGGTCTATGACGATATAATACAATGTAACATGAACAGTACACCAGAACGGTATGTGAATGACCGGATGTTGATAACTACTTGCGTATATTATACAATCTGTTGATTACAGACCATTTCTGGTCACGATTGTCAGGGTATCTGTCTGATATCCGCGAACAGACAACAAAGACATGATAAAACTTTACTTCAAAGAGAGTTCTAAATGTGGTTCCTTTTTGCTACATTAAGCATGTCGTGTCTGTCCGAGAAAGTTCCTTTCTTTTACATTAAACATTCATCCGCGAGTGTCATGTCCGTCCGAGCAAGTTCTTTTTTTACATTAAATATCCCCCCGCGAGTGTCATGTCCGAGCAAAATTGTGTAGTTTGGCAACACTTAATAATTAAGGTTTACAATTAAATGCCAGTTGTTGTTTTAAAAATTACATTTAATGTGTGAAAATACTATACAGGATGACAGTAATGACCACAAATTGTTTTTTTTTGTTTTTTTTTTGTCAATAAATTATTTTACACATATGTTGATATCACCCTTTTCCCTCGACATTTAGTGTTTAGGATATTATACAATAGTTATATCAAGGAAACAGGTCAAATGTGGCTTGATTTGCCATTTCTTTTGTTTTCCATTTTTTAGCCCACTTTGAACCATAGGTGGTTCTTCAAATTAAATTGTCAATATGATTACTTAGTATGATATTAATCGATTGGTTGAATATTTGATATGATATTTAATCTGTTAAAGGAAGTAATAAAATAAATATAAATGATCATTATTCTACATATACCGATATACAATATACATTAATCAATTCTGACATTATCAAACATGCTATTTGAATAACATTCTTTACGTATTTTGCAAAATTTAATATCCAATTATATTGAAAAAAATATGTATAGATTTTAAGAAATGAAACCATTTGATGATTTTTTTTTCTAGCCTTGAACTCAGTTTTCATGTAGCATTTGAATTTGACATACCGGTATATATACAAATGGGAGGCAAAGAAAGAAGCCGTTGGGAATATATGTCCAGTCTTCAATTGAAGCAGTCACATAAATGTGGCGGTGTTAAACTGGTTCGTGCAGTCCTTGCATTGCGTCTTCTCTATTCATAAACATTTCTAACAGCAAAGAAATAAAACACTACACATATTCAACACAACTAAACATACAAATGTATATACCTTCCAGTTGTTTGTAGGAGGGCACATGTCTTATTTACCTTATTTGTGTTTATTTGTGTATAGTGGTGTCCAACACATAGTGTGTTGTATTTTTGTTTTGTTTGTTTTCGTCGTGTGTGCCTTATGTTGCCAGTTTCTCTGGATCGTCCATTTTCGGTATTCTCTAACGTGTATTCTTCGTCCTGTGTGCCTTATGTTGCCAGTTTCTCTGGATTGTCCATTTCCGGTATTCTCTAACGTGTATTCTTCGTCCTGTGTGCCTTATGTTGCCAGTTTCTCTGGATTGTCCATTTTCGGTATTCTCTAACGTGTATTCTTCGTCCTGTGTGCGTTATGTTGGCAGTTTCTCTGGATCGTCCATTTTCGGTATTCTCTAACGTGTATTCTTCGTCCTGTGTGCCTTATGTTGCCAGTTTCTCTGGATCGTCCATTTTCGGTATTCTCTAACGTGTATTCTTCGTCCTGTGTGCGTTATGTTGGCAGTTTCTCTGGATTGTCCATTTTCGGTATTCTCTAACGTTTATTTCAGATAAAGAACGAAAATATGTCCATACAATATAAAACTACACACCTTTCCAATCGATTATTTTTCTCTTTTGCTTTTGTTTTTAATTATGGCAAACGCAATGAAAGAAAAATCTAATAAAAAACGTTAAAAGTAAACGCTTGGAAACATAAGTTGTTTTATATGCGAGCGAAGCGAGCTCTTTATGACAACGAATATGTAGCTAGGTAGTTTTGCTATTTTCAAATTTTATTAAATCTCTTCTGACATACTGATAAGAAAAAAAAATCTGCACCGGAAGTTAACTTTTTTAGATCTCGTAAGGAACGGGAGTTTGATTTTATGAGACTAACTTAGACCCTAAAAAAGTCGTCCCCGACATATATCAGCAACTATTTTGATGCACTGGATGAGCGTGAAATCGGCAGATAATTTGCAGATTCGCGAGCATTGATGGCCGCACCTGTTTCATATTATTGTAAATCTAGGACATTATCATAGAATGACAAGTAGATCAGAAGTGTCAGTCAATGACCGGATTATAAGAACTACCTACGTAAATAATACAATCTGATGATTACATACCATTTCTGGTCACGATTATCAGGGGATCTGTATGATATCCGTGAACAGCTAACACAGACATCATAAAACATTACTTCAAAGAGAGTTCTAAATGTGGTTCCTTTTGTTTTACATTAAGCATTCTTCCGCAAGTGTCGTGTTCGAACAAAATTGCTTAGTGTTGCAAAAGTATATAATCACAACTATATTCTTTTCAATAATCAATGAGCTATTTTACACGTATGTTGATTTCATCCCTGTTGCCCGAGAGTCAAAACTGCCCATGCGATCACATCTATTAAGCAGTCACATGTATTAAAAGGTTACCTTTGTCTTATCCTGTCACAGAAAACTTCATATGAATTGAACCTCTTAGAAGAGGTCACCTGTCATATAAGGTCACCTTTTCTTTGTCCCAAAGGTGACCTCTTAATACAGGTTTGACACTCATTCTAAATAATAGTCATTTCAAGGAAACAGATCAAATGTGGCTTAGGGGGCGTCGTGGTTGTGATCGTATGGAAGTTGGATTCACAACTATCTGTGCAATCAGTGCCTAACGTTGTGAGTTCGAATCCCACTCATGGTGATACAACATTATGTGATAAAGTTTGTCAGTGACTTGCGGCAGGTCGGTTGTTTTTTCCGGTTTCCTCCACCAATTAACAGACCACCACGATATAACTGAAATATTGTAACGTCTAAACACCATAGTCCTAACCTCTCAAATGTGGATTAATTGACTATTTCTTTCTTGGCGCTAGTATCAGTGAATTACCATATGCTAGATATACAAATGATTTGCTTAAAAATCTGAATTGCTTAAGCCCTAATAAAACAATATGTGTGTAGTGGCCCACTACTAGTGGGTGAATAATAATTGTTTAACGCCACGTGAGCGATTATCCAGCTTTCTCTCATTATTACGGCGTTTTAACCCCGCTGAACCAGTAGTGGAAAAATCTGTAATCCTCTAGAGGATTAAAATGTCTCGTGCCTTTTCCTGCGTCCTAGGAACATAATTGTGTAGAGGTCCACCAAAGGATTTTGAAATAAAGTTTGTGTTAAATAATGGGAGAAACAAATTCTCCTTCAGTTGCACATGTGGGTTACGATATTTCTCCACTCAAAATTGACGGCTTGCGGTTAAAATTTTTAATTTAACTCTCTTGAGTGGAGAAATATCGTAACTCACGGGCAACTGAAGGAGAATCTATATATATCATTGCGAGAACAAGTTACACTGCAATGAGATGATGATGCCCACTTTGTATTAGACCAACAAACATATTTTCATAGTTTGTAGTGCTAGCTCACTAAGACACAAACTCCCTAGTGGCGTAGGCTAGTAGACATGTTTTTTTCACTAGGTCACATTATCAGAGCCAACTTGTGGGTATATATTGTTATATAAGTATGACCTAGTTTATTCACTGTGAGTACACACCCTTTGAATGATGCGCTCCTCGGTTGTATTAGATGCACTAAGAACATCTTGACATAATATTATATACAAACATTGTAATTGTGTTTGGATAAAACATTTTGCATTCTCCAAAGAGATTAATGCAGGACACTAGACTGTTATATATATTTTGCTACTCCAGAGATGTAACCATTTTGTTCCAGACTTTATGACATTGGTTTATTCCAGAAAACTGTGCAAATAACATTCAATGCAAAGCTAACAATTAATCCCTAACCAAAACACACAAAATCGAGTGCATTCCGTTTCATCTATAGGGAAAGTGTAAATACATCATTTCATTATTGAGATGTCCTATTATTGGTAATTGATGATGACCTCCATAGATCTCCACTGATCAATAAAAGCTATGAACAAACGGTGACATCTAATTTGGTGTACATTTCAGTTATATCGTTGTGATCAGTTTTATTAGTTGAGGATAAGGGTAATAACAAAATTACCGAACTCCGAGCAATCTTACGAAGGGAAAGTCAAAACTCATACCAGTGTACACGGAGAAAACCACCGATCTGCCGCATCATTGTAATCAAAGTTTGCAAATTTAATCTGCAGTTACAATTGCAATAAATATATAGATTTAATCAAATGAAACTATTTAATAATTCTATTGTTCTAACCTTGAACTCAACTTAACAGGTTAAATATTATATATCCCATTATTGACATTTAGCGTATTTGTTTTAAACGAGAAATAAAAATAACCAACATATTGTTTTTATGTTTTGCTAAATGTATATTTTATAGTTTTTATGGTATGGGAAAGACATAAACCCGCAACATTTCGGCACATTAACTTTTATGTTTATTCATAGATGATGTGTTGTTCAATATTAGTGATAATTGATAATTGTATTGTTACTCGATTTCCTACTCGACATTATTGCTAATATGTCACTTAAATTTGATTGTATCCGCTCAACCAGTTATATGTATGTGTGTTTGTTTGTTTAATGGTGTTTAACGCCACTTTCAACAATATTTCAGCAATATCGTCGCGGTCAGTTTTATTGGTGGAGGAAACCGGAGGATTCGGAGAAAACCACCGACCTGTCGCAAGTAACTGACAAACTTTATCACATAAGGTTGTACACCTCGCCCTGATCGAGATTCGAACTCACAACATCAGTGTTGATAGGCACTGATTGGATAGGTAGTTGTAAATCCAACTACCATACGATCACGGAGACGAGGCTCCAGTTATATGTATAGAGTTTACATTATATTCATGTGTAGAAAACATTTGCATCACAGGATAATTGTTTAACATAAAATATATGGGGTTTTTTTAACTTTCAAAAAGTGAGTGACCTCTGCTAGACAGAGATACGGTCATTTTATATTATCATCCTCTAAAGAGCTAACATCGTGGGTTAAGCTGCAAGTACAAATCTTTTGTAAGGCAAGCCGCATCACACATTGTACCTATTGATGTGTTTCTACCTTAAGCAGTAGTAATGTTTGGAAATCTCAATTTTGCAGTCAGTGACTCAATTTCGTGTCAATATAAACAGCTGTTACTATTGATATTGGTCAAAGTTCATATTAGAACACACGTCAACGTTCATATTAGAACACAGGCCTTCATACGATTACCATCAGCAATATTTTGCATAGTATCATTATTAAATCCATAATACCGCCTCACTTCAAACAGACTTGACGGCATTGCAGAATCTCAATTAGGAATGATCTGAAGGCCAGATAGGTCGATACACTTTCCCATCGAGTTCAAACTATAAGAGCGTCCATTTAAATTTAAATTTAAACAATGCAATGATCTTTGGTTTTTTCATGCTCTCATAGATATTTAAATTATTTGGTTTTCCAGTATTTCGAAATTCAAACGTATCTGATGAAGATTATTCCAGAAACGTGCCGTGCATATTAAATTAGATAGTAATGTTGATATAAAACGATGCAATGATCTTTTGTTTTCATGTTCTCATAGACTTTGATTTGTGTTTTGGTTTTTCAATATTACGGATGTAAACGTATCTGATGAACGTTATTCCAGAAGCGTGTCGTGCCATCAACTAAAATAGCTACGTTTTCAATACAAAGTATCATCAATATTAATGTTCCTGCAGAATTGTGAAACTTGAACTATTTGCATGAAATACCACGTAGATATCCAATTTAGTTTGCACGACGCGTTTCTGGAATAAAATTCATTAGACGCAGATGAGACGTGCTTAAGAAAGTAAAGACTCTTCATTCTTCATTTCTGAATATATGATAATACATCTAGAAACAAATAAACAATAAAAACAAATTTGATACATTATCCAAAAATATAAAAGAATGACACCATAAATATATATAGTACAATAGCAGGGTATTTAACATTTCAGTTATATCGTGGCGGTCAGTTTTATTGGTGGAGGAAACCGGAGTACCCGGAGAAAAGCACCGACCTGCTGTAGGTCACTGACACATTTTATTGAGTACACCTCGCCATGAATGGGATTCGAACTCACAACTTTAAAGACGATAGGCAATGATTGAATTGCCAGTTGTAAATCCAACTAACATAAGATCAAAACTACGACGTCTCCTTATTTGGTTGGAAAAAAACCACGTGAATACACGATACCGTAGAACACGTGGTACAATAGGATCCGACTGCGACTGCGCGATTGGAAGGCATAATCTGCTAGTTAGACCTCATTATTCTTAAAGTATATTGTTGAAATACGCTATTTTATCTAAATACACAAATGGATGACATTGCTATAACAATACTTTTCTTAAAACACAGCATTTTGGAGTTCGAATTAAACGAGTTTAAAACACACTATCAAAAATCAATAGGCTTGATTTGTACTCCCTTGACTGTCGATATATGTTTTTTATTTTCATTTAGCCGGAATTTATTAATGGGCGCTCGAAACACAATAGGATAATTTCAGGTCGATCCTTAAATTTCAATTTCTATGTATAAATGCTGTCTTGCTAATTCATGTTAAACACCAATCATTCATGCGAATAAGATTGATGACACAATACTTCAATAGTTATTGCGATGCTAACATAACTTTTATCGATAACATTTTAAAACATTATACATTAAATTGAGAAGTTATTGTCAATCGAGTGTTTTCAGCTACAGGAATAGTCACATATAGGTTTAAACATTTTAGTAATCTATCATGTTTGGAATATTTTCCTACTGTTTCCGGTCGTGCACCACTGAATCTGTAAAGTACAAGAATCATTGTCTACTCTGCGTTTATATGCCAAGAAAAAAAATCCTTCAAAATCAAGATCCCCGTGATTCCCTACTTTTTGTCATAATCTTTTCTTCTATCTTCTATCTCATTAAAATACAACCATTGTCTATCCTGCGTTTATATGTCAAGGAAACTTCCATCAGAATCAAGATCCCCCGTGATTTCCCCCTGTGTGTCATCATCTATCCTTCTATCCCATTAATCAATGTTACCAGTTTGTATAAGACCATTTGAATCTCGTTTCCTATATAGATTAATTTTACTTATATCGTGACTTCATAGTTCTATACTCTGATAAAATCTCCTTATTCTTAATGGAATCTCGATCTTAATCGGATAATGTTTGATGTATATAATTGATGGGTTTTTCTCCCTTACTTCCGTTTAAATATACCCCTGCAAGATAACTATGTGCATTAAATAATCTTTAGACCATTATCGAAGAAATATTTTTTAAGTGAGATACATATATGTTCTCCTTCTGCTTCCAGTAGATCATGACATTTTTTTTCCACGTTCGGTGGTTTCCATTTGTTTTTCTTCAAATTTTATAGCTCTCGATTATGAGCTTTATTTTTTTTTTAATTTAACTTAAGAGCTTTAAAATTAGAAAATTTAGCTATTGAGAGTGAAGAAATATGATAATCCACCGGTAGTAGAAGAATATGGTTCTCCTATTACCAAAAATCTCAAAAAAAAAATATTTTTAAATTGACAATTTCCATCGTTAATGACCGTCTAACGGAAATTATCGGGAAAACGCTAGATTGTGAGAAATTCAATTAGCTATGTTATAGTTTTTTTATTTGAGTCTGAATGTATTGCTCCCAAAACTTTAAATCATTGGTTTTCCAATCTTTCGATTTTCAGCGTACCTCATTAAGATTATTCCAGAAACGCGTCATGTGTACTAAATTTAATATCTGCGTTTTTATTTTTAATCCCAAGTGCATGTGACATTCAATTCTGCTTTCCGGAGACAATAGACATTTAATCTAATATATATTTTCACATCTGGCATGTCTGCATTCTCAACAAAAGTTTCACGATTAACAATCATTTCTTTGAAAATCTTGCGTTTTTTAATCAGATATTTGATAGTATTGGCTTTTTGAGTAGGAAGAAAGCGCAAAGGAAAAAACAAAAAAAAACCAATAGACATAAGAAGCATATGTGTTTCGAGTCCATAGCTAAACAAGTACAATAGAAACGTTGTGTAATAAAGTTGGTCAGTTATTTGTGTTAGATAACTGGTCTGTGTGTTTCTGTAGCTACTACGGTTGCATTGAAGACATCATTTTGGGTAACAGGGGTGGATCCAGGATTTCAAGTTAGGGGGGGGGGGAGGCGCTTAGAATAATTGCGCCGAGCGGAGAATGGCGCGAAAATTGTTGGGGTATTTCGTGTGAAAAATCACGATTTTACGCAAAAAAATCATATTTTTTTCCAATTTAGGAGGGGCGCTCGCCGGGTGCGCCCCACCCCCCTGGATGCGCCCCTGTAATACAATGACAGGTCAAGGAAATCACACTAACCAATGTTAATAAATTGTCCACTCTTCTCACGGTCATCAAACTAGTTTCTTACTCCTATTCCAAAATCATTCACCCAGAACGCTTTATTTATTGCACATGACCTTCTGATTGGATATGTAGACAAGACAAGGCAAGATTTTATTTATACAACCTCAGACACACTGGTGTACAAAAGGACATAGCAAATTCACATTCTATATAAATACAAATAGACATCTCATATATGCAATACATCATCACAAATTAATAAATAAATAACATACAAGAAAGAAATTAGACTGTCTATGAAAAACGCACTATAATTTTAAGAAAAGATGCCAGATTCCTGTACGGTTCTACATGACAATACATAAGCATTCATGAAAGTTTCCGTTCGGTTGGATATTTCGTGTAATATATAGGAATGAACTTTTCTCTAATGGTTTTAATTTCCTGTTTTTCACAGATGAACAAATAATGGAATTCATATCCAATTCCGTTTCCACAAAGATTACAAATTCTATCATGTTTAGGCACCCCGTTCCATCTTCCTGTTTCAATAGGAAATTTGATATTGGAACATCTGAATTTAGCTATCATCGCCCTATCATATGAATTCAGTTTCACTAGATATTTTTCTATGCGAAATCCCCTTTTATATTCTGAATAAAAAAAAACCCGGGAAGATAGAAGATATCATGTTTTTCAAAACATTTCATATTAGAATGTTTTATGACTGTTAGGCCTGGTGAATATTTCTGAGTGATTTATTTTGAACGAATAATTATTTATGATGGAATGAATGGTTGTCAGATGCAATTCATTGAGACCCCTTCCACTTAGAGGAATTATATTTATTATCATTGAAATATACAGTTGCTAAGCAAATAAATATTATAAAAAAAATGTGGTTCCCCTCCTCCTTCTGTGGTCTTAGCGGAGTTTGATTACCTTGTTCAGGCCCTGTGGTTTTCTTGCTCTCAAAGACTTATTTTGGTTTCCAATGTATTAACGTTGAGCGTACCTGAATAAGATTACCATAGAAACGTGTCGTGTACACTCAATTTGATATCTACGTTTTTTTCTTAAATGAATAAAATTATCTGATGTTCTTAATCTAAACTTAATTTGGAAAATATCCGTGTATAATTTAACAATAATAAAGTATACAAACATAAAACGTCAAACAGACAGTAAAACATGTATTAAGAGGTCACCTTTGGGACAAAGAACAAGTCATCTTATAAGACAGGTGACCTGTTAAAAGAAGTTCAATTCATATGAACTTTTCTATGACAGGACAAGAAAAATGTGACCTTTCAATACAGGTGACTGCTTAATATGAATTCCCTAAACAACTTCATTTAAACATTAATAAATAATGAACGATATCAAGTTCAATGATTCAAAAGCCGATATGTTTGCTTAGTAAAGCATTTCAATGGTTTTTCCCATTTATAGCAGAAAAAGGAGAAATGAAATAGCAATATTGAAATACCGCACATTGTTAATGTCTTTCGACACAATACGCAGCTCTCGCGTGGTTTCTGTCATATCGCGTGATTAATGAAACGTGATTTGCATTTCTAGTGGTTCATTAGATCGTGGTTTAATTTCAGGAGATTAATGAGATGTCAATCTGATCGTGTATCACTCTTTACACAATTTAACGGTTGAAAAACAAAAAAATACTGATACTGATTATTGTTTGTATACAGGAAGATATGGCCCTTCCCTAGATAGCACCTGCGCAGGTGTGTTAAGGCTGTTTCTAAGATTGCATGCAATAAAAAAGGGGGGTCAGGTATGTAATACAAATTAATGAGTAAAACATAACAATATTTGATGCATATTGCAACCATTATTTATACATGTTCGAAAGTGAAAATGTTTCAACTTTGTGCGAGTCAACGTGGATTTCTGTTGATAAAATTATGGTCACGTGACTACAATCAGTGCCTTAACTAATTTCGAAAAGTTCTAGTATTTAGAGTGAAAGTTGAATTAAAAACTGGATATTTTCTGTAAGATTTTTTGTTTTTGTTTAAGAAAAGTGCTACGAGAGCTACTATACAGCCAACAATGGAGATTAAGACAAGATAAAACGCGGAAAATTGACGATTCCTGTTGGCCATTGGTGTAAAATTGTAAATCATCGTCTTCTGTCAAGTTTTTCATTGGTCTCGTAGCAAAATCATATATCTTTATTATCTGGTCTTTATTAATATGTTTTCAACTGTGAATTTATTGACGCGTATATTCTAGAACTTTCATGTCGAAGTGTACGTACTCAATATTTAATCAATTTCGAAAACAATAAAACACTCAAGTGATCCGGCGCACCGATAAAGGGAGGTAACAATATTTGTTAACTCTATCGAAGGCAAATATGAAAACAATATAATTTTAAGCTTTATTTAATTAAAGTAAACTAAATTTGTCGTCGATTCGATAATTAATCAATTGTTTATTTCATATATAGAAAAAAGGTTTCTGTGAAGTGATTGCTAATCAATTGTAAAATTGTGTAATTATCCATGTCAACTTCTATCACTATCCGTATCACACAATCTTGTACCTGGTCCTGGGCGTCATGTACAAAACAAAATATTGAATATCCATGTATTACTTATTCATGTATCAGAGACATATAACACAATTATGTCTCTGCATGTATTTGGTATATCAGTAGATGTTCATATTGAATTATTCGACAACTCTCTGTTAAAATAAGTTGCTAAATTATATTTAGAGTTGAAATACTTTTGAAAAAAAATGGCAAAAATTGATATATTTGCAAACATAGTGAATATCTGAGTGTGCATGGTGTAATGATATATTTGTTTCTTTTGTTCCCCTCACATCTCTTTTTTACAAAATAAAATGTTACTTTTTTATAATGGCCTACAGATGAAGTGAAAAAAAAACAGATAACACTCGTAACCCTCAAATCTGTTTTCTATTCCTGTAAATTTTCATATATAGAACTTGAACCGGATGAAACTGATGGAATATTTAAATTTATTAAATCTTAATTAAATAAAAATAAATCTTGGGTTACATTGTTTTGTATATGCTTTGTGAATCTGGGGAAAGCTAGTCTACTCAGGGCCGTCTTAGCAGCATTATAGGACCCCGGGCATAGCAGTACACCGAGACGGCTACCTATACAACCATTCGCAGGAATATAAATGTAAATGTCGATTAAATTAAATATATAATATAGCTATTGTATAGGTACTTCCAAAAAAATCAGTGTTTAAACATTAAAAAACATGCCGCACACAGCATACAAAGATTAGCATATGATCCCTATGCTCATGGGGCCCCCCGGGCAACTGCTCAGCGTGCCCATGCGTTAATATGGCACTGAGTCTACTGATACATTTTTAGTATATCTGTGTATCTACATATATATGGTTCAATGTTATGTATGTAATCTTGTTTTCGTTATGTGTGCAGTGGCGTAGCTTCCATGAGGCAATGAGGCAACTGCCTCACTAGATTTTTTTGCAGAAAAAAAATTAATGTGATTAATATTATAAAAGTTGATTAAAATACGAGAAATAAAAACCTTTGTCAAAGTTTGTAATAAAAATATATTCTACATCATTAATTGAAATCGTTTACGGAAACTTTTGGCTCCGTCATGTTACATAATTTAGTATAGTTTGTTGCCGTGTGCCAAAGTTTGAAAGTGGAAATGCGCCGGGCTTAAATACGCTCTTAGATACAAGCTTATTTTATCTTCTCGTTTTTTTTTTCGATTGCAGATATAGATTCTATCTGAAACTCGGGAAGAAGCTTCATGTAGCCACTCCCAAGGTTCTGAAATAAATTCACAAACACAGTCATTTGACGCATATCGAAATAGTTTTCTTCGTGTTATTTCCGTTATTATTGAAATCATAAATTATCCATTTAAACTTGGGAAAATGCGTTTCAATCGCCCATTTTTTTTTCAATTTCCGCACCTCCCTAGCATGTTTTCGTCTCGCTGCGCTCGGTGAATTGCCTCACTAGAAAAAAGACCCAAGCTACGCCACTGGTGTGTATGCTAGGTTAAATAAACTTGAAGAAAGGGGCAATGAAATACAGAGGTACATGTAGCTTTACATCAAGTTTGTTTCCCCATTAAATAGTAGCAAGATCATTTGTATTTCAGTTCTGCAAACATATAAACAAAATAACATAAAAGCTGTATCAATCTCCATGGGCTTTTGAACCAACAAAATAAACTATAAATAGTTAAAAGCTTTTAGACACCAGCAATAGGGACCATTCACTGCTTCTCCCATTTGGTGACGCTGCTGTTCCATAAGTGGTTACATGTGCGTTTGAATCACAAAAACGCTTGTATCTAACGTTAACCTAATGACGGAACTGAATTATAAAACTTGGACAGTGTAAACATTGAAGGTTTAACTAGTACAGCGTGAGGTGGTATTACCTGTTATAAGTATAGATTTTGTTGACGACTATATGTAAAATAAAAGTATAAGTCTTTAAGTCGTAAGAAAAGAGTTTTATTATGAACATATTAAGAAATACAACGGACGTTTACTAGCCATATTGGCATGTATCTTGGTGTAGCCTATACAAGGTGTACATGATGTTTGGTTACTCACACTGCAATACTGATGAACTTCATTTCAACATTTTAAAGTATCTGTATTTTGGGAAATACTACCTCTAATTGAACAAAATAGAATGATAAAGACACCGTCTCCAAGTACAAAATTTTGAATCATGAATATATCTAGGTCTATCTATATTTAAGCAATCTTCAAATCTAAATCACACTCTTTAAAATTATTTGGTACAAAATTATACATATAATATATTCCTTCTTCGTGTAGTGTTATTAACTGTTAAAGATTCGACAACAAGCGGATTAATCATAGCATTTATTTTGGAAAGATTTTGAGCAGATGTATTATGAATGGCATAACTTATGATAAATAGTTAAATAAAGACAATTTGCTGTTTCTTACTATTTTAAATTATTTTCGACAGATTTTGGTAGCACTCAACTATTTTGTACAATCAGACTGGCGGACCATGGTACAAAACCTGGAACTACCATACAATGTACAACTAAAGTTGTCACCGACAGAGTTCCGTCCGGGTTTTAAGTGTGATTCGTGCTGCTCAATCTTCAGTTTTCTGTGTAGTTTTTTTTTAGACTACTGTTTATCATTTTTTCCTTTTTCGATTGGCCATTGCATTGCATTCCGATAACTCTTTTGGCATCTACAAAAAAACTTTTCTTATCTGTTGACATATTCACCCACCACTATACTATCCCAATTATCAAATGTATTTCATTGTAGTATATATGCCACATTATTTTTTGTGGGTTTATTCCATTCTAATGCAGGTAAAAACGTTATGTATAACTTTAGTTAGCTGCATGTTATTGAAATGAACAGTCAAACGATTTGAATTACAATTTCAGAAATGTTACGAAAAAATCGGGAATTTGCATAAAACCCAGCGTTCTATACAATAAAAAAAAATATAAATAAAATATAAACGTACGGACTACTGGGTTTGATGTTTAACACCACTTTCAACAAATTTCAGCTATATCGTGGGGGTCAGTTTTATTGGTGGAGGAAAACGGTGTGCACAGAGAAAAACACGGATCTGCCACAACTCACTGGCAAACTTTATAACATAATGTTGTATCGCCTGGGCGAGTTTCGAACTCATAACATTATTGGTGATAGGTAGTGATTGCATAGGTAGTTGTAAATCCAGCTACCAAGCGATCACGTCCACGAAGGCCCCTAACGGACTACTGTGTTAAATATTGTAGGGAAGGTCTATTAAGATTTCATTTCCTTAAACTGGATATATCATACAGATAAAGAATATTTTTTGTTGGAAAATTTTGGAAAATAATCATCAATGTGTTCCCTTTGGATTGTTTATTACAAACATAAATTTATTATTGCTATTCATTTTTTTTTTATCATTAGTCGTTTTGGGATTTATTTTGAATAAGCTCCCCTTTAAATGATATGAAGTACCAACTATGTTATTTGAAAAGGTGTCTAGATCGAGATTGGAACAAAAATTCTGCTTCAGAGTGCATTTTTTTTTCAGTTACAAAAATATAGCATCGAAATCTTTTTATAAGAGTTAAATACACCCTTTTCCCCTAATGCTAATGTAAGAAATGAAATGTGATACACGTATACACCGTTAGGAATTTATATACCTGTCGTTCTGTAGTCAACTGTTCAAGCGAAATGGTTTTAAGTATAAGATACAGTACTATTAAAAAAAAAAGAAGCGGCCCGTATTGAATATCCCGCAATACGTACAACTTCTTTTGTTTCAATAGTAGTTTATCTACAAAGGGAACAGCGTGTTTTTTTTTACATTTCCCACTATTCTGTCACGGAAATTAATCCTTTCCACGATGAAAACACGACGGAACAGGTAAACTGATATTTTTCATCCGCGGTGGTATCATCGTGGAAGGGATTAACTTTTATTATACGTGTGTTTTTTCCACGATATAGCGTGGAAATCATCGTGGAAAAGATTAATATATGTGTTTTGAACACGATATAGCGTGGACATCATCGTGGCAGAGATTAATATATGTGTGGTGAACACGACATATTAATCTTTTCCACGATGATTTCCACGCTATATCGTGGAACATATTTTTAAAAGTTTAATATGCCTAACATTAATATTTATTTGGAATGTATAAGCTTCCTAAAATTATATACACGAGGGTCTTTACAGTCTGCATTGTCATATGAAGCGTAGAAATTAATTATGGGACAAACAGATAATTATTTGTACAGAATATATGATTTTGTTCATCATAAATGGTATTGTCATTAATTTACCGAAGTGTATGAAAATTGAGCTTTTCAAATATAGAGTTCTATTCCTTATTTTGTAAGTTTATATAAAAAGGGAAACGTTTTACGTTTTCTTGTCAATTTGGCGTAGTATAATAGAAAACAAATTGTAGCGGTGATCGTCGGGTGTAAGTCCATTTGAATTGGAAAGGAGACCCTTTACGTTTACACTATACCAGTACACTTACAGACAATAACAATGTATATGGAGAGGAGGTAGGGAAAAAAGTCACGGAAAAAAAGTCACATATATAATGTCATCTTTCAGATAATTAAAGTTTTTTGGAAAAATTATTTCAATGCCTTAATCTTTAATTTGTTTATACTGTAATTAATATATAGACCCAGTTGTTAATTTAGTACATGTATTTAATTCATAAATGACTCAAACCATAATGATTTAAATGGAAAGGGGTAATTTATAAAAAGAAGCCACTTGATTGCTATTGTCATACTGTTTATACAGAGACATACATTTTTAATAGATAAGAATACAATTATGAAAGAAATTGTTGAACATCAACATATGGTGAAACCATACCTGGTGTATTCCATGCCCTAGTCAATTCAGAGCAAAATGTATGGTTTCTTTCACTTTTTGCATTAAAGGAAACAGTGAACTGTCACTATCATTAAACGAAAATGGAGATTATACCAAGCAACAGAGGTGGTTCCAAGCTGTGTTACCAGGGGTACCGGTATACCAAACATGCTACCAGGGAGACCAATCAGTGGTGGAAGTGTGTTAAACGGTCAAGCATAGGATGCAGAGGAAACCTTAGCACTACACTTCAGAATGAAAATCCAGCTCCTGGGCAGCCACACAACCACGCTCCCAGTGATACAAGCATCAAGTACTCAAAAACCAGAAATGCCATGAAAGACCTGGCAACCAACACCAGAGACAAACCCAGCAAGATCTTTGCCCAGGTTGTGTCCCAGTGTGACGACAATGTCCAAGCCGTGCTGCCCCGTGAAGAATACCCCAAGCGCACAATTCGATACCAGCGTCCAACTCCTCCAGTCCCAGCCACCTATGCAGATGTCAGATTGCCTTAGGAGTACACAACAACAACCAACAGTTCCTGCAATACGACAACGGCCAGAATGTTAGTCTTCTACTCACCAGAGAGTTTGGAAAGATTAGCCAATGCCCAGACCTTCTTCATCTTCATGGACGGTACCTTCTCTGTACCTCCGCACCCATTTAAACAGCTATGCACCATCCGGGTTCCATTCAAAGATGTAACAGGCACTGCAGTATATGCGTTCCTGCCAAATAAATGTCAAGATACTTGCAGGGAACTCTTCCAGTCTATTGTTTAAACTGCCATGCCAGCAACCTACATTTCAATGTCCAGACTTTGAAGATGCAGTTCTTCGTGCAGTTACAGCTGTATTTGGTCGCCACATCAACCACCAGAGCTGTTTCTACCACGTGATACAAGCATCATGGCGATAGATACCGCAGCTTGGCTTGGTGCCTCTCTACAAGAGTGTTCTGTGGTATGATGGATGGTCTTGCCTTTTTACCAGTACTTGATTTGACCAATGGTATTCATCTGCTTAGAACACTATGCCCTGATGACCCACCAGAGGCAGCTGAGCTCCTAGATTACTTTGATTCAACTTACATCAGTGGTAGACTTAGACAGCAGAATCCAGCACAAAATCAAGCAGTCCGTCTGGTCTTAACACGTAGCCCACCTGTTTCCACCAGCCATTTGGAACGTACATGATGCCACAGTCAACGGTGATGCCAGAACCAACAACATGTGTGAGGGCTGGAACAACAATTTCTTCAACCTGGTAGGACATGCCCATCCGTCTATATGGCGTGTCATCGAGTGGTGTCAAAAGGAAGAAGCTACTGTCCGTACTATTATCCAGCAAGATACCGTCGGTAATCCACCAGCTAAGCGTACTCAACAGAGACATGTTCAGCTCCAGGAGCGTTTACAGAACCTATGCAGAGACCTCACTACTGGCCAGAAGACCATTGCCGAGTACTTGTGTGGAGTTGGGTTGAACATCAGATTCAATCACCAATATTAGTGCTTAAGAGACAATTGACATTATGAACATTTACAATTTTAAACTGGAAATATTCAATGTTTGTATGTTCATCATTATATCGGTATGATTTGATATATTTCATATGTTATTTGTTATATGACTTATAAATGCTCCAATCATTGATGTGATTAATTAAATGTAAATGCTAATTCATTGTTTTTTTTATATTATTTTCTAATTAGAAAGAGTTAGATGGGTGAATATCAATGAGTCAAATTTTGGTTTTCATATATCAAGGTCTCATTAAGAATCGTTCCTTTATAATTAGAAGGAGTTGGGATTGAATACATAGACATCAATCGAATTTGGTTCTCAATCAAGGTCTTGAATAAATATCAAAACAAAAACAAGACAAAAAAACACACAAACAAATAAAGAAAAAACAAAACAAAACGTCAAAAACAAAGCAAAAATAATTATACACACTCGTATATTTTCGGGGAATAGTAAATGTGGAAAAAATTTATTGTGACTTTTTTTCTACCGACGCAACACATACTTACGATATTATATTGAACACAGACACTTTATCAATATTAATTCCATACAGTCAATGATAAGCAATAAATCGTGAACGTAAAATTTTCCAAAGAAAAAAGGAAAACAATTCGGTTTATTATTTTCGTGAACGGATTTCGCTATACAGTTGCGATGTTGTTGAACGCAGGCATAATTTAGTGATTTCTACCTCACATGGCTTATTGAATTTGCAGGCAACTATGCCATCGGCAATATCCAGGTTTGTTATGCTGATGTTCTGCCAGTTTCCATCGTTGAGCGTTCATGATTCTGCTGTCCGCACCAAATATTTATATTTGAAATTCATATGAAAGGAAAAAAAGAAAATAGAAAAGCTAAATGCATATTAATATATTGCTTTATTGTGGAGCCCAGTAACTGACATGATAATTTTAATTTTGTTTATACGAAATAGTTTACGGAGCCCGTTTTCTGACATGAGAATTTTTTTTTTATTTCGTTTATAGAATTTTTTTTAATTTAGTTTATGCGAAATACTATTTCGTATAACGTCATAAAAATATTCATCATGTCAGTTAACGAGCTCTGTACTTTATTGTTACTCATCAAAAAAGAATAAATTCTAATTGAGAAAGAAGCGTCTTTTAATTTCATAATATTAATGTTTTAAAAGATTCAGATTCAATATTTTATTAAAGTCTCACCACTTGTAATACATATAATACACAATCATCACAATATATACATTAAAACAGAAGTTTTATAGATAAAATACAAGTGCCATTCTATAAAGAATTATGAGAGACTATATAAATTTCAATAAATCAAAACTTTAAATCATGTCTATAAAACATTTCAGTTCTATAAAAACTTAACTATCCATCAAGAATATAAAAAACTATTTCTTCTACCTAAAATATTAAAAAGAAACCATCATAAAGAAAGATGATTAAAAAGTTGGCATGCGGTGAAATACTTATCCAATTACGAATTATACTCATAATTTGGTCTTAATTTATGGTACTAGGATGTGCTTTGCAAAGTTTTGACCTTTTTATCTAAGACATCAACATATGTGGCTTGCATTCGGGATATGTACAATGAAAGATGAACACAGGATTTACACAGAGGTCCTGTTCTTTGTATTTGATCTTGATCTACTTTATTAGGTTTAAATAAAATACCTTTTCTTTTGTATGAACAATTATTTATATACACGACTATATGGTTTAAAAGGAATATATTACTTGGTTCTACTTGTCTTATTATTTGTTATGTTAATTTGTCAAGTACACACCTGTGCTTACCAAGAAGCTAATTGTATTGAATGATAAATTAAAAAGTAATAATTGTTTGATTAGAATAACGAAAAATCCAAATATCTTTTAAACTATAGATTGTTGAACAGCAAAATAAACGAGAGTTTTATTTAGAATTAGAAGTGCTAACTAAATATGTTACAGTAATACTTCTTATTGTTTTGGCTGAGGCTGCACTCAGATGAAATTTTATATTTTGGTCCTATTTTGTTGTCATTTTTCGGGTGGGAGTAGATGTACTTTATAGAAGAGCCATCCGTACGTCATGTATCTTACCTGTACAATCTTTCTCTCGGCCACGTGTACTTTAGACGAACCTGACAAGCATTTCTCTCATAAATTATTGCTATATTTTGCATTTTGTGTAAAATGGGTAAAAAGTCTTGACTTATCTCCTGAATGCCAAAAGTTTGTAAAAAAGTTGTTTGCCTTTTATAGTAAGGAAAAGGCAACGAAGAAGCCAATTGTCACATTTGATAGGGTATATCAAAAGACATCTAAAGCTTTGGGTGTGTCTTACACTTCAGTGCACCGTATTATGAATGGTAAGAGGCCTTGCAAGTCAAATAGACCCAAAGAATGAGCTGAATTTTTTGACGACTTTGATCATTGTGTTATTAAAAGAACAATCCACGGTTTATATTCACGGAAAATTGCTCCGACCGTCTCCATAATACATAAGGAAATAAAAGATTCTATTAAAATATCAAAGTCTAAGCTTACTCTAACTCTCATTGATCTTGGACATACTTATAAAAAATAGGTGATAATCGAAGAGTTCTGTACGATCAAGTGTTTAGTATTAATTATAGGTGTAATTATCTGAGAAAGATCAAATCTTTTAGGGAAGCAGGGTATGATATCGTGTACATGGATGAAACATGGGTTAACCAAAATCACTGCACAGATTATATGTGGCTTCTGAATGATGGGTCTGATACCCCAAAAATACCCTCGGGTAAAGGCAAACGTTTGATTGTTTCGCATGCAGATACGCGAAGTGAGGATTGACGGCTGCGATTTAGTGTTTCTGGCCAAAATCAAAGGATGGTGACCATCACCAGGAGATGAATAGTTTTGCCTTTCTTGAGTGGTTTGAAAATCAATTGATGCTGCTCTGAAGATCAATATGTTTCATCAATAGATCAATATTTACATGTATAACATGTTTAGCATCTTACCTTGATGCCCATTTATCATACCCTTAATATATCACCAAGATGATTGCATGCATGACAATGAACTTAGCTCAGTGCAGAGAGAGTTAATATGATACTCAGCTACTGAACTACATTTGTAAATCCAATGAAAATGCTGAATATTGACCATCTTCTAAAATTATTATTAATGTAAGATGCTGTATACATTGTATATGCCTACAACATATATTGTCAAAACATACAATGATTAAATAACACTTAAGTTTATTTGACCTGTCTATTAGTACTCAAAATCACACAATTGCAGGATAAATTCATTCTACAATCGGGTTTTATATAAACAATTTTTTTAGAATTAACACTAACAGTACACTGTACAATGTATGCATAACCAGGTATGTCTTCTAAGAAAAAAACTTAATACCGGTATCAATGCTTATACAATTTGATCAGTGCAATTTTTAATTATGTAAAGGTTTAGTTTTACTGAACATGTTTTGGCATAACTAAATAAACTACAATATGCATATTAAATGGAATTGAGCATCTGTCTTAATATATGTCTCAATAAAAATTTCTTTGATCAAAATGTGATATTGTAGCACAACCAGATCGCCCACCTTTAATTAAAAATTGGATTTAAATTACAATGTACATAATTAAGCTTCATTTCAGGTTTTGGTTTTATGGTTTTATGTAATAACTGTATGGACCATGATCTGTTAGTTGGTAAAAAGACAAACTGGATTTAGAGAATAACAAACTGGTGTCAGATCAGTTTTCGCCTGTTGTTTATTTGATCAAATCTGTTATGTGCAAATGAATTTTGACCAAAAAAATTTCAGAATCTTAAATGTTGATGAAATTGAAGTCATCCTCCCCAGTAACTTGACAGAAGATTTGCTTGAGAGAAAAAAACCTCTGAAAAGGGATGTTATTCTCTGATAATACATACATACTTTTTGGTTGTCGATTATTAGTATGCTTTGAGAATTGGTCCTACACAAGTTGTCAGAATGGACAATTTGCCTTTCCAAGCCAAGGTGTTATGGAGATTGTATGTTACTTGTAAAGAAAACAAATGTAAATTCTAAAAATAAACAGGACCCCCAACCTATCAAGATATTTTTTGTGTAAAGATTCAAACGTTTTTTAATGGTTTTCTTCATTATAGTCCTTATATTGATTATTCCTCTATAAATTGTGTTCCACAACTTGCAAAAAAAGGGGGTGGTGGTGTCTGATTCACCTGTGGCAAAAATAGATACTGCATGCAAACCAAACATCTCGATCTTAAAAAAAAAGATCACGAAAATGTTGGTATTGACATGATAGAGTTCTAGGCTTATGTATCTTATTTTGATTCTCCATGTGCTTTCTTCAAGTTCGGTAGGTATAGTATACGACCCCCTTTTTTCAGTATGCATGTGCTTCAGGAGATTGTCATTATTAATTTAAACTAAGGTTTACCTCTCAGCATCATTTGTCTGCAACTGACGATGTGTACATTTTCCTTTTTTTTTTGTGAAATTCTGCTACATAAGTATCATATTGATAGTAAACAGGTGCGAGTGTATCATTCTCGTATTTGTCAACAAACACGCTTTTTGGCGATGGCGATTTCCAAATATGGGCATTGAAGGGGTGGAGCTTCGCAAGACTGACAAGCGCCAAAAATCATATATTGCAATCGACGTATTCAAAATAATGATATATTCACAATCTGGATAGTCAATAAATATATATGTTAATCTTACTGTCACAAAACGAACAACGATCTGCAGAAACACATTTTTCCTTCGGGCAGTTCATCCATGAAGAGTACGTTTCCATGGATGCAACGTCATTACGTAAGCTATTACAAAGGGGAGCAACTGTATGAAACAAACCGACGTGAAACAGCCTTAACACACCCGCGTGATCCAAAATCTGCTACAGTACGTTTCTAACAAATATAATTTCACAAATTGTTTCGACATTGACATTGTGAACATACTGTGGTGAATGAATCAAATACAAATACCGGGCTGGATGTAAATGAGTCGTTGTATCGGTACGATATAATACTATCGAGAGCCGATATGGAAAATGACTATTGACATGTGTTATGGTACAATGGTACAATGAATATAGGTAAGAATTTAATGGTTAAATAAATATGACAAGTATTATATATACCATGGATCTTACGAATGAACTTATTTAAACCAACGAATCCGAAGGATGAGTTAGTTTATATAAGTTCATGAGTAAGATCCATGGTATATATGGTTTGTAACAGAAATTACATGATTGACAGATCTATGACGTCAAAATCATGGAATAACAGATCATATGACGTCAACATCATGGAATAACATCAAGATCTTCATGTTAGACCATGGTTTGTAAAAGTTCACTATTTTTAAGTTAATTATTGCATAAAAACATCAAAGGAAAAATGCGTATTTATGTTACAATATATAAATATATCACTATACTTTTCTGGTTAAATAGGGTATGTTTGTATCTCGGAATTGATTCATATATATTTATTAGATAGGTTTGAAGATACCAATAGGTTAATCAGAATCAGTAAATCGAAGGACAGACCATACAATGGCAAAAAGAAAAAGGACAACCAATGCTCTAGAAAACACTACACAGAAAACCAAAGATCGAGCAACACGAACCCCACTAATATCGAATGTGAACTCTAGTTCTCCGGAAGAGTGAGCAGTTTCTTTTCCACACGTGGCACACATTGTGTTACTCATGTTGCAAGCTCAACGATAAGTCACTCAAAAAAACCACATTATTTCTAGCTTCAAATTTGACTGATCCATACTGCTGAATTCGTTCGTAGTAATGGCAAAAAATAACACGCCCTGCAGAAATGCTTACCAATCGAATTGAAAGTCTTGTGAAAGGTTATACAAAAACATATTGCATTATCAGCACTAATAGATTGTATTCTGTTGGCGTTAATGACATTTCAATACGAAAATATACATTATTCATTTCATTCTCACCATGAGCCGATATATTGAATATTATCAGAAGAAATTACCATTGTTCCAATATATTCAAGACACTTAGTTTAAAACAGTGCAAAAAATAAAGCTTCACATTTTTAAAAAAAAATGAATTAATTTGAAATATTTGATGTTGTTCTGTTTACCACTAAGGAAATGTTATTGAATTTATAGGGAAATTCACAACATATTAACATTGCATACAACAGATAGGACTACGTCTTAGGGAATTTCAATTTGAATTGACCGCATCGCTGGCGTAATGGTTAGTGTGCTCGCCTCGAGTGCGGTAGGTCGTGAGTGCCAGTCCCAATCATGTCAAACTAAAGACTATGCAATTGGTATTTGTTGCTTTACTGCAAAGCACACAGCATTAAGGAGAAAGAGAAAGACTGATTGGCTCGGAATTAGAATCCGAGTGGAGCGACATGTCTACCCGCGGACTATTGTTTCAGTGGGCTAGCATTATAAAAATCCACCTCAGCCTGTTGATCTAGTACAAAGCGGATCTCATCATCATCTCATTAACTTAAGCTTAAAATTAACTTGTTCTCGTCATGATTGCTGAATTGGTGTTAAACAACAATCACTCACTCCTTATGTCACCTCGCCATGAGTGGGTTTCGCATCGGTGATAGACACTGATTGCATGATATACCTGATAATGTTTACTTGGCGTTAAAATAAAATCACTCACTCGATACCAGCTAATGGCGAGGAGTTTACCAGTTGCTTGCCCATGGTCCGTGGTTCTCTCCAGATACTCCGGCTTCCTCCACCACTGAAACTGGTCGCCATGATATAGCTGAAATATTGTTGAAAGTGGCGTTAAACACAATAAATCAAATCAAATCAAATCGATAAAAGAATATGGTCAAAAGGGAAATGTTTGCGCCATGATCATTGGACGTACTGATGTTGGTTGCACGTATACTTTCATCACGTGTAATAGGTTTTCTTATCAGATTTAAATTCAGTAAGCACAACCTATTTCTTTTCAATACAACAACCAATACCACCTGATATACAGTCAAACTTGTCTTATCTGACCTTCAGAGAAATCAGTGAATTATGATTTCATAAGACAGGTCCTCGCTTAATACAGTTTTAATTGATATTAAGTGCATTGTGAAAGGAAATAAAAATAAAGGTCACAAATATCACATTATGCAAGTTATTGCTTAATAGAGGTGATCACTAAGAAGAGTTTGAAGATACCAAAGAGGTAATCAGAATCCGTATATCGAAGAAGAACAGACAACACAATGGCCAAAAGAAAAAGTACAAAAGGACAAACAACGATCAACAAAACATACATATAGAATTAAAGATCGAGTAACACGAACCACACTAAAACCCGGGGTGAACTCAGGTGCTCCGGAAGAGTAGGCAGGTTTGACTATTTCACTGATCTCCGTCTGGTGTTGTAAAGACAAAGAGTTATAGTTGTTTGCTAATTCGACCATGGTATGTCCCGTATGAAGCATATATGTCGTGGCATCTACTTTAGAGTGTTAAAGGGGTGTTTCAGCTGATTTCCGGTCTTGTTAGTATTGTTGCTCATCTTTTTTGTTTTATGTGTTGTGTTTTGTGTGTTGTTTGTCTTCGTCCTAAAGGGCCCGTGTGGCTCAATGAGTTAGGTAGTTGTAGGGCCCGTGTGGCTCAATGAGTTAGGTAGTTGGATTACCTAGCAACTCATACAAGCATATCACCAATACGGCGTGAGTTGGCGCCCGGCTTTGTAAGTTACAAAAAAGGGTACAATCGACTCGCAGCCGCCAGTAATAAAGCTTACCAGTTGCTTGGCCATGGTCGGTGGTTCTCTCCGGGTACTCCGGCTTCTTCCACCATTAAAACTTTTCGCCATGATATAGCTGAAATATTGCTGAAAGTGCCGTTAAAACACCAAAAAATCAACAACACAAAAATCAAATATTCGTCCTGAGTCCTATGTGTCCACTGTTCCCTGTATATCTGCATCGTCCATTCTTGATTTCCCCTTATGCTTTCTCTAACGTTTCTTTAAATATGTTACTAAGCAACTTGGATTTCCTGCAAAAACATCAATTCATTTCATTCATTTATCTTTGTTTTTAACCTTAGCGGTTAATGACACTGATTGCATGATGTAACATTACAACATATTTTGACTTCATGTTATTGTTAAATTAATTACGAAAATCCGACCCAATGTTAGTTAGCTCATTGCACGGTGCTCCCCGAATGATCGAACATGCAGTGTCGTAAAGAAGATGCATCAGCCAATTTATTTTCATATCTTGTTTTATTTCTCGCATCAACAGCATGTCATCTTCGAGTAAAATAGTAATCCTTTTGAAAATGAAAATATAATTCGAGAAAGCTTTCAGAAGCGGTGATTAGATGTGTGTTTGATTGAATATAGCGATATTGGATTAGGTAAGAGATGAAATATTGATGTAAAATGGGGCAGAAATATCACAAGATCAGCTTTAATATTACAACCCTTACATAATAACCTAGATTTCTAATTTAGTTTTCACGACGTGTTGCTGGAATAAAGCTATAGTGAATTTGTTAGTATAACAATATTATTGTTTCTCAAGAATAGTTAAACTTAAGTTCGTTGGTGGTTTATTTTGTAAAGCTCTTCTAAATTAATTGTCGCTTCCAAAATGTTATTGCCAAATGTTGGAACATGAAAACGATGCTCGGTTCGTCTTTACATCCGGTTGCTTGTAGGAGGACTAATGTCTTGTTTTCATTATTTGTGTTTGTTTGTGTATAGTGGTGTCCAACACATATAGTATTGTATTTGTATTCTGTTTGTCTTCGTCTTGTCTATGTTGCCAGTTTCTCTGGATTGTCTTGTGTTGTTGTGTTGTTTTTCTTCGTCTTGTCTATGTTGTCAGTTTCTCTGGATTGTCTTGTGTTGTTGTGTTGTTTTTCTTTGTCTTGTCTATGTTGTCAGTTTCTCTGGATTGTCTTGTGTTGTTGTGTTGTTTTTCTTCGTCTTGTCTATGTTGTCAGTTTCTCTGGATTGTCTTGTGTTGTTGTGTTGTTTTTCTTCGTCTTGTCTATGTTGCCAGTTTCTCTGGATTGTCTTGTGTTGTTGTGTTGTTTTTCTTCGTCTTGTCTATGTTGCCAGTTTCTCTGGATTGTCTCGTGTTGTTGTGTTGTTTTTCTTCGTCTTGTCTATGTTGCCAGTTTCTCTGGATTGTCTTGTGTTGTTGTGTTGTTTTTCTTCGTCTTGTCTATGTTGCCAGTTTCTCTAGATTGTCTTGTGTTGTTGTGTTGTTTTTCTTCGTCTTGTCTATGTTGCCAGTTTCTCTAGATTGTCTTGTGTTGTTGTGTTGTTTTTCTTCGTCTTGTCTATGTTGCCAGTTTCTCTGGATTGTCTTGTGTTGTTGTGTTGTTTTTCTTCGTCCTGTCTATGTTGCCAGTTTCTCTAGATTGTCTTGTGTTGTTGTGTTGTTTTTCTTCGTCTTGTCTAGGTTGCCAGTTTCTCTGGATTGTCTTGTGTTGTTGTGTTGTTTTTCTTCGTCTTGTCTATGTTGCCAGTTTCTCTGGATTGTCTTGTGTTGTTGTGTTGTTTTTCTTCGTCTTGTCTATGTTGCCAGTTTCTCTGGATTGTCTTGTGTTGTTGTGTTGTTTTTCTTCGTCTTGTCTATGTTGCCAGTTTCTCTAGATTGTCTTGTGTTGTTGTGTTGTTTTTCTTCGTCTTGTCTATGTTGTCAGTTTCTCTGGATTGTCTTGTGTTGTTGTGTTGTTTTTCTTCGTCTTGTCTATGTTGCCAGTTTCTCTGGATTGTCTTGTGTTGTTGTGTTGTTTTTCTTCGTCTTGTCTATGTTGCCAGTTTCTCTAGATTGTCTTGTGTTGTTGTGTTGTTTTTCTTCGTCTTGTCTATGTTGCCAGTTTCTCTGGATTGTCTTGTGTTGTTGTGTTGTTTTTCTTCGTCTTGTCTATGTTGCCAGTTTCTCTGGATCGTCTTGTGTTGTTGTGTTGTTTTTCTTCGTCTTGTCTATGTTGCCAGTTTCTCTAGATTGTCTTGTGTTGTTGTGTTGTTTTTCTTCGTCTTGTCTATGTTGCCAGTTTCTCTGGATTGTCTTGTGTTGTTGTGTTGTTTTTCTTCGTCTTGTCTATGTTGCCAGTTTCTCTGGATTGTCTTGTGTTGTTGTGTTGTTTTTCTTCGTCTTGTCTATGTTGCCAGTTTCTCTGGATTGTCTTGTGTTGTTGTGTTGTTTTTCTTCGTCTTGTCTATGTTGCCAGTTTCTCTGGATTGTCTTGTGTTGTTGTGTTGTTTTTCTTCGTCTTGTCTATGTTGCCAGTTTCTCTGGATTGTCTTGTGTTGTTGTGTTGTTTTTCTTCGTCTTGTCTATGTTGCCAGTTTCTCTGGATTGTCTTGTGTTGTTGTGTTGTTTTTCTTCGTCTTGTCTATGTTGCCAGTTTCTCTGGATTGTCTTGTGTTGTTGTGTTGTTTTTCTTCGTCTTGTCTATGTTGCCAGTTTCTCTGGATTGTCTTGTGTTGTTGTGTTGTTTTTCTTCGTCTTGTCTATGTTGCCAGTTTCTCTGGATTGTCTTGTGTTGTTGTGTTGTTTTTCTTCGTCTTGTCTATGTTGCCAGTTTCTCTGGATTGTCTTGTGTTGTTGTGTTGTTTTTCTTCGTCTTGTCTATGTTGCCAGTTTCTCTGGATTGTCTTGTGTTGTTGTGTTGTTTTTCTTCGTCTTGTCTATGTTGCCAGTTTCTCTGGATTGTTCTTTTTTTGCCCCTTTGGTGTTTCTGACGTTTATTTAGTAAGAACAGATATATATGTCAATCAACACTTAGAAACAAATTAAAGTAAAGGAACAAGGTTTCTGTTTTCTAAGTTACCGTAGGGTTTTCAACAACGAGCATACTCATACCAAAAAGTGAGTGAAAGTTGAGCATTAACATGGGAGCCTATCCAATTTACACTTAGACGCAAATTAAAATAAATGGAACAGGGCTTGTATTGCTGTTTTTTTTTATTTCACAGCAGGTTTTTCTACAACGAGCATAACTCATACCCTAAAGTGGGTGGAAGTTGAGCATCGACTTTTATTTGTCGATAAACTCTACATTTGGGCATATTTGTCGCTTTATTGTTATATTATATATATAATTTAATTTCCCGGAGGGGGAGGGGACAATGAAAACAAAATATATGTAAAGTAATTTTACAAATACAGTCATCATAAGGGTATCTTTCATTCATGTTTTTAAATTAAAATAAAAATAACATTTAAAGAGAACATTGCAAAAAATCACAGTCCAGATAGAGTGCGTGATTGTTGCTTAGCGCCAATTATGCATAATTTCCCGTTTTCCCGAGAATATTTTGCTAACATGGTCATGATGTCCACTTTGTACTAGCTTACTGAAACAAAAGTCGACGGGTAAATATGCCACTCAATTCAGACACATTATCCTGACGTAGAGCAAAGCTGACTTTGTTCGTATTCTGTAACGTATCGTGCTTAGTGGAGAAGCAACAAATACCAATTTCATAGTATTTGCCTATATCAGAACCGGGCGCATACCCCTTATCTAACAGACTGGAGGCGAGCATGTATTCATAGAAGTATTTCTCCTCTATGATGACTAATGTTTAAAAGATTGCTACCGTCATTGCTCATAGCTGAAAAGAAGGAAGATTTGAAGATACCAAAAGGGGACATCAGAAGCAGTGAAGCGAAGGAAAATAATATTACAAACAACCGAAAAACAACAATGACAAACAACGGTCCACAAAACACAAACCCAAATGACAACCGGGATTAACTCATGTGCTCCGGAAAGATCAGCAGTTCTTGTTCCACTGGTGCCGTCCGTCGTGTACCTGTGTTAAAAATCCGGTAGTGAGTTGTGAATGAAGAAAGACGGGTTGTATGATTACGATAAACAGAACATAACTTCTTGACTTGGTTGACCCATATGGAATATATGTGTCACTAATGACCACGGATATGTTCCATTGTTGAAAACACTTCCCGGTCCTTTCCTCGTTCATGACTTATCACCGGGTGTGTAACTAGATTAACACGACGGGTGCCACTAGTGGAAGAGCAACTGCTTACCCTTCTGAAGCACCTGAGTTCACCCCCGGTTTTTAGTGGGGTTCGTGTTACTCGATCTTTAGTTTTATATGTATAAAACATACATATAAAACTATGTTGATCGTTGTTTGTCCTTTTGTATGCTTTCTTTTGACCATTGTGTTTTCTGTTCTTCGATATACGGATTCTGATTGCCCCTTTGGTATCTTCAAACTCTTCTTCTAAGTACAACTAATATTTATTTTTAGATGTTTATTGACAAGTTTTCACAAATTACAACATACGTATTGATGTTAAGCTATTTTATTTTCAATAATCTGATTACTGCTGTTTTGACTTTCAAGAAAGGACATTTACCCATATTATTATTCTATTAGTTTCGTAAGTGGAATAAATACACGTTTTAATATTCTGCGAATGAGTCAATTTGTAGTGCTAAAACATACCAGACAGCTTCAAATTTAAATTATAACAATCAGTTGCTATCGTCTTTTCTCTATATTAGATTAAATACCATTTCTGAGTTAGGCAATGCGTTTACTTGTCAATACAGACTTAATAATAAATATATACAAATTAAGCTTGATAGACATTCTATTGGATTTTCACGCTTAGAGTTTTTTCCGCTTATGCTCGAGCTTATAAGGTCAATGTTCAGGGAAATCTTATCACATAGCAAGATCAAAAATATTCTAAGGAAATGCGCCAAGGTAACAGTAGAGCATATCTTACTTCCGAAAAATGCAATGTCCCGGATGGGATTCGATCGCTGTATCTCTCGCATTGTAAGCAACGCTCTACCAGCTGTGCTAAAGGAGATCTCCACTGACGCAGCTAGCAGAAGTGGCTGTGAACCTACTACAGTTCCAATAACCTTAGGTATGGGAGGGTTCCCGTTACACACATAACAAGATCAAAAATATTATAAGAAAAGGATGAAGATACCAAAAGGAAGAACCCAGAAGCAGTAAATTAGAGAAGAAAGACAATGCAATCGCTTAAAAATAAACGGATAAAATGGCAAACACTGGTTAATAAAACACCATATAAAGACAATAATTGGACAACACGAACACAAGAAACAAAATCATTGAACATACCAAAGGGGACACCAGAAGCCGTAAATTAGAGACGAAAGACAATGCAATGGTTTAAAAGTAAACAGATACGTCATTAAAAAACAATAATTGGGAAACACGAACCAGGAAAAAAAATTAGAGATACCAAATGGGACACCAGAAGCAGTAAGTCGAAGAGGGCAGACAGTACAATTGTTTGAGAGAATAAGGCTAAAAAGACAAACAATGGTCATTCTTCGCTTTTCTTTAACGTTTATGTATCATCTAAAAACCGCCAAAGACTGGACAATGCGAACCCCACCCCCCAGAAAAAAACCAGTTGTGACATCAGGTGCTCTGGAATGGTAAGCAGTTAAAAAATCTATGTCAAATACAAAGAGACAGCTATCCAAATAATATCTTCTGGTATTCTGACTGAAGGAAACATGTACGTATATATAATTCAATTGTTTTCATAACTACGAAAAAACAATTGATTTGATTTGATTTGATTTTTTTATTGTGTTTAATGCCACTTTCAGCAATATTTCAGCTATATGATGGCGACAAGTTTTTGTGGTGGAAGAAGCCGGAGTACCCGGAGAGAACCATCGACCATGGGCAAAAAACTTGTAAACTTTATCACTTGCGGTTGCGAGTCGAGTGAACCCTTTTAGTAATTTACAAAGCCGGACGCACACCCACGCGGTATTGGTGATAGGTTAGTATGAGTTTCTAGGTAATCCAGCTACCTAGCTCATTGAGCCACCCGGGCCCTGAATAAACAATTGACGCAGACACCAAGGAAAACATATAAATTCATTGGTTGTTGCTAAGGGGTAATCAGAAGCCGCCAACTTATTGCAAATATATTCATAACGTCTACAAAGAATTGCGCTTGATGAATCTTTGGATGGTTGTTCGATTATATCGATGGCTGTTTGATGTCACTTTCAACACCACTTACGCTTTATTAAAGAGGTTTGTTTATTCGTGGAGGAAACCACAGAAAACCTTATCGAGCACACCTCACCATCAGCTGGAATCGAACTCGTAACTTTAGCTGTGATAGACTTTGATTGGATAGTTTGATGAACATCATGCTATGCTACGGTCGCGGTTATATATGTGCATAGCAAATAGAGTCAACATTAAACATCCCATTCTTTTTTATTTGCGTACATTGAACATTAGGCAATCTCAATTTAAAACTCAAACTTTAATTTAGTTCCATCCTAATATATCCATTTAAATGTAAAGTGTATCCAGTTAGCAAAGAGAGATAACTCCTGTCTATATATTCGCCTTTCCGTGTTTAAAATTCTTAAATGCTTTGCTGCATGGTTTGTTTTTCAGGCATTGAATTGATTGATTGATGAAAATCAGCTGAGCAATATTTCAGTCTTGGCGAAAACAATCTTAATAACACTAATTGATATATAGGTACACTGTGATATTGTGCAACTGGGAAAATTTATATAACCCCTCACATTTTCCACGGACAATTGGGGGATGTTTTTAAACCGACATAGTTCATATAGAATAAAAACGTATGTTTGTATTTAATCCATTGATTGTACTTTGTTATGTCTTTGATAGACTATGACAGTGTAATATAAGGAATAATGGTCTCTTTGATTAACAGCCTACGAATTACTTGCATTATATTTTCTGCATACAAGCTATGGAGCACTAGTATCCCCTAGGGTATCATCCAACCAATAGCCAGTGCTTCGGTCGTGTATCGTATGGTAGTTGGATTTACGGCTACATATACAATCAATGACTATCACTACTAACGCTTTGATATCGAATCCCGCTCAGGCGAGGTGCGATAAAGTTTGTCAGTGCATGACTTGCGACAGATCGGTCGTTTCCTCTACTAATAAAATTAACCTCCACGATAAACTGAAATATTGTTGAAAGTGGCGATAAGCACCATAACCCTAAACCCCTGACGCTTTGTTCCTATTTTCCTGCAATGAACGACTTCTGAGGTCCACCGTACCTGATGAAGAATATTCCGGAAATACTACATTACATATATATTTTTTTCATTAAAGATTTACAAAGGCCAATTTGCATTTCTATTACGCTTCAACATATTTATGGTCAACAACGCAATAAAACCTAGAGAAATACATCTAACCACGCATTAACTCTACAAATATCTGTCCTATAACTGTTTTATGACTGTTCCAAATCTGCCGACCTATAAATGGGTTCTGAGAATCAATATATTTTATTTAATATCACACGGATGTAAGATGATTATATATATTTTAAATGTTCTTGAGTTAGAGATTTCTTGGTTGATATATGATGTTAGCAAATCGACAGAATTGGAATGATTGAGGAGAGAGATAAATGTAATGGTTGAAAGTCAGTTTTACGTATGAAGACAAAAATAGATCTGGAAAACATTGATGTATTCCCCATCTGATTAAAATCATACTCTAATTATGTAAAGGTTAGGGATTAGGTTTATGGTGTTTAACGCTACTTTCAACTATTCTTCAGCTATATCGTGGTCGTCAGCTTTATTGGTGGAGGAAACCGAAGTACACGGAGAAAACCCCCAGCCTGTCGCAACATAATGTAGTACCGAGTACACATCGCAATGAACGGGATTCGAAATCACAACTTTAGAGGTGATATGCACTGATTGCACAGGTAGTTGTAAATCCAACTGCCATATGATCACGACGGTCGAAATCACAACTTTAGAGGTGATATGCACTGATTGCACAGGTAGTTGTAAATCCAACTGCCATATGATCACGACGGTCCCTTTAATTATGTAATTATTGTTAGAAACAAAAGTTCATCTCTCGATGACATAGGTAACTTTAGCTGAATTTGACTATCCCTTTTAAGCCCTTAATATGTTCTTTCTTCCAATGACTGTTTTGAATTATTTGTCTTTGCAATCTTTTGACTTTGAGCGTACCTAATTGAAGTTATTCAATAAACGCTTCATGTGCACATATTAGAATTGTTTCTTTCCTTATCCGAATATTTGATATAAAAAAAAGCTCATGTCGAGGTGTAATCGATGCAACATTATGCATAGGTGGTTTTTTCCGGGTACTGCGGTTTCCTCCAGAAATAAAACTCACAGCAACGATATTTCTTATATATTGTTGAAATTGGCGTTAAACGTCACAACCTTAACCCTCCTCCCGCACCCCCCTCCCCCACCCCCAAAAATAGCAACATATCTTGGAAAACAAATAGTAATTGCATGCTATTACTATTAGCCTAGCTCAACATGTTTTTATTTTATTCATACAACAGGACAAATCTTAAAAAAATGACATGTGTTATATTTATAGATTTATTCATTAAATTCATCAAATTATGCATTCATCCATTAAAAAGGAAATAAAAGACCAATACGTTCCCCTGGACGTGTCAATCGTATGAATTGTTAACAGCTTTTGTGTTGTTTATAACACGACAACGTTACAGTCTAACTCCCTCAGGCACGAATAAAAACACAATTTAACATATTATATGTTAGAATTTGCGACATCTGGCTCTTTTTTTCTGACAATCAAAATAGATTACGTGCCGAAAGGAAGGAATCCATATTAAAGTTGTTTCACACTAGAGATCTGAGAACGTAATCAATCATTACGATACGTGGGGTACATCGAATGTCAAGGATTGTATTTGCTTCTGATGAAGCTTAGGATCTGTTTAACATCGAAAACACATAAACTGCGAAATACTTTTTTTATTTTATGGGGGAGGGGGTCAACAGCTCCTCGAATTTCATAATGCAAACCAACATATTTGTAGTATTATGTGGTCTTTTTGAGCAGAAGCGACTCTGAGCAGGTTTTTTTTATCGTTTGTTTATATATGTATTGCCGATGGAGACCCAGTTATGTTGCGGGGGTGGTTATGCTCCCATTAAACGGTCTAACTCCGCCATACCTTTGTGTCGGTCCCCACACAGGACGTGGATTTCCAACATCATATGTAGTTGTCTTGTTTGTACTCAGTGATATAAGATCAGAGGTGATTGTTCGTTTTGTTGATATTGGTGGAATTGTTGCCCATTACTGTTTAAACTCAAGTCAAAAAGTACAGTGTATATCATTATACCTTACATATTTTTTTTACTATAAAACTATTAAGACAATTTAGATGTTTTCATGAAAATTTGCTGGCAAGTGAGACAATCCGATGGACAATCCCAACACATATAATGCTGAGGGAAACCATCGCCCGGTCGACAACCCCTTATGAAAGGAAGTGTGTTGGAAATCCGGTTTTTTTCCAGTTCCGTAATTGTGTTTCCCATATGGGAAATTATGTTGTTGTCATTAAAAATTATCAGTGAACAGGATATAAGTTAAGTGTGGAATCAAATCGCTTTGGGAGTTCATCAGAAGGTGAAATTCATATCATGTTTTGGAAAACTTTAAACATGCAATTCTTGGAGTTTAGATATTAGTTCCGGAATAATAAAACAGTTATTGCCTTCATATGAGATTAGCATCAAGTTGTCAACCCTTGGAGAAAACATAGCCCCTCGGGTTGACAACTTTCGATATTCATCTCGTAGGAAGGCAATAATTGTATAATGTTTAACGTTTTATTACTGGGGACATTATCATAAATAACACAATTTCTATATTCATATTTTTGGAAAATTGGAATCCACGAATGTCTTTCACGATAAACTGTTAGTGTATGAAATTATGACGAACGATTTTTATTAGATTTCAATTCTTATATGTTTTCATAACTATATTTTAGTTTTGAAATATTTAGTTGACCATAATGACATCTATTACACTGATTTTTAAACTCATTGAGACGTATTTTATATGGAATACTAGTATATATACAGGCCCGGATTATCATATAGGCTAGTATAGGGTGCAGCCTATGTCCCCTCAAGCCCGGGTCCCTACAAAAATATATCACGAGTAAAACATATTCAAGATGAATGCGAACGAGTTAGAGGCTGGATCCGTCTGAAAGGGCCATCATTTCATTAGCCTAGAGGTCCCCAAATGTCACAATCCGGTCTTTTATATATGCATGCATAATTGATAGACGCAGTCATTGGTATCCCGCTAATAACCACCCGTTGTAAAGGAGTAGATACTAAATAATATAAATAATCAACGAAAATTTGGATCCACTAATACAAGTTCATGTCATTGACAGTTCAAATGTTTACTTTGTCAACATATTCAAGGCACGTTAATTCTAAAGGGGGTTAGGGTTAAGGTTTGGATTTTCAGCGCCACTTTTAACAATTATTCAGCTATATAGTCGCGGTCAGGAGTACCCGGGGAAAGACGCCGATCTGTCGCAAGTCATTGACAAACTTTATCACATAATGTTGTATCGAGTACACCTCGCCATGGGTATGATTCGAACTCACAGCTATAGTGGTGATAGACACTGATTACACAGGTAGTTGTATATCCAACTACCATACGATCACGACCACGATGGCCTTTTACATGTATCGACACTCAAAATGATATTTACAATGAAGATATATTTAGTTAGCACAGTCTGCCTTTGTTAATTTAAAAAAAATATGAAAAATAAATATTTACATTTTCGTTCGTCTAAACTCTTGTTTCATTATATTGAATATATTCAATTTATTTTATTTCTCTTTGTGTCCTCTGTGCAAATTATAAATAAAATGAATGTGTCAGATCAGAAGGATGTTTTATATTTTGTTAGCTTTGATGATGTTAAAATATCTTGTTTGTGATTTATTGCAAAACTGTTAATTTAAAATCAATACATACCTTTTGAGTTTTTATTATATTTGGTAAAATAAATTGGTTAAAATTAATTCTTCCTATCACTACAAATACGTAAATGAGTCATTAACTTCGAAACATCATTTTATAGGAAAAATAATAATCCATCTGCAGAATGATTTATCATTCTCAGTACATTTGAGATGATAAAATTGTTATTTTTTTTGTTTTTCCATTAAGCACGCAGCATTATGGAGAACGAGTAAAAACTGGTTGGCTCGGAATCAGGATAATATGTCACAGTCGGCCGACATCCGCGAACTGTTGTTTCAGTGATCTAGCACTATAAAAATCCAACAAAGCGTGTTGATCTAGTGCAGAGCGGACCCCATCATCATGTCATTGAAAATTAAAATTGTCCTCGCCATGATACAGCTGAAAAAGTGCTGAGTTGGCGTTAAACAACAATCACTCATTTACTCAGTTCATTTGAACATTAGAGATAAGTCTGCAATCAGTTCTGTTATGTTAATAATGACAAGCATATTGGTAATATACAAACAGTCCATTCATGTACATATATATTACGTATAAAAATGCACCATGGTTCTGCATTTATTTCATATATCAAAATTCAAAACTTTACAGCAATTTTAATTTTGGTCCAATTGGGTAGAAACTTAAGAATACGATATTTTCTACATAGATGATTGATTTTAAGCAAAAATAGATAACACATTTATTTTTAGATTTTGAGATTTAAAAACGGTTGTTTTATGCAAAGATTAAATTGTTGACAATGTAACCCAATTTTGAAACATGCCATAATGTTACCTCACAAAGGGTGGGAATGGGACTTACAACATATGAGCAAGCCACGACGGACACAAGAGTGAGTGGCTGATTGTTGTTTAATGCCAAACGAGCAATTTGTTAGCTATACCATGGCGAGAACAAGTTATATTCAATGAAATGATGATGTTTTTGTAGTTACTCAACACGCTTACTTGAATGTGTATAGTGTTAATTAGTCCACTAAGACAACAGTTCACGGGTAGACATGTCGCTTCACACGGACACCATATCCTGATTCAGAACCAAACATTTTTTTACTTTTACTACTTTACAAATGTATAGATGCTATACATAGATGTGTGGTATGTTTCGACTTATCAAAATTATAATTACGGCTTCTAATTACTGCTTTGGCATCTTTCAATTTTTCTTGGGAAAGATATTTTAAGTGCATTTTGCACAAGTTAATCATGAGTGAATAAGTGGTTTGTCCGGTTTTATTTTAGAATTTATCTCTCCTTGTGCCTAAAAGACAAACTGTACAACTGCCAATTAGCAACGTCTTGTTAGCAGTGATCATTAATGACGTGTATTACTACTCGACGTGATGATTTCTTTGTACTGAGCCAACACGCTTAGTTGGATATGTATAGAGCTAGCTCACTACAATAGCAGTCTGGGTAGACATATCGCTTCAGCCGGACACCATCTCCTGATTCCAAACCAACCATTATTTGCTTTTACTTCTTCAAAAATGTATGGATATTATAAATAGGTTTGTGGTATTTTTTGGAAATGTTTTTCAGAGATCGGCATATCGAAATTATAAGTACGGCTTCGTATTACCCGTTTGGAAAAGGTTCTTTAAGCGCATTGTACAACAGTTAATTATGAGATAATAAGTGCATAGCTCGGTTTTATGTTAGATTTCACCGCACTTCGCACCTATATGACAATCTACGTAACTGTTCATTAGCAACAGCTTGTTAGCAGTAATTATTAGTGACTTGTATTATTTCTTAAACTTCCTCCAAATACTATATTCAATTTATTATAAAATTAGAAGTGTTTGAAGATACCAAAGGGGTAATCAGAATCCGTATATCGAAGAAGAACAGACAACACAATGGCCGAACGAAAAAGGACAAAAGGACAAACAACGATCAACAAAACATACATATAAATAGATTTATTTTACTTCAACAAATTCATTAAATGAATATGTATCTATCTTGTTCATTTTGCCTATACGTTATTCTAGGGCTGTATACATTGATTTTCTGTGTATATGAGTAACACTGCGAGTGTCTTATAAGAAGCAGGAATTGCTTACCCTTCGCGAGCACCTGAGTTCACCATTTTAGTTGTTTTGTGCTTTCATATTATGTGTCTTTGCGTTCACAGTGTCATGTTGTGATGTCCGTTACGATTTTCGCAAAAAAAAGTATGTTTGGTTCGTCTTTGCTTCCAGTTTTTTGTAGGAGGGCTCGTGTCTTATTTACGTTATTTGGGTTTGTTTGCGCATAGTGGTTTTCAACACATATTGTGGTATTTTTTGCATTGTGTACGCTATGCTACCAGCTTCCCTCGATTGTCCATTTTTGATCGCCCTTTCGGGATTCTCTAACGTTCATTTCTTGACAGATCTGTTGCTGACAGAAAAGTTACTAATACAAGGCTACGTTGCATCTTGGCTAAAGTCACCGCTACAAAAATTATTCGATTCGTCATCATGAACTGGTTGATCGCTATGAAATATTAATTTCTTAAATGGGTTTTCCCCGATTACGCAGATTGTTCTGTCATTGATCGTCGAATATACTTTTACCTGACATGGATATATGAGTAACACGACAGGTGTCTTGTAAGAAGTATAAATTGTTTACTATTCGGGAGCACTTATGTCACATAAGTACATTTCTGAATTTTTTAGTATTTATTCTACTGGTCAAAAATATTGCAAATATCAATATGCATATATTAGTTTCCAACATTTCCTAATCTAACAAAATATATCATTGTGTCTACGATTCCACTCCAATGTTTAGCATAACACAATGGGTACCTCTAGTGGAGCAGGAACTGCTTACACTTCTGGAACATCTAAGTTCACCCCCAATTTTTAATGGTGTTCGTGGTGCTCGATAATTAGATTTCTGTCTAGTGTTATGTAGATCGCTATTTTTCCCCTTTTTATTCGACCATTGTGTTGTCTCTCCTTCTTCGATTTACGGATTCTGATTACCTTTTAGCTATCCTCAAACGCTTCATATCATATATTGTTTCTGTAGAGATTTGTTATCCTTTAAGATATCATTTCTTTTTAAAGGTTGTTCAACGCAATTATCTGTTTGTTGTTCTTCTACATTTCATACCATCAAATACAAAAGATATGAATAATGACATATGACACTAAACAGAAACCCTACGCAATCAACCAATCCAGATAATAGAATGTCAATTTCAGTGTACATGACAATATACAGAATGAAATAATAAAACAATTCCGTCATATTTTTTTTTTTTTTTTCATAAATGGAAAATGCAATTTAATAGCAAGTATATTTTACTACAAAAACAAGAATAATCCGAAAACATTGTTATTTGTTCTTTAAGATATATTTATTAGTAAACAAGTTCAAATATCAGGGTCAATGAAAGGTTTGTACGCCAGCAACCTCCGGTAGTTCGAAAAACGATTTAAACATCGTGAAATCTCCCTTAGTGTATGTTGTTGTTGTTTTTTTTCTTTCTCTTTCCAAGAAAGAAATCGCAAGTTACTTCAACTGTAAACTATGATGAAAGTTAGACAAAAACACTATCAAGAATGGCCAATCCAGATTCCAGAGACACAGGCAACGAACATCATTTGATATCCAAATCATGTTGGACACCAGTATACGTAAATAAATAAAAATGTCATATGAATAAACACGAACCCCTTAAAATACGAACCAAACATCATTTATAATCATATGACAAGAGATCGTAACGTTGTCAGACAACTTGCTACTAATATCTATGAAGACAATAAGGTTAATTAATTTTGAAGTATTAAATATTTTTGCATTGAAATTCCGGAAAATTTTCGTTCCGTTAATTGTTCGTGTTCTTTTTACTTTTGCAGCTTACATACCACTCTTTCACAGAGAATGACTTTTATTTAATCATTTGTCCCCAAGGGTTTCATCCAACCAATAGTCGGGCCCGGGTGGCTCAATGAGTTAGGTAGTTGGATTACATAACAATTCATACAAGCCTATCACCAATACGGCGTGGGTTCGCATCCGGCTTTGTAAATTACAAAAAGGGTACACTTGACTCACAGCAGCAAGTAATAAAGCTTACCGGTTGCTTGCCCATGGTCGGTGTTCCTCTCCGGGTACTCCGGCTTCCTCCACCATTAAAATTGGTGGCCATGATATAGCTGAAATATTGCTGAAAGTGGCGTTAAGCACAAAATCAAATCAACCAACCAATAGTCAATACTTCGGAGATGACATGGTTTATTAAATATATTTTATTATTTTAATGTATGCTTCCTAAATAATATAACTGTTACTAAGCTACGGTTCTCCTCATTCGGGCATAGGTGAAGTTTGGTTATCCTGTGTTAGGCCCATTAGCTATCTTGTTCCCAAAGATGTTTAGATTATTTGGCTTTCAAACCTTTTGACCTTGAGCATACCCGATGTTTAGATTATTTGGCTTGCAAACCTTTTGACTTTGAGCATACCCGATGTTTAGATTATTTGGCTTGCAAACCTTTTGACCTTGAGCATACCCGATGTTTAGATTATTTGGCTTGCAAACCTTTTGACCTTGAGCATACCCGATGAAGGTTATATGGCTTACAAACCTTTTGACCTTGAGCATACCCGATTAAGGTTATTTGGCTTACAAACCTTTTGACCTTGAACATACCCAATGAAGGTTATTTGGTTTACAAACCTTTTGACCTTGAGCATACTCGATGAAGGTTATTTGGCTTACAAACCTTTTGACCTTGAGCATACCCGATGAAGGTTATTTGGCTTACAAACCTTTTGACCTTGAGCATACCCGATGAAGGTTATTCACTCTCTAAATGTCACATTCCGCAATTCGTGATTATTAACGCTGTAACGAGGACATTTTTACGTGATGAAAAACGTGATAAGTCTTGCAGATTAATCGGAGATAACCAGATTTATGTCCTTACTCTTTTTCCAGACAACATTATGTTCATTTTGGGAAATAAATTTTCCATCAATTTGTTCGAATTCCAAGGAGAACTAATTATTTTGCTCTAATTAGCTGGTAAATATCAACTCGGAAAATAATTCAAAATACACATTTATTTGCAGGGGCCTTCGTTGCCGTTATCATATTATATCGTAGTTTGATTTACAACTACCTATGCAATCAGTTCCTATCACCACATACGTTATGAGTTCGAATCTCGATCAAGGCGAGGTGCACAACATTATGTGATCAAGTTTGTCAGTGACTTGCGACAGGTCGGTGGTTTTCTGCGGGTCATTCGGTTTCCTCCACCAATAATACTGACCGCCACGAAATAACTGAAATAGTATGGAAAGAGGCGCTAAGCACCATCAAACAAACAAACAAACAAAACAGATTTATTTGCTTATTCAACATTTACTGTGGATACCTAGACGGTCATACTGTATCTGCACATTTAACAAGGATATGGATGGTAGTTAAAAAGAAAGACTGAAACTAAAAATAAAATCAAAAGTTAAAGAAGAAATAGGTTTGATCTCTGTCATCTCGCTAACCACGAAGTCTTCAGTGGTATAACTTCAAAGTGGATGAGAAGCAGTTTCTTTCCTTTAATTTACATATTTCATATCAAGGATGTGGGGATTCCTGAAATTTCATTACACTTAACTATTTCCAGTTTCAAAATAATGTCATAAAAAAACCATCGTCCAGTCTCACCTGTTAACCTGAAAGCTAAATACACACGCACACAATCACAGATGACTGATGTCTGGCTGACGTTTTAATCTACAGAATTAAAGAATTAACAAGGCGTCAACAGCACCACAGAGAACAATAGTGTCAACAAGAAGCATGATGAGATTTAATACCTTGTGAAAACAGTTTTCTTAATCCGTAAGCAATTAATGACAAAATCATACCATATAGTCACAATCGTCTGAACGTATTTGTCTCTAGTAAACACACATGTGATGCTGATGTATCGAAAATTAAAGAGTTGAAATGAGTTCGCTTTACTTACAGTGTATAATCGCATCATCAAAGTGCTTTAACCTTTGAGTAAAGGCCATCATTGAATAAAGATTCCCTAGTAATACATATTTGTACTTGCTTAACCTTTCGGTCATTAGAAGTGATAATCATACTCAGGAGGGCGGTGCCCGATGGGTAATAATTGACGTGTACCATGATTAAATGAGTGATGTACACTGATAGCTTTTAAGATTTTTAGGTTGTGTCCTCGTAGAATTTATCATTATCCTAATTTTGATCAAGTATTATTAATCAGGGCTTATTTTTACGACATCGTATTAAATTAAACAATCCCATTTGTGGTAAACATCAAAGATGAACATTTAGTACCCAATTCCGAAGCTATTTTCAAGCAAGACCAAAATAAACACAAAGATCAAACGAAACAACATTACAAAACCTCGGACGAAACTAATTCAATTCTGAAACGGAAATGACAACAAGCCATTCAACTTTTGAAAATAATTTTCGTACTCCAAAATTAGAACATTTTTTTATTGAATATGGTGTTCTGAATTTTTGGTGTATGAGTACCAAATTCCAACCAGAAAGTCGTAGGACCGTACGTGCTCGACATATATCTAACAACTATGCGAAATACACTACAGTGGCAACCATTGACCGAGAGAAGGACAATATGTAAAGCTCTCATGGTGTACAGAATAGTAAATTACCTCGTAGCAATACCACCGCTTGAGCGGAATACTACATCATACTACATCATCAGTAGCTATATGTCATATAGCACTATTCCTTGTCCCATATACCAGAACATCAAGCTACATGCATTCCTTCATCCCAGACAGTATAATGATACGGAACAGTCTTTAACAACCACTGCTGGATAGTACCTCTCCGGAAGTCTTCAAGCGTGCTGGTATTTAGAATATAAAAAAAAAAATATTTGAAGATTATGAGGTAAATACCTTGCCAATGGTTATTGTAATCGAAACATATGCACCACTGGAATATGAAAACCAAAAACACTAGATATGTGCACATGTTTGGTGAGCTATAATTCATTTGGCGGTTTTAGGCCACCTGACTCAAATTATTGTAATTACTTTGCGCTCGTCATCAACGTTATAATATTCCAGATTTTGTTTCATCTCTTCTTACACATTTGAATAACTGGGCCAATCGGAACCAAACTGTTCATTATTGTCAGAACAATTTGTTGTAGTACTGTTCATACAATGTAAGTTAAACATTATTTTTTTTACTGTTTAATGAAGTTTTAGTTTATGGTTAAGGTCATGGTGTTTAACGAAACTTTCAATAATTTTTCAGCCATATCGTGGCAGACAGTTTTATTGGTGGAGGCAACCGGAGGACCAGGAGAAAACTACCGATCTGCCACGTCACTGACAAACTTTATCACATTATGTTGTATCCAGCACACCTCGCCATGAGCGAGATTCGAACTCACAACTTGCATAGATATTTGTAAATCCAACTACCATGCGATCACGACCACGACAGCCCCTGTAGTTTTGACATCGCTATATATATTTTGTGTTTTTCTCTTTCTCGTTTGTTTGTAAATAACCGTCAAAACAGTGAATTAGTTTTGTATTTCGTAATTAAAATGTGCTTCCTCTTCTGATTATTGGAGCAATAGTAAATGCATTTTCATCGTTTTTGTATCGACCTGTTAAAATTTTCAAATCTGCGATTTTTACATTTGAATTACTGTTTTTTACAAGACATCTTTATTATATTGATACGTATGGCAGGAAATCAAATTTATTTCCAACATATAATTATATATTATTTATCAACATAAAGCTAATGAATGGTAATAATTGTATCTTCTAATTGTGTATATTATGATAAATTGTAAAAACAAATGAATATGAAATATGTTTAAGTGAACTTTTTTCTAATTTTCGCTTGCTACCCCTGGACAAGTGAGATTGATTTGATGTAAAGCAATGACCCTTAATGTGCGTTTCTGTGCCATTAAGGTTATATTTTTGAACAACCTGTATTATGATTTAAACAAATATATGTCTAATATAAGCTGTCAGATTTATATCAATCACCGAATGAATATAGATTTAATAATTATACTAATACTGAAGCTAATGACTCGTGTCAAATGTACACTATTATATTGAAAAGACAAATAGTTTTTTTTCAATTATTGATATTCTAAGTTAATTTACCCTCATCAAAATCATTAAACATATAAAATGTAATTATATCTTAAATTGTAATTATTTGTGTTTAAATAATTAGAGTGCATATGATTGCTTTTGTGTTTAAATAAACATTTATCTTATACTAGAGTACACGAGATTGTTATCTGTCTAATCTGGGCATTGCTCTCAAAGACTTTTCAATTATTTGACTTACCAATCGCTTGACAATGAAGTACGTAACTACTGGTGGCCATTCCAGAATGAGCACTAAATTTGGTATCTATGAGTGTACATGTATCTCAGGAAATTTATTCCATAAACTAGTGCGCACTAAAGTAACCCCCGGTATAAGTCGGATTTGTGTTGCTCAATCTTCAGTTTTCTGTGTAGTGGTTTGTAGGTCTTTGTTTTTCTTTTTGTCTTTTTTTCATTTGGTCATCCTGTTCGGTCTGCGGCTTCTCAATGCCTCTCAAAACTTTCGTAGATATCTAAAATTTTATTCATTTGACAATGGTGGCCAAATCCTTGATTTTCTGTTCAATTAATTATGCCACATGATTAAGTATGTATATTTGGTCACCCCCTACCCCATCCCAGACAATACAGATCATAAGCCCATATTGTATATTATGACATCGCCATCTTAGATTTAGGGGTTCTGATTTCCCCTTTGGTATATTAAAACTGTTCTCTATATCATATTTTCAGACATAGTTCTATGCAGTCATCTTGAATTTCAGGTCTAACGGAAAACACAAGCTTGATAGAGAATTATGAAAAGATAGTGTGAAAATTGATGGGGAATAACTCCACTAACATGGCTAAAAACGTACAACTGCCTTTCATCTCAAGCCATTGAATATGAAAAAGACCACGACTTAATGTATTTAGTGGTTAAATATGATTGTTTTGGCAATCGTTACTGTAAACACAATTTATTCAATTATATACTCTACATCTTTTATGTGGACATTTTGGCTTCGCAATGTCTGTTATACTTTTTGTTTCCCTTTCTGATTTCGTTTTGGTTGTATATATTCATTAAAATAATCAATTTCATTAATTGTATATTATAATTAATATGTGATTATCTTTTTTTTTATTTTTAAATATTGCTGAAAGTGGCGTTAAACACCAAAAATCAAATCAAATCTCTTCTCATTTTGGGAGCCTATGTTGTCAGTAAAGACTGCGTTGGGTTTTTGTTTTTTTTTTTGTTTTTTTTTTTTTATTGCTTTTTGTATGTCGTTTCATTAAATTTTACTGGAATTTATTATTAGTTATATTGAATTACACATATCAACCCAACTTCTTTATTTGCTTAAGTCTGTCAGGAGATCAAATTTATTCCTAGGCTGTAATATGTATGTCCATTACTAAATGGTTAGTCTTTATTGTCTTAAGAATATGGATTCAATAATTATACACATTTGAAGCTAATGCCACGTGTCAATATGTCCTACTTTACTGCAACAGCAAATAATGCTTAGAATCAGATATTGACAATTTAAGTAATTGTTCCTGGAATTTAGTATTATTTGAATTTAACTACGCATTTCATCCACATATCCTGATCTGTTTAAGTATACAAGGGAATCAAATTTATTTCTAAGATGTTGTTTGTTTTTATTGCCATAAGAATATAGATTTAATAATTATAGAAATGTTGAAGCTAATGACTCGTGTCAATATGTACTGTTAGACAGCAAGATTACAACGACAAATAGCTTTTGAGTTTAAGATATTGACAACTTAAGTCAATTGTCTTCCATCGAAATCATTAAGCATATAATTAAACACTTAACTGTAATTATTTATGGTTAAATTAACTTTTATCTTTATGTAAGAGTGCACAAGATTCATATCTCTCTACTCTGTAATTGATCTCAAAAACTTTTCAATTATTTGGCTTTACAATCTGTTTAGACTGACACTCAAAATAATGTTCTTCTTGTACATGACCAATCAATGTGCAGTTTCATGTAGTTAAATTTTATTGTTTCTTGTGAGCAAACAAGTTTACATTCCCTAAGTCATTCCCACATAATTGACACAATTAGGGAAATTAACTGTCGTTAGGTTGACAAAAATTCGCAAGGCTTGTTAGAACAAATTTAAGTATGAATGTTTGCGTGCCCATGCTTCACGGCAATGAATATACATATATTCACATATTAGTTTGTCGGATATTCAATTTCGAGCTCCAAGAGGTACCGATTTTGGGGTAAACTTTGATGTCGCTACACACTATTTTCAGTTTAAAGGCGATATTTGATCGGTAAAACACAAACTGTTTGATTTATTTAGCTTTTATGGACTCATTTGAAGGTACAGATTAGGAACTGCATACTTGTAGAATCAATAAAGCTCTTATCTTTGACCTGGCACAACTTTTCCTATGTCGCAGAAATACCTCTATCCTACCGTAACGCGGACAATTAAATAATTCCCTTGTGTATTTCTTTTCCTATCCACCCAAAACAGTAGTTAAAAAATAAGATATTGTCCACATACATTAAAATAAATGCTCTTTTATGGCATCAACATTTTTTTTCTCAAATATTTGCAGTTACATTGATATTTTTCGTTTGTGACATATAAGAACCTATCCTACATAAGGTTGTTTGTAGTAAAATAACACAAAAATAAAACCAAAAGACGCAGTCTCTATTCGATGAATGGTACAGTAGGACATAATTAAAAGAGTTCTGAGAATTTTCTTCTTGATATGTTTATAATTAAATAGATAATATCTTTGACCCTAATCTCCGTAACGCTATCCTCCATAACGATATATCGCCTTGGGCAGATATTTTCCGGATTCCGGAATGTGAATTAACAAAAATAGAAGAACTTTCCCTAAATTAAAAGAGTTCTGACTATTTTCTTCTTGATATGTTTATAATTAAATAGATAATATCGCTGACCCTAATCTCCGTAACGCTATCCTCCATAACGATATATCGTCTTGGACAGATATTTTCCGGATTTCGGAATGTGAATTGACAAAAATAGAAGAACTTTCCCAAAATTAGACTGTTTATTTTGTTTATGTTAGGATGTTCAAGTTATAAATTTTGGCTTCCAAAACATACATGTGTTTTTTTCTGCTAACTTCCGTAACGTAGTTGATTAACTGAAATTTGTACATTATTATTTCCAGTAACTATACTAGAGTCAAAAAATGTCTTTAACGAACCTGTTCTTGCTTATTTCATTGCATGGTATTTGTACCATGCCTTGCAACTGTAGAAATTCAGGATAATCAATAAAAATCGGGCTCATTTCATCATAATGAAAGAATATGCAAAAACGAGAGTAATACGACATGGTGACAAAATGTACATATTTGACACGTCTTGTTTCATTAAATCTGATGTCAAAATTCTTAAGACATTCTATAGCAATTCATTTTCCATATAAATGTTGCACAACAAAATATTGGTATGTTTCCATAACCTCCGTAACAAATTGTTCCTCCTCAATAAGGTTCGTTCTTATCCATTCTAGTGGTATAATATGGTCATCCTCTGTAAATTTATGCAGCTAAACATTTAAAGTATATGTTCGTGGACAAAAGAACTTCATGTGAACGAAGCAAAATAAATTTGATAATCTAGAACATATTAGTTTTTCTTATGATAATATATACGGAATCTGTAAATGTCTTTCAACATCAACAATTTTTTTATTTTGATTTGTTGCAAAGCACTTGGATATTTTTCTATTGATTAATGATTGTTTCTGATTATATGAATGATAAAAGGATGAAAAATAATTTGCAAATTCCACACAACCCTGATTGGGGTTCTACATAACCTCCGTAACTGTGTTTCAACCCCATGTAAATTGAAATTGTCATATATTTGTTACAAGTAATATTTAACGTGTATCATAAAAGAGGCGAATAGTTTTGAAATATCATTCAAATTTTATTTTGTCATTATCATGAAGTTAATTTTTTCACATAGTCTGGCTGCTATTGGTACCATTATCTGGGAATGATTGTGAAACAGTCAATTTATTGGATGCATAGGAAAATCCATGCTGCTCTTCTAGGTACAACTCAATTTGCCCAATTATGTCCTCTCTATATTTTATATGGAAATTTTGGCATCGGAATATCTGCTATCATTTTGTTTCCCTTCTCCTTTCGTTTGTTGATATATATTTATCAAAATAATTAGTTCCATTAATAGTATATTATAAATAATATGTAATTTCTGTGCTCATTGTGGGACCTTTGTTGTCAATAAAGACTATATATTTGTGTTTACATGTATACAATATTCATTTATTTATTTTTTGCTTAACTTTTATATTCTGTATAAAAACTAATATACTCACTATATATATATATATATATATATATATATATATATATATATATATATATATTGTAATCTGTAGTATTGATTTGTGTGTATTAAATGTTTGTAAGTCTCAGAAATTTCCTGGACTTCTGAAGTCATATTTGTTAACAGGAAAATAGATTTAATAAAAGAAAAATAAAGATTATGTTGTAGTCGTTTTTATTATGTTGTTTTGTAAAAGTTTCCTTGAATTTGGAATATTTATGTTGAATTAAGCTCTTCAAACCCACTTCCTTGTTTGCTTAAGTATGTCAGGAAATCAATAAAAACGTAGATATCAAAAATAAAATGTGTTTCCTAGTTACCAGATGTATGTCAATCACTAAATGACTTGTCTTTATAGTCATACCAATATAGATTTAATAATTATACGCATTTTGAAGGCTAATAACTCGTATCAAATATGTACTGTTAGACTACAAGACTACAACGACAAATAATGTTTGATTTCCGATATTGACAACTTAAGCTAATCTACCCTCATTAAAATCATTAAGAATATACAATTTAATAAATCTTAAATTGTAATCATTTGTGTTTAAATAATAAGAGTGCACCTGATTGGTTTTTTGTTTGTTTCAATAAACGTGTATCTGTTATCTCTCTAATCTGGTTATTGCTCACAAAGACTTATACAATTATTTGACTTTCGAATCTTTTGACTAAGAGCGCGCATGTGTATATCTGAGTTTCCTAGAAACTCGTATGCAGTAAGAAGAGTTTGGAGAAACTAAAGGATAATCCGAATCCGTGGAGAAACCAAAGGGTAATCCGAATCCGTGGAGAAACCAAAGGGTAATCCGAATCCGTGGAGAAACTAAAGGGTAATCCGAATCCGTGGAGAAACCAAAGGGTAATCCGAATCCGTACAAGGACAGACAACATAATGGTCAAATAAAAAGGACAAACAACGATCTACAAAACACTACACAGAAAACTAAAGATCGATTAACACGAAACTCACTAAAAATCAGGGGCAAGTGACAAAATATTTAGTTTTTATTGTCATAAGAATATGGATTTAAAAATTATACAAATTTGAAGCTAATGACTAGTGTCAAAATGACCTACGTAACTGCAACAGCAAATAATTTTTAGTTTCAGATATTGACAATTTAAGTAAATTTTACCCCATCAAAATCATTAAGCATATAATTAAACACTTAACTGTAATTTTTTTCAGTTAAATTAACTTTTATCTTTATATAAGAGTGCACAAGATTCCCATCTCTCTACTCTGTAATTGCTCTCAAAGAATTTTCAATTATTTTGCTTTGCAATCATTTTAGTTTATGTGTTTTCCTATTAAGTGTCTTAACGTTCTGAGTTCCGTGTTGTGATGTGTATTACGATTTCCGCATAAAAAAGATGTTCGGTTCGTCTATACCTCCAGTTGTTTGTCGAAGAGCTCATGTATTGTTTACATTATTTGTGTTTGTTTGCGCATAGTGGTATCCAACACATATTGTGTTTTGTTTTTGCTTACTTTCGCTAGTTTCTCTGGATTGTCCATTTTTGATTTTCACTTCGGTATTCTCTAGCGTTATCTCGACCATAAAGGTTATTCCAGAGACTACATATCTACGTTTTTATTAATCTACCAATGGTATCAAAGTTCATAGATATGTCACATGACTATTTATGCCACTAGTACAGCGGGAACTGCTAACTCTTCTGGAGATCTTTAGTTTTCAGTGTAGTGTTTTGTAGCATATCCTTTTTTGGCCATTGTGTTGCCTGTCCTTCTTCGATTTAAAAATTCTGATGATCCTTTAGGTGTCTTCAAACTCTTCCTGGATGGGATATTTTCTCCAAAAAATAAGCATTGGAAATTCACGTTCTGGATTGGGACAAGTCCAAAAATGTGTTGAGATGTGCCATGTTTTGCCTTAAGTGATACAGTGTTGTAAAAGAAATACAGATTAAAACGTTTTGCTTATATGATAAACTAAGTTCCAAGGATGGTTTGAATTTACACTTGCTCTAAATCCAAAACATTTTTACATAGCTATACAATGAACAGAAAGCTAAAGATTGAGCAACACGAACCATTCTTAATTGTTAGAATTGAATTACGCACTCCAACACGACTTCCTTATTGTGCGATTAAGAATTATTAAGACTGAATTACGGATTACAAGACAACTTCATTATGTTGGGAAGTATGTCAGGAAATCAGATTGATTTGTCAGCTGCCAGATGTATGTCAATCACCGAATGCTTTGTTTGTATTGTCATAAGAATATCGATTTGCTAATAATTTGATTTTTGAGACCAATGACTCGTGTCAAATTTGCACTGTTAGATTGAAACAACAAATAGTTCTGTATTGCAGTTATTGACAACTTAAGTAATTATGTGTGTTAGATTAAGCTTAATGTTATTATAGATGGTACGAGATTTCTATCTCTTTAATCTGGTTATTGAAGCAAATTCAGTTGACAATGTAATTATAGTATGGTCATGAATGTAATATTCAATTATTCCGTTGGAATCTGATACAGTAAACCACATCGGTGGTGCAATGGTTAGCGTTGTCGCCTCGCTTCTGATACAGTTCCAGCTTGGAAAAAACAGCAAGGGGGGAAGGTTTGAATTGTTTAACAGCTTCAATAATGCAGGGGCCAACCAGTTTATTATCGTGAGGTGGGGTTCTTTTATTTTTCATCTTTGAGTTGACGCTTATTTTTCTTCTCAAATTACAATCCGGTTCTTCCATCATTCAACACTTATCACCGGGTTGGTAACAAGAGTAACACGACGGTGCTACATGTGGAACAAGAACTACTCACCCTTCCGGAGCACCTGAATTCACCCCTCCCCGGTTTTTCGTGGGGTTCGTGTTGCTCGATATTTAGTTTTCTGTGTAATGTCCTGTCTATTCTTCTTCGATTTACAGCTTCTGATTACACCTGTAGTTTCTTCAAACTGTTCTTGCACACGGTATGTAGGGAAGAAGGGGGATAATGAAGTATTATGTTCATGACTTATCACCGGGTTTGATTAACACCACGGGTGTCACTAGTAGAGCAGGAACTGCATACCCTTCCGGAGCATCTGAGTTCACCCTCGGTTTTTAGTGGGGTTCGTGTTACTCGATCTTTAGTTGTATATGTATGCTTTGTTGATCGTTGTTTGTCCTTTTGTACTTTTTCTTTTGGCCATTGTGTTGTCTGTTTTTCTTCAATATACGGATTTTGATTGCCCCTTTGGTATCTTCAAACTCTTTCTACATGTCATGTGACAAACAATTTAGTTTGTTTTGTTTTCTATGTCACATCTAGTCAATTAAATTACATTCCAAAATAATATATTGCTTCATCATTTACATTATATTGCCATTAAAATTCTACCAATACCGTATAGCCTTGATATAGCTTTATGTTTCCATTAAAATTTGACCAATACCGACTCGCCATGATATAGCTGAAATATTGCTGAAAGTGGCGTTAAACACAAAAAATTAATTAATCAATCAATCGACCAATACCGTTGCCAATAAAAACGCAAATTCCGTTTTGGAATATGTTATTACATAGAGTAAAGGCAAAGTCATCTTTCAGAGGTAATGATCCTCTGTTCAAAAAGTGTACGTGCTACAATGGACATATTGTTGACACGCCATCCTTACCCCGAACGGATAACGTAGTGTGAGATGTACAGGGACTTTTGTGACACAATTTCGACAATATACTACATGGATATCTAATATGACCTATTTACATGTACTAAGTGAACAGTAATTAATATATGTCCAGAAAAATACCAATTGACAATTTGACAGTTATGGACGTTATGGGACGAATTTGCATCAGGATAACACCATAAATTATTTACATTTATGTGTCTGTACCAAGCCAAGAAAGTGAGCAGTGTTCGAGAGATCAATTGTTTCCCCTCGCCAACGAAATTACGAAGAGGTATAGTAACGCTACCGTCCGTTCTTCCGTCCTTCTGTCCGTCCTTCCATAACATCCTTGTAAGCACTCTAGAATCAACATCCTTCAATGGATTTTGAACAAACTTGGAACATACTTAGTCCTTAAATGAATCTGGAATCCTATTGATTTTCAATGTCAAGGGTCAAGGTCACCGGGTATATTTTTTAGGCAAGGGGATACGCCACGCTTTGCGTTGCCCCTGTTGCTACTTTCTTTGGTTTCTCCGTAGGATTGTGGAACTGTACGGGGTGCGTAGGTATTGCTAGCTTTGCATTTCGTTATAAAAGAACGACCAATGAAAGAAAATTGATCAGACCTCCACCTCTTTCCCTCTCCCACAGAAAATAAAATGCAAGAAAAAAACTAAATTATAACAGAGAGCGTAAATAGTTCGTTAACCAATTCGGTGGAAGCTATTGTTGATAAACCAAACGTTAAGTTCTCGTTCGGGCCTGAATATTTTTCAGTACGTCATAAATGTGTTTCTATTTTTATCAGACCTCGCTATACTTATCTTTCAAAACGTTTTTCGGGAGATATCAACGCCTGTTTGAAAGGTATTGTGTTACCAGCGTACATATGACGAAAAAGGATATTGGCAATTATATGTTGGTTCAAAGTTAACTATTATTTTCCTATTTTGACATGGGCCCGGGTGGCTCAATCAGTTAGCTAGATGGATTACCTAACAACTCATACAAGCCTAACACCAATAAGGCGTGGATTCGCGCCCAACTTTGTAAATTACAAAAAGGGTGCACTCGACTCGCAGCCGTAAGTGATAAAGCTTACCAGTTCCTTGCCTATGGTCGGTGGTTCTCTCCGGGTACTCCGGTTTCTTCCACCACTAAAACTGGTCGCCATGATATAGTTGAAATATTGCTGAAAGTTGCGTTAAACACCAAAAACCAACCTATTTTGCCTTACGGTGGCTGTGTATACTATTAAATATCTAACTGATGGTTGATGACATATGTCAAAACTAAAAGACAGATTACATGAATTAGTCCAAATGTGTTTCATTAAAAAGAATGGTCAACGTAGATACACATATTTTGTTTTAAAAAGAGACAAATCACATTTAATAAAACAACTCCGATTCTACCAAAAAGTTCTCTGAAACTGATATTATCAAGCTGCTTGATTTGTTATTGCTTATATATTACTACTTACCCTTCTGGTACACCTGAGTTCACTCCCAGTTTTTAGAGGGGTTCGATCTTTAGTTGTATGTGCATGTTTTGTAGATCTTTGTTTGTCCTTTTGTACTTTTTCTTTTGGCCATTGTGTTGTCTGTTCTTCTTCGATATACGGATTCTGATTACCCCTTTGGTATTTTCAAACTCTTCCTACCTATGGGTACAAACTGTACTAAGTTTCATCAGAACAGAGGCTAAATCGATACCACTAACCCCATGCAACTCACTGTCCTAGCATGGTATATGCACGTCAGTCAAAGAAAAGTGGTGGGGTTTAACTAGTTTAAACTAGTTTGGCGCCTTAAAATCTGATTTAACCTACCATTTCTTTAGAAATGCCTGTACCAAGTCAGGGTCATTACGGTTTTCACAGTTTTCCGGTTGTTGACTGATTTTGTCTGTTTATATACTTATGAGTTTTGACTTTCCCTTTGTAAGATTGTTCGGAGTTCGGTAATTTTGTTATTACCTTTATTTAGTTTTATGGGCACAAACGTCACTCTCGCATAAGAAAAAGAAATCGCTTAACAACATTTTAGAATAGACATTTGGTTCAGAATATAGTACAGTGCAGTCGAAGACATACCGTGATGAGTCGTTGTTGTGACGCTCATATATGTGTATTTGCTCTGTTTGGCATATCTTCGGGGTTTCTTATGTATTTGGAGTGTTACTCGCTATCACCCAACATGCACGGGAGCGTGGGTAGATGGGCTAAACGGACCAGGGGGTGTATCGGTGCCGCTGGGAGGGGTGATGTGTCTGCCGCTGTGATTTGTCACGCTATGTCTCTGACTGTACTGTAGCTTTACCCTTTGCCTACCGAAACAATATGTTTACCGTATGTTACTGATTGTCCCATAGACTTTGAGAATGACTTAGTGACTCTTGTACATCATAAACATTTATATTGATTTCCACTTGTCATTGAACAAAACGATTGTATGTAATGTTCTGTTCTGGTCTTAGTTATTCTATAAATATGTTAGAAAATAGAGGGAAATAGTTGGAATATACTCTGTCTACAGAGAATATGATATATATATATGGCATATAGCTATTAAGATAGTAGATTTACCTTCTAACTTGCCAATTTTTCACCTATTCCTTCCAAATTTATTCAATAACATTGATCATTTCAGTTTTATCACGTAGACCAGATCCAGTGAACATTTCACATATGTCCAGCTGCATTTTCAAAAATACGTTTATTCATACAGACTAAGCAAGTGTACGTTAGTTAGGGTAAATACTTTCTTTCTTTCTTTATTTTTTTTATTAATGCCATTTGGGTGTGTTTGTTTTTTATACAGTGAAAATGTGTATGCAGTGTGCAGGAGTTAATTGCGTTTTCTCATATGGTCTGTAGCTATATATACAAATGTATTAGAAAAACATCTCTGAAATAGAATGCACTTTTATTGTTGTAGACTATGTAAGGTCTATTGTATACACAATTAAGTTTACTTAATTCATATTATATGATCCACTCATGTGACAAAACATGTATATATATATATATATATATATGCATGTGTGTGTGTGTGTGTGTGTGTGTTTGTGTGTGTGTATGTGGTCGAGTGGTCTAGGGCGCTGTCCGTAAGGCTAAGCGAATGGTACGGCAGTGCATCAATGGTGTGGGTTCAAATCCCGTCGAGGGAAGAACAAAAATCTGACAGCTCTAAAATCTAATTCTAACACTGTTTGGTTTAATTTTCAGACGTATATATATGTGTGTGTATATATATGTGTGTGTATATACATGGTTTAATGAACCTAAGAGCAAGACTATAATATTAGAATTGTGAGTGAAAATTCAAAGAAACAATTTGTGTTTGTGTTGTAAATTATTTAGACCTCTTTTAATTACATATCAGTGACTCAGAATGGTAGTAACACTTTATAGGTTGAAGCTCTAAACATCACAGGCATTTAATTCATTACAGACTGACTTAGATTAAAGTTAACTGTGAACAGCAATATCTCTTCAAATTTATCTATTTTTTTATTTTTTTCCTACTCTGCAAAATTTCCTTTTTTTATTTATTCTTACTATAATTACATATATTTATAAGAACCAGAATTTATACATGTATGTACACATGAAAATTGCACCATGGGAAAGGGTGGGGAAATTGTATATATCTTTTGTAAATGAACAGTATGAGTACATGCATGAGACTTATGGCAGTGTAGAAATGTATACTATTTACAATTTATTACTTTTTATTGGTTTACCAATGCCGCTTCCAGATACATTGATTGATTATATATGTCTTTATAATTTCAAGATAGTAGTTTGTCACAAATTCCTTTTTCTTAAATATATGTCGGCTGTAGTCATTGGGTCAGTTAATTGTAGGGGACTATCAAATAATGTAAAGCGTTGTGATATTTATAATAAATGTAGAGATACAGTATGTATGATATATCATAGTATCAAACAAAGAGAAAAACAATGGCAGCACGAATGGGGATATATGAGCAGGTTTGGCTCTCACTCCAGTGCAAGCAGGGGTAGCAGTGCTTTTTAAAATTCATTTGAATTTCATATAAATCAGGAAATCATTGATGAATGTGGCAACTTTATTATTCTAGATATCAATATTCAAGACTATAGAATGACATTAGTTGCAATATATGGTCCTAATGAAGATAATCCAGATTTTTTTTTTAAAAGTTAGTATTTAACCAGTTTGATAATTCATCAGTGATAATAGGAGGTGATTGGAGTGTTGTTCAGGACTATAGAGTAGATACTGTCAATTATATAGGAGAAAATAATCCCAAGTCTAAATTAGAAATTCATCAAATGATTAATAGTATGGATCTGGTTGATGGTTGGAAAGATAAAAATCCTGGCGTTAGGAGATACACATACACCTAATAAAAAGCAGAGTCGACTTGACTATTTTCTTGTATTATCTGACACAGAATATTTTGTTCAGTCATCAGATATTGGATTAAGTTATAGATCAGTTAGTATAGTTCTAAAATTTTTGAATCAAACTAGAGGCAGGGGGACATGGAAATTCAATAATTATCTGTTAAGGGATGAGGAATTTGCTAAAAAAGTAAAAGATGATATTAAACAGGTAATAGAAGAATATGAATGTAACCCATCAGTTGATTTAGATAATTGTGTTAAAGACTTTAATATTAGTTTTCAGCTTCTGTGGGAAATGGTTAAAATGAAAATTAGGGGGTCAGCAATTTCTTTAACATCATATAAGAAAAAACAACATAATAAAAGTGAAAGAGAAATACAAGGTAAGTTGATCAATTTAAATAAACAGTATATTTTAAATCCTTCTGACTCATTAAATAAAGATATGGAAAAAGCAGAGATGGAACTAAAAATCTTGAGAGAGAAAAAGGTAAATGGTATTATAACAAGGGCAAAGGCAAAATGGCAAGTTGAAGGGGAAAAAAGTACCCGCTATCTCTGTAATCTTGAGAAAAGGCATTACCTTGAAAAAACTATTCCTAATCTAATTTTGGATAATAATATAAAAACCTCTGACAAAAACGTGATTCAGTCAGAACTTCAATTGTTTTACAAAAAAATATACTCGAGCACTGAGCCAATTATCAATAAATCCCATGTTGACCTTTTCTTTAATAGCAACAATTCATTTATAACAAAACCTACTAAAGAGGAAGTTGTTAAATGTGAGGTTTATCTTACATTTCAGGAATGCCTCTTTCCTTTAAAAAAAAATATGAAAATTTTTAAATCACCTGGTATTGATGGCTTTACTGTAGAATATTACAAGTTTTTTTTGGAATGATATTACAATCCTTCTTATGAAATGCTTAAATTAGAGTCTTGATAATGGTAAATTCTCTGTTAGTCAACGTCAAGGGTTGATCACATGCATTCCAAAAGAGGGAAAGCCAAAACATTTTCTTAAAAATTGGCGTCCCATTACACTTTTGAATGTTGATTTTAAAATTGCATCAGCCTGTATAGCAAATAGAATAAAACCGATACTTAGAAATATTATCAGTGAAACACAAAAAGGGTTTTTAAAAGGTAGGTATATAGTGGAGTGCACTAGATTTATATACGATTTGATAGATAAGTTAGAAGAAGATGATATACCAGGTCTTTTACTATTGATAGATTTTGAGAAAGCTTTCGACAACAGTGGCATGGTCATTTATTGAAAAAACGTTGCAATTTTACGGTTTTTGACCATCTCTTCAAAAATGGATAAAAGCCTTGTATTGTGATATAAGTAGCGCAGTTACTAACAGTGGGCATGTTTCTGAATTTTTCTCATTGGGAAGATGTGTTCAACAAAGAGACCCTCTGTCATCTTATTTATTTATTCTTGTTTTAGAACTCTTGAATGCTGCAATTAAAAACGACCCAGAAATAACAGGGATACACATAAATGATTCTGAGTACTTATTAAATTAATATGCTGATGACTCCTCATTGATATTAGATGATAACCCGAAATCACTTGATCAATCATTATTTATGTTTAATACATTTTCAGAATGCGCTGGACTGAGAGTTAATTTTGACAAGACCGAAGCAATATGGCTTGGTCTCAAGGCGGAGATACCATGAACAGCTCCTTCCAGATAAACATTTATCATGGAACTTTTCTGGAAAATTTAAGTTATTGGGTATTAGTTTTAATTTGTCTGAATCTGATAAAACACTGGAAAATTTTACAGAAAAAGTTCAATCAGTGAAAAAAATATTAAACTTGTGGCCTTATAGAGATCTTACATACATTGGTAAAGTCACTGTTATTAAGACTCTAGCTCTTCCTATTCTAGTTCAATGCCTTACTGTTTTACCAAACTCTCCAGATTCAATTTTGAATAATATTGAAAAAATATTTTATAAGTTTTTATGGAATGGTAAAAAGGACAAGATCAAGAGATCCATTATTATCAATGAATATGAAGAAGGAGGACTAAAAATGCCACATATTCAATCCATTTACAAAGCACTTAAAATGTCCTGGCTTCATAAATTACTTGACCCTTTCAGTCATTCACCATGGAAAGTACTTTTATTGGGTTCTATGCACAAATGGGGAGGAAGTAATATATTATACTTGAGTAAAGAGGGTCTAGAAAAAGTAGCAGAAAAAGTTAACCCGTTTTGGAAAGATGTTTACTTGAATTTATCAGAGCTGAAACAGGAAAAGGGGGAGTTAGTGGATAGTCAACACGTCTTGAGCCAGCCCATATGGTTAAATCCCTTGATAAAAATAGGTGGTAATATGTGTATGAACAAAATATGTTGTGAAAATGGTGTCTTTTTTGTAAATGATTTAATATCAGAAAATAAAATGCTTTTCACATGAGGAATTTAAGAATCACTGTAATATTAGAATACATTTTATAGAATATTTCAGTATTCTAAGTGTCATTCCACATAGATGGAAACTTCTGATAAGAGGGGTAGGAAAATTAAACTTAATTGAAAATGACATTGTTGATAGACTGAAAAGGGACCCTAAGCCATGCAAATACTTTTCAAAACAATATATGTTCAATGTAAAAATGCTTCCTTTAAACATTCAGAGTAAATGGGAAAAGGAAGTTCATATGGGCGTTGTTATTGAGGATTATAAATTGGAGTTTTATTTACTGTATACCTTTCACTAAATTACAGAACTTTCAATATAAACTTATACACAGAATCTTAATTACAAATTCCTTTCTATATAAATGTGGGTTAAAAGAAACTGAGCTATCTACATTTTGTACAGAAACCAAAGAAAGTCTGGTTCACATTTTTTGGGAATGTAATTATGCTCGGAACTTTTGGTTATCAATTGGCAATTTCCTGAAAATATGTGGTCTTAGCTTACCCTTTAATGCAAAGGACATAATTCTTGGCTTGACTGAACACAGTTCAGCCCAGGGCACAACCAACAATGTTTTAATTATTTTGAAATATTATATATATGTCTACAGATGCAAATGTAGGGACCTTGATTTAGAAGGTGGTCTTGAATTCCTGAAATATGCTATGAATATATGAATATCTGTCCCCAGTACAAAAGGAACAAGCTAAAAGAAAATGGTTAGATCTGGAGGCGGTATTGAGTGGTTAATATTTAAGAAATAATTCATGGCAGGCATAGCGCTGTGCAAATTTACACATGAGCTGGGCATTAAATATATTTTCGATCTTTTACACACATCATCGGATTCCTAATAAACATATGATGACAATTAATTTTGATACGATCACAAATAATTATGAAGTTATTTATGTGATCAAAACTGTGATGAAATATCATTTAAAAAAAATAGATACGAGTTTTCATCAGCCTCTTCCAAATCTGGTTCAACGTTTATTTGCTGACGTCATAAATGACGCGATTTGGTTTATGAATATTCATGAGCAAAATCACCCATGATTTCTGGCTATGGTCATCCTGTGACGTTGTTTACAAGGGACGCTGATTGACACAAGCTGGTTACTGGTTTATTTTTCGATTTTGTCAGCATTTTACTTGTTTGAGTAGCAAAATTCAAAATGCCATCAAATTGGAAAATATCTGTAACTTAATTACATCACCATCTAGTTATCAATGTATACGTAGGAAAACAAGGGCAGTGCATTTTGTTATTCATGGCACGGCACATGTCAATGGAATGTATGTGTGCGTACTGGAGATCCCCAAATGTAAATTTTCAAAACAAATGATAAAAGAATACTTAGTTACAGAATATTTATTTATAACTGAGAGGGAATTTTTATTTTAAGGACTTTGAAAATACGTTATATGCCGGTGTTTTGTTTGTTTACACTCGGTCGTCACGGTAATTTCACAGCGGGAGTCACATTGGAACAGCCAGATTTGCTGTGTACTGCGCTAAATATAGAGTTGTTGAGTATTATCGTGTGTGCCGTTTTATAGACGTCATATTAGAATATTATATATCTATTATACTAAAAATATATGTTACCTTGTATAACTTAAAATGCATTGCTAACTTTGAATTTCAAAAGTTATTACAAAACAGTATGTTATGAAGATCAACTTGTTTTTACATTGCAACTTTGGTGCATTGAAACATTGTGTTTATAGAATCATGTATGTATAAATCTGTTCTTGGAAATATAAGCAAATTACAAAAAAATAAAACATTTTAGAATGTCATATTTTTAAATTATATGCAAATAAGTATTTTTTTTTATATTTGTGCAATGTATTGCAAAAATATATTTCTTCTAAAACATGTAGATATAAATAAATATACACTAATTAAACGTTTATTGTTTGTTTATTATACTGTATACACATGTCATGTCATGTCCACCATTATAGTTTTTCAATATAAAGTCATGACTGTATGTGGTACGAAATGTATCATGTAGTTGTTGCCCATGGAATATCGGTCTATCTAAAATTTCGTTTTGTTTAATAATCCGTAATATGCTTCATCAAGTTTTTCAAAAATGAAGTTTATATGGTTGTCCAAATTATTATCGGCAACAACACTGTGGTACAAAAATTATCACTGTGGTTCAAAATTTATCACGTAGTCACTGCTCATGGAATATCGGTCTGTCTAAAATTTCGTTTTGCTTAATAATCCATAATCTGCTTCACCAAGGTGATAAAAATGAATGTATATGGTAACGTCGAAATTATGATCAGCAATAAAATTGTGGTACAAAATTTAGCATGTAGTCATTGCTCATGGAATATCGGTCTATCTAAGCTTTCGTTTCGTTCAATAATCCGTAATCTGTTTAACCACAAGTTGCACAATAATCTAATTATATGGTAACGTTCAAATTATTGACGGTACAGTAAAAACAAATAATCTGCTTCACAAGTTTGCTAAAAAATTAAAGTTTATATGTTAAAATGCACATTATTTCGGGTAATAACTTATAAATAAAAAAAATATGATGACTTTTTTCTTCTTTTTTGTACATGCAAATATATTCATTCCAGCTAACCTAGACCATAACGGAATCCATCGCAAATGTTAAACTGGATTATAAAATCCACCGCACATGTCAACACATGTCGTCTTACAGTGGCTATTGTTCATACAGAAAGCACATATGCCTCCAGAATTGGCATCACATATTCCACAATACTTATTCGACAAATTGCACAAATTGCACTTCTTACATCTCTCCTCCATCAAAAGCATTTGCATTATCCCAAATTGCATTTGTGCAAGCACTGCACAAGAAGACAACATAAAGAACATCACTAGATATTTCATTCTTGAATCTTGACAGAATTTTTTTACTTGGTCCGACACTGTACCAAAGAATTTAAGTTTTTGGTCCGACACTGCAACAATTTGTTTTACGTGTGCACGCCTTAAGACCTGGTCGAGTATGCATGGAGAAAAACGTGACCAGTTATTAGCGGTTTATTATAATGATACATGTGTATATATTTTATATTAATAGACAATGACTTACCTTTTGATTTATGGGGTTACCGTTCAAATTGATGTTGTACATTTGTTTTTATTGTTATGTTCCCGTACAGAATATACATAAAATATTTGCCGCTGGTATTAAGCAACAATTAATCTATCATATAGTGTATACAATTATCAGATAATTACTACATGTACATGTAGGTACAGACTAGATACATGTAGAGCATAGTACATACAGTATTGTTAAGGTTAATACTGTAATCAATGCATTTAGTGCATATATAAATGTGTACGCATAAACCCATGCCTTTGCGTATAAAGTCTCCTGGTACTGTCGTCCTCTGACGCTAAAAGTGGAAAAAGACACTGACCTGAAGAACGCGAACAGCGCTGTAGATACACTATACGAAATACAACCAAATGTTTTTGACTTTTTGTGTATAAATTCTACAATTGTTTCCGCACATACAGGGCCTGACTATGGCCTATTGGGGCCCATATGCTAATGAAATGATCCCCCCGTCAGACGGAGCCACACTCTAACTCGTCAAGCATAGCAGTATACAAACGCTAAAATTGAAATTCTATTCAAAAGGAAATACATTGCATGCTAAAAAGACATCACCAGACAAGAACACAATTAAGTCTGATGAGGAAGTCACATTTTTATCGTTTCAATCACTATAAAAGCAATTGATTTAAGAAAAAATAACTTCCTCAATACTACAGAAAGAAACTGATTGCCGGTTCATTTTATCTATATTAGTGTTGTTTAACCTGAAGAAACTGGTTGCCGGTTTATTATTTTAGTATTGTCTAAACCAAAAGGTACACTTGTAATTTATAAAAGTTAAGTGTATTATGCGATTTGATTGATTGATTGCTTTAATCCAAAGCATTTGTTGCCTTTTCGTAATTTTAGCGTTGTCTAATACAAAATAATGATTGCCGGTTCATTATACATGTATTATTGCTGTTTAACCTATATAAACTGGTTGTCGGTTCATTATACATGTATTATTGCTGTTTAACCTATATAAACTGGTTGTCGGTTCATTATACATGTATTATTGCTGTTTAACCTATATAAACTGGTTGTCGGTTCATTATACATGTATTATTGCTGTTTAACCTATATAAACTGGTTGTCGGTTCATTATACATGTATTATTGCTGTTTAACCTATATAAACTGGTTGTCGGTTCATTGTACATGTATTATTGCTGTTTAACCTATATAAACTGGTTGTCGGTTCATTATACATGTATTATTGCTGTTTAACCTATATAAACTGGTTGTCGGTTCATTATACATGTATTAGTGTTGGCTAACCTAAAGAAACTGGTTGCCGGTTCATTATACACGTATTAGTGTTGTCTAAGATAAAGAAACTGGTTGCCGGTTCATTATTTTAGTATTGTCTAAACCAAAAGGTACACTTGTAATTTATAAAAGTTAAGTGTATTATGCGATTTGATTGATTGATTGCTTTAATCCAAAGCATTTGTTGCCTTTTCGTAATTTTAGCGTTGTCTAACACAAAATAATGATTGCCGGTTCATTATACATGTATTATTGCTGTTTAACCTATATAAAGTGGTTGTCGGTTCATTATACATGTATTATTGCTGTTTAACCTATATAAACTGGTTGTCGGTTCATTATACATGTATTATTGCTGTTTAACCTATATAAACTGGTTGTCGGTTCATTATACATGTATTATTGCTGTTTAACCTATATAAACTGGTTGTCGGTTCATTATACATGTATTATTGCTGTTTAACCTATATAAACTGGTTGTCGGTTCATTATACATGTATTATTGCTGTTTAACCTATATAAAGTGGTTGTCGGTTCATTATACATGTATTATTGCTGTTTAACCTATATAAACTGGTTGTCGGTTCATTATACATGTATTATTGCTGTTTAACCTATATAAAGTGGTTGTCGGTTCATTATACATGTATTATTGCTGTTTAACCTATATAAAGTGGTTGTCGGTTCATTATACATGTATTAGTGTTGCTTAACCTATATAAACTGGTTGTCGGTTCATTATACATGTATTATTGCTGTTTAACCTATATAAACTGGTTGTCGGTTCATTATACATGTATTTTTGCTGTTTAACCTATATAAACTGGTTGTCGGTTCATTATACATATATTATTGCTGTTTAACCTATATAAACTGGTTGTCGGTTCATTATACATGTATTATTGCTGTTTAACCTATATAAACTGGTTGTCGGTTCATTATACATGTATTATTGCTGTTTAACCTATATAAACTGGTTGTCGGTTCATTATACATGTATTATTGCTGTTTAACCTATATAAACTGGTTGTCGGTTCATTATACATGTATTATTGCTGTTTAACCTATATAAACTGGTTGTCGGTTCATTATACATGTATTATTGCTGTTTAACCTATATAAACTGGTTGTCGGTTCATTATACATGTATTATTGCTGTTTAACCTATATAAACTGGTTGTCGGTTCATTATACATGTATTATTGCTGTTTAACCTATATAAACTGGTTGTCGGTTCATTATACATGTATTATTGCTGTTTAACCTATATAAACTGGTTGTCGGTTCATTATACATGTATTATTGCTGTTTAACCTATATAAACTGGTTGTCGGTTCATTATACATGTATTAGTGTTGGCTAACCTAAAGAAACTGGTTGCCGGTTCATTATACACGTATTAGTGTTGTCTAAGATAAAGAAACTGGTTGCCGGTTCATTATTTTAGTATTGTCTAAACCAAAAGGTACACTTGTAATTTATAAAAGTTAAGTGTATTATGCGATTTGATTGATTGATTGCTTTAATCCAAAGCATTTGTTGCCTTTTCGTAATTTTAGCGTTGTCTAACACAAAATAATGATTGCCGGTTCATTATACATGTATTATTGCTGTTTAACCTATATAAAGTGGTTGTCGGTTCATTATACATGTATTATTGCTGTTTAACCTATATAAAGTGGTTGTCGGTTCATTATACATGTATTAGTGTTGCTTAACCTATATAAACTGGTTGTCGGTTCATTATACATGTATTATTGCTGTTTAACCTATATAAAGTGGTTGTCGGTTCATTATACATGTATTATTGCTGTTTAACCTATATAAACTGGTTGTCGGTTCATTATACATGTATTATTGCTGTTTAACCTATATAAACTGGTTGTCGGTTCATTATACATGTATTATTGCTGTTTAACCTATATAAACTGGTTGTCGGTTCATTATACATGTATTATTGCTGTTTAACCTATATAAACTGGTTGTCGGTTCATTATACATGTATTATTGCTGTTTAACCTATATAAACTGGTTGTCGGTTCATTATACATGTATTAGTGTTGGCTAACCTAAAGAAACTGGTTGCCGGTTCATTATACACGTATTAGTGTTGTCTAAGATAAAGAAACTGGTTGCCGGTTCATTATTTTAGTATTGTCTAAACCAAAAGGTACACTTGTAATTTATAAAAGTTAAGTGTATTATGCGATTTGATTGATTGATTGCTTTAATCCAAAGCATTTGTTGCCTTTTCGTAATTTTAGCGTTGTCTAACACAAAATAATGATTGCCGGTTCATTATACATGTATTATTGCTGTTTAACCTATATAAAGTGGTTGTCGGTTCATTATACATGTATTATTGCTGTTTAACCTATATAAAGTGGTTGTCGGTTCATTATACATGTATTAGTGTTGCTTAACCTATATAAACTGGTTGTCGGTTCATTATACATGTATTATTGCTGTTTAACCTATATAAAGTGGTTGTCGGTTCATTATACATGTATTATTGCTGTTTAACCTATATAAACTGGTTGTCGGTTCATTATACATGTATTAGTGTTGCTTAACCTATATAAACTGCTTGTCGGTTCATAATACATGTATTATTGCTGTTTAACCTATATAAACTGGTTGTCGGTTCATTATACATGTATTATTGCTGTTTAACCTATATAAACTGGTTGTCGGTTCATTATACATGTATTATTGCTGTTTAACCTATATAAACTGGTTGTCGGTTCATTATACATGTATTAGTGTTGGCTAACCTAAAGAAACTGGTTGCCGGTTCATTATACACGTATTAGTGTTGTCTAAGATAAAGAAACTGGTTGCCGGTTCATTATTTTAGTATTGTCTAAACCAAAAGGTACACTTGTAATTTATAAAAGTTAAGTGTATTATGCGATTTGATTGATTGATTGCTTTAATCCAAAGCATTTGTTGCCTTTTCGTAATTTTAGCGTTGTCTAACACAAAATAATGATTGCCGGTTCATTATACATGTATTATTGCTGTTTAACCTATATAAAGTGGTTGTCGGTTCATTATACATGTATTATTGCTGTTTAACCTATATAAAGTGGTTGTCGGTTCATTATACATGTATTAGTGTTGCTTAACCTATATAAACTGGTTGTCGGTTCATTATACATGTATTATTGCTGTTTAACCTATATAAAGTGGTTGTCGGTTCATTATACATGTATTATTGCTGTTTAACCTATATAAACTGGTTGTCGGTTCATTATACATGTATTAGTGTTGCTTAACCTATATAAACTGCTTGTCGGTTCATTATACATGTATTATTGCTGTTTAACCTATATAAACTGGTTGTCGGTTCATTATACATGTATTATTGCTGTTTAACCTATATAAACTGGTTGTCGGTTCATTATACATGTATTATTGCTGTTTAACCTATATAAACTGGTTGTCGGTTCATTATACATGTATTATTGCTGTTTAACTTATACAAACTGGTTGTCGGTTCATTATACATGTATTATTGTTGTTTAACCTATATAAACTGGTTGTCGGTTCATTATACATGTATTATTGCTGTTTAACCTATATAAACTGGTTGTCGGTTCATTATACATGTATTATTGCTGTTTAACCTATATAAACTGGTTGTCGGTTCATTATACATGTATTATTGCTGTTTAACCTATATAAACTGGTTGTCGGTTCATTATACATGTATTAGTGTTGGCTAACCTAAAGAAACTGGTTGCCGGTTCATTATACACGTATTAGTGTTGTCTAAGATAAAGAAACTGGTTGCCGGTTCATTATTTTAGTATTGTCTAAACCAAAAGGTACACTTGTAATTTATAAAAGTTAAGTGTATTATGCGATTTGATTGATTGATTGCTTTAATCCAAAGCATTTGTTGCCTTTTCGTAATTTTAGCGTTGTCTAACACAAAATAATGATTGCCGGTTCATTATACATGTATTATTGCTGTTTAACCTATATAAAGTGGTTGTCGGTTCATTATACATGTATTATTGCTGTTTAACCTATATAAACTGGTTGTCGGTTCATTATACATGTATTATTGCTGTTTAACCTATATAAAGTGGTTGTCGGTTCATTATACATGTATTATTGCTGTTTAACCTATATAAACTGGTTGTCGGTTCATTATACATGTATTATTGCTGTTTAACCTATATAAACTGGTTGTCGGTTCATTATACATGTATTAGTGTTGGCTAACCTAAAGAAACTGGTTGCCGGTTCATTATACACGTATTAGTGTTGTCTAAGATAAAGAAACTGGTTGCCGGTTCATTATTTTAGTATTGTCTAAACCAAAAGGTACACTTGTAATTTATAAAAGTTAAGTGTATTATGCGATTTGATTGATTGATTGCTTTAATCCAAAGCATTTGTTGCCTTTTCGTAATTTTAGCGTTGTCTAACACAAAATAATGATTGCCGGTTCATTATACATGTATTATTGCTGTTTAACCTATATAAAGTGGTTGTCGGTTCATTATACATGTATTATTGCTGTTTAACCTATATAAACTGGTTGTCGGTTCATTATACATGTATTATTGCTGTTTAACCTATATAAAGTGGTTGTCGGTTCATTATACATGTATTATTGCTGTTTAACCTATATAAACTGGTTGTCGGTTCATTATACATGTATTATTGCTGTTTAACCTATATACACTGGTTGTCGGTTCATTATACATGTATTATTGCTGTTTAACCTATATAAACTGATTGTCGGTTCATTATACATGTATTATTGCTGTTTAACCTATATAAACTGGTTGTCGGTTCATTATACATGTATTATTGCTGTTTAACTTATATAAACTGGTTGTCGGTTCATTATACATGTATTATTGCTGTTTAACCTATATAAAGTGGTTGTCGGTTCATTATACATGTATTAGTGTTGCTTAACCTATATAAACTGGTTGTCGGTTCATTATACATGTATTATTGCTGTTTAACCTATATAAACTGGTTGTCGGTTCATTATACATGTATTTTTGCTGTTTAACCTATATAAACTGGTTGTCGGTTCATTATACATGTATTATTGCTGTTTAACCTATATAAACTGGTTGTCGGTTCATTATACATGTATTATTGCTGTTTAACCTATATAAACTGGTTGTCGGTTCATTATACATGTATTATTGCTGTTTAACCTATATAAACTGGTTGTCGGTTCATTATACATGTATTATTGCTGTTTAACCTATATAAACTGGTTGTCGGTTCATTATACATGTATTATTGCTGTTTAACCTATATAAACTGGTTGTCGGTTCATTATACATGTATTATTGCTGTTTAACCTATATAAACTGGTTGTCGGTTCATTATACATGTATTATTGCTGTTTAACCTATATAAACTGGTTGTCGGTTCATTATACATGTATTATTGCTGTTTAACCTATATAAACTGGTTGTCGGTTCATTATACATGTATTATTGCTGTTTAACCTATATAAACTGGTTGTCGGTTCATTATACATGTATTATTGCTGTTTAACCTATATAAACTGGTTGTCGGTTCATTATACATGTATTATTGCTGTTTAACCTATATAAACTGGTTGTCGGTTCATTATACATGTATTATTGCTGTTTAACCTATATAAACTGGTTGTCGGTTCATTATACATGTATTAGTGTTGGCTAACCTAAAGAAACTGGTTGCCGGTTCATTATACACGTATTAGTGTTGTCTAAGATAAAGAAACTGGTTGCCGGTTCATTATTTTAGTATTGTCTAAACCAAAAGGTACACTTGTAATTTATAAAAGTTAAGTGTATTATGCGATTTGATTGATTGATTGCTTTAATCCAAAGCATTTGTTGCCTTTTCGTAATTTTAGCGTTGTCTAACACAAAATAATGATTGCCGGTTCATTATACATGTATTATTGCTGTTTAACCTATATAAAGTGGTTGTCGGTTCATTATACATGTATTATTGCTGTTTAACCTATATAAAGTGGTTGTCGGTTCATTATACATGTATTAGTGTTGCTTAACCTATATAAACTGGTTGTCGGTTCATTATACATGTATTATTGCTGTTTAACCTATATAAAGTGGTTGTCGGTTCATTATACATGTATTATTGCTGTTTAACCTATATAAACTGGTTGTCGGTTCATTATACATGTATTAGTGTTGCTTAACCTATATAAACTGCTTGTCGGTTCATTATACATGTATTATTGCTGTTTAACCTATATAAACTGGTTGTCGGTTCATTATACATGTATTATTGCTGTTTAACCTATATAAACTGGTTGTCGGTTCATTATACATGTATTATTGCTGTTTAACCTATATAAACTGGTTGTCGGTTCATTATACATGTATTATTGCTGTTTAACCTATACAAACTGGTTGTCGGTTCATTATACATGTATTATTGTTGTTTAACCTATATAAACTGGTTGTCGGTTCATTATACATGTATTATTGCTGTTTAACCTATATAAACTGGTTGTCGGTTCATTATACATGTATTATTGCTGTTTAACCTATATAAACTGGTTGTCGGTTCATTATACATGTATTATTGCTGTTTAACCTATATAAACTGGTTGTCGGTTCATTATACATGTATTAGTGTTGGCTAACCTAAAGAAACTGGTTGCCGGTTCATTATACACGTATTAGTGTTGTCTAAGATAAAGAAACTGGTTGCCGGTTCATTATTTTAGTATTGTCTAAACCAAAAGGTACACTTGTAATTTATAAAAGTTAAGTGTATTATGCGATTTGATTGATTGATTGCTTTAATCCAAAGCATTTGTTGCCTTTTCGTAATTTTAGCGTTGTCTAACACAAAATAATGATTGCCGGTTCATTATACATGTATTATTGCTGTTTAACCTATATAAAGTGGTTGTCGGTTCATTATACATGTATTATTGCTGTTTAACCTATATAAACTGGTTGTCGGTTCATTATACATGTATTATTGCTGTTTAACCTATATAAAGTGGTTGTCGGTTCATTATACATGTATTATTGCTGTTTAACCTATATAAACTGGTTGTCGGTTCATTATACATGTATTATTGCTGTTTAACCTATATACACTGGTTGTCGGTTCATTATACATGTATTATTGCTGTTTAACCTATATAAACTGGTTGTCGGTTCATTATACATGTATTATTGCTGTTTAACCTATATAAACTGGTTGTCGGTTCATTATACATGTATTATTGCTGTTTAACTTATATAAACTGGTTGTCGGTTCATTATACATGTATTATTGCTGTTTAACCTATATAAAGTGGTTGTCGGTTCATTATACATGTATTAGTGTTGCTTAACCTATATAAACTGGTTGTCGGTTCATTATACATGTATTATTGCTGTTTAACCTATATAAACTGGTTGTCGGTTCATTATACATGTATTTTTGCTGTTTAACCTATATAAACTGGTTGTCGGTTCATTATACATGTATTATTGCTGTTTAACCTATATAAACTGGTTGTCGGTTCATTATACATGTATTATTGCTGTTTAACCTATATAAACTGGTTGTCGGTTCATTATACATGTATTATTGCTGTTTAACCTATATAAACTGGTTGTCGGTTCATTATACATGTATTATTGCTGTTTAACCTATATAAACTGGTTGTCGGTTCATTATACATGTATTATTGCTGTTTAACCTATATAAACTGGTTGTCGGTTCATTATACATGTATTATTGCTGTTTAACCTATATAAACTGGTTGTCGGTTCATTATACATGTATTATTGCTGTTTAACCTATATAAACTGGTTGTCGGTTCATTATACATGTATTATTGCTGTTTAACCTATATAAACTGGTTGTCGGTTCATTATACATGTATTATTGCTGTTTAACCTATATAAACTGGTTGTCGGTTCATTATACATGTATTATTGCTGTTTAACCTATATAAACTGGTTGTCGGTTCATTATACATGTATTATTGCTGTTTAACCTATATAAACTAGTTGTCGGTTCATTATACATGCATTATTGCTGTTTAACCTATATAAACTGGTTGTCGGTTCATTATACATGTATTAGTGTTGGCTAACCTAAAGAAACTGGTTGCCGGTTCATTATACACGTATTAGTGTTGTCTAAGATAAAGAAACTGGTTGCCGGTTCATTATTTTAGTGTTGTCTAACCCAAAGTACACTTGTAATTGATAAAAGTGACGATTATAATGAGATTTGATTGGTTGTTATTTAATGTCAAGTGAGCAGTATTTCAGCCATTCGGAAATCCTCGGGTGTTTCGGTACTCAACACTAACCTCGAACGTCATGTATTTTTTTTCGATATAAGCACGTGGTGCTTAGAATGCTGTTGTCAAAACAGTCAGTGTATCACGTCAATGCCATAATGCTTCAAAAATCTACAACTGATGTGGCTTCAAATCAAAGGATAGTACCTTCTTTAACTTAGCAAGTTGCAAATGCATGAGAAGGCTGGGTGTCTCTGTTTTATTTACATGCGCTTTACTAAACGAGTAAACCATCTTCCGAAGAATTGCAATGTTTCATTTTGAAACATAGTCATCATCCTATCACAGCCTATGTGTGATGATAGAGCAGCGGAGTCACCCGATGTTGGCAGAGTGATATTTCAGCTATGCCTCCGCTATCGAAGAGGATAAGAAATGGAAATGATCGGCAAGCGTTGCCTTGTAACAAGACAACAACCAATTTTCACAAAGGGATGCTCTTCAATTGTGTTGTATATACAAGGAGTGTAGTATGCACCAATCATGAATCGCTCATCTATGTACCACGGAGGATCTCGTAAGCTTATAACTTGTGTTTGATCCATTGTCTGTATTTGCTTGACAATAAGATATGCTTAAAGTAACGTATGTACCACCCTTATTACATGTTTTGGATTTTATTTGTCTCATATATACAGAGGAAATCCCAATTTAAATGATTATACAGGGAGCGTAAAATGTCCGCTTTGTCATACCCAGGTTACCACCGGCAGACCACTAACTTAAGATACTACTAAGTAAAACATCTGGGTTTACTACTGTATGTAGCAAATTAATCTCAAGGTTTATAGCTAATTGCCCGAGGCCGCTGAAGTGTTTTCAAATACAAGCTGATAAGTGTATAACATCGCCTTGTTAATTTGCTGATCATAATTAGAAATTTATTACGATTTATAGATAGTGGAGATTAATTTTATTCTCGAATTAAGTGACCGCTGACAACAAACAGCCATTAGTAAATACATTTCATGGGAAATGAGATCTTGAGCATAAAATCTAATTTCCGGTTTTATATCGTTTCAGGGAACAACGAAATGGGTTTCCTATAATAAATCTTCCAAACCGGAAGTGGAAATACAATTTGCATTGTGGGTTTACTTTATCTTGCACTTCTTGACATCACTTTGATGTTAGCCGGCTGTATATAATCACACGTAAACACAATCATATGTATTGGATTGTTCTGATTTTTACATTGATGTTTGTTCTGATATTCAGATTCTCGATGGCGAAGACCAAAATTGGTCACGAGTTCAAAACATGAGAGCAACTGATAAAGTTTTACATCTTTTTAATATGTCTTATTTCGAATTTTTGCCTCAATGATTGTCTCCTTTAACACTATGCCAATACAATGTATTTGTGATTATTCAACTATATTGTGTTATCCCAGAAAGATGATAACATCATGTCAACAACTGAACATCAGCAGATTAGATGCATCTTTTTATTTGTTTATTTGTTTATTTGTATTTCCATTTTTAGATTCAATTATCAAGAAAAGCGCGGGGGATTAGGATCCAATTGACCGGTTTAACTCCGCAACATTTTTGCGCCTGTCCCAAGCCAGTATCTGTATTTCCAGCATTACACGTCACAGTGTGTTCAACCGTGTGTTGTACTTAACGCCACCTTCAACCATATGCAAGTCATATCGTGGAGGTCAGTTTTATTGGAGTATCCGGAGAATACAAACGACCTGCTGCCAGTCACTGACAAACTTGTTGACATAATATTGTATCGATTACACATATCCATAAGCGGGTTTCGAACTCACTACTTTAGGCGCTGATTCCATAAGTAGTTGTAAATGCAACTCGAATCCCTTTCAGGTCAAACCAAGCACTATAAAATTGGTATGTTTTGCTTCGCCGCTAATGACGCGGCATTGAGAAGTAAGATCTAGGAATCTGTGGATCGGACTCAAGATAAAGTGTCAGATTTGAGCAACATGTCTACACGCGGACTGTTGTTTCAATTAGCTAGCACTATTTAAAAAGTCCAACCAAGCGTGTTGGTCTAGTAATAAACGGACATCACTATCATCATCTTATCGAATATGTAAATTTTGCTCGCCATGATATCACTAACAAGTTGCTCATTTGGCGTTAAACAACTACCACTCGCCATGATATGACTGACAAGTTGCTTATTTGGCGCTAAACAACTACCACTCGCCATGATATGACTGACAAGTTGATCATTTTGGCGTTAAACAACTACCACTCGCCATGATATGACTGACAAGTTGCTCATTTGGCGTTAAACAACTACCACTCGCCATGATATGACTGACAAGTTGCTCATTTGGCGTTAAACAACTACCACTCGCCATGATATGACTGACAAGTTGATCATTTTGGCGTTAAACAACTACCACTCGCCATATGACTGACAAGTTGATCATTTTGGCGTTAAACAACTACCACTCACTCACACTATGCATGGCTTCTGAGGACTGTTTTTGGTATCTTCAAACTTTTGATGAATTTGGAATACATATCAAATCAAAAAATGAAAAATTTAAGCACCACATTTAACCAGTTTCTTTAGTAGGGTTCGTGTTGCTTAATCTTTCGTTTTCTGTGCAGTGTTTTGTTTACCATCGCTTGACTTCGTGTCCTATTTATTTTGATCATTTTAATTGTAGCTTCTTGCTATGGCTTCTGAATACCCCCAATTGTGTCCTCTTCAAATTTGTCTTAAATTTGTGATTAAAAAAAACATTGAACAACAAACGTCACCACGACCTACTGACATAGATAAACAAACAAAAGAAATTAATATCACCCAGAGCACAATAACCATTCCTTATTAAGTAATACGATAAAAGCTTAATATCTTGTTTTTCCATCGCACTCATAAAATTTCATAAAAGACGTAGTTTCTTCAAACATTTCGTACTTTTCTTGATAATACTTGTCAATTAATCACATCAGCCTCGGGAGGGAAAAGTATAATCATTCAATTTCCCATGTCATATGAGATTTCTTATGTCAGAAAGTTTTCGTGAGCTGTCAGCTTTGACAATGATTCCCTTTTAATCTAGAAATGGCATTTCCCAACAGATTTTCTAGATTTGTAGGTTAATGATATACAAACAAAAGTATACATAACCTTTTATATGATTAAAAAACACACAATATATCTACCACATTGATTTCAAATCCCGTCGAGGGAGAATACAAAATTGGTCAGCTCAAAAATCTACTTCTAACGCTGTTGAGTTAAATGTTCAGACATATAATATACATTATCAGTCTCGACTGTCTCGAGATGTTATATATCCCGTTTTAAAGGGCAGTGGTTTTGCTAAACGGTGAGGCGTCAGCCGAATAATACTTATTAATGTTAGAACATTCAGATAAAAATGTTTTCAGTCTCGAGATGTTATATATTCCGTTTTAAAGGGCAGTGATTTTGTTACCGAACCGTTTAACAAAATCACTGCCCTTTAAAACGGGATTTACAACATCTCGAGACTGATAACATTTTTATCTGACTGTTCTAACATTAATAAGTATGTTCTTATTATAGAAAAATATTAATACGTGTATCTTTGGAAAAAGGTCACAGAAGGCGATTATTGATTTGCTGTGCCCTATGTGTGTCGTCTGCTACAATGTAAATGGAATAAACCGCACAGGCAATAGGTGAGAGCGATTATCGATTTTCTGTGCCGTATGAAATACACAGCACGGCTTCCATGAAGTGTTAGAAGTAAATTGTTAGCCAATCAACATTCTACTTGCCACAAGAACATCAGATAAAAATATATAGTAACTTTGCAAATTAGTGGCGAAATATATTGTATGGTTTTCACTTGTCTTATACGTTTGTATAATATACTTATATTCCTGTGACTGTATGGTGAATTATTCGTCATCATATACAATATATTGAAATTGCTGTCAAATTAAAGAATATATATATGAATAAACACTTTGACTATTGAAGCTATATTTATTATATAGCGGATGAAGCCGAGTGGTCTCGGATGATTGAAATAAGGCTAAGCTAATGGTGCTGTAGAATAGCAAAGGTGTGAGTTCGAATCCCGTAGAGGGAAAGCAAAAACAACAAATTTCAGCTCAAAAATCTAAATCTACCACTATTCAGTTTAATTTTCAGACTATATATAATTTATATATACAATCGTCTGAAAAAGTGACAACCATACTATGTCTGTACCACACTAGATCCCGAAGGATACGGGCATGCATTAAATATTTCTATATAGAAGTCTGAACATTCATTATTGTATTACTGACTAATTTTGTGTTTTTTCCTCAGTGGGATTCAAAACCATACTGTAATATATATATAAACTAATTACAAAACATCATCTGTGACAAAAAAGTATATATATATATATTCTTTTTTCTTTGTCACAGATGATGTTTCGTAATTAGCGTTACCATAAATTGGATTATTTCCCTCCAAAAAAATACCACTGATGACACATTTACGTATTTGCATGTATGAATTTATGTACTGAGATGAACGTACATGTATTTGTGACTGTGTGAGTAAGTAATTGTTGTCAAATGCTAAGTGAGCAAGTAATAAGATATATCATTGCGTGAACAACTTACCGTTCATGACGAGGTGTACTCGATACAACATTATGAAACAAAGTTTGTCAATGCCTTGCGGCACATGGGTCGTTTCTTCTGTTACTCCGGTTTCCTCCACCAATAAAACTGACCGCCACGATATAACTGAAACATTGTTAAAAGTGGCACTAAACACCATTACCCATGATCAATGATGAAATAATGATTCGATTAAAGCGTTTGTGAGGTGTACCAGTATCTCTAATTGTGCTTGTTTGTTCATCTAGGGTGAATTTCTATTTGTTTCAGTCTTCCTAGCAGCAAAAATCCTCTCGATGAAACTTAGGGACACAGAAAAAAATGACCTGTCCTGATAGTTGGACTAATTTCTATTTGTTTCACTCTTCCCAGCAACAAAAATCCTCTCAATGAAACTTACGGACAGAGAAAAAGATGACCTGATAGTTGGACTAATTTCTATTTGTTTTCGGTCTTCCTAGCAGCAAAAATCCTCTCGATGAAAATTAGGGACACAGAAAAAGATAACCTGACAGTTGGACTTTGGACTGGTTCTGTGTAAATATATGCGGTTTCAAATTCGAGACAATCGATGAGATTCAGGCTTTCTTACGGCTGTCGCTATTTCAATGAAATGTCTTAAGAAAAAAAGCCCAACAAGTCTTACGATGGGTAAATCTTGAAACCGGGATGCAATTTTTTTATTAGAACAATAAAAACTATCTATGTTGTGGGTAATCATCACAATCAGTGGACAAGTGATATTTTAGTCGAATCTTTATGTGATGAAGATTGTCAGTGACTCGACATATATTGTTGAAAGCGGCGTAAATCACCATAACCCTATATGTGACGGTTCCCAGGGTTCGACCCACATACCTGCCCAGTGCTTCTCTCGATGAGAGTTGTAATACTGAAAACCTAACAGTGGACCACTGTGAATAACGAGTTTTGAGAGTTCCACGCTCCTTGCATCTAAAGGAATTCATTTGTACAATACTCTAAAGGGTAGCCATATTGTAGCGGCCACAGAAGATTACATGTTTCGTCCTACCCAGCTCTCCATACCTTTACAGTGGCAGTGAAAAGAAGTCCTTTTCGCGGTTTTCCCGTACCTTCATTTCTGCATAGATGTTTTAGGACATTGTTGAACTTCTTCTCGTCCTAAATATGCATGAAATATTTGCCACTTGGCGCTAAGCAACAATCAATTGACCAGACAATAAATCATTACAGATTGAGTTTAAGATAAGTCGCATCTTACAAATTTAACAGATCTCTTATGTATTTCTTGGGTTATGTTTAGGGGTTATGTTGTTAAACGCCACTTTCAACAATATTTCAGCTATACCGTTGGTGGTCAGTTTTATTGGTGGAGGAAACCGGAACACCAGTAGAAAACCACCGACCTGCCGCAAGTCACTGACAAACTTTATCAGCTATTGTTGTATCGAGTACACCTCGCCATGAACGGGGTTCGAACTCCCAACGGTAGTGGTGGTAAGCAATGATTGCATAAATAGTTGTAGATTGCATTTCTTAGAAAATACTTGTAATGCGTAGTAGTATTTTCGATTTGTACTTCAATTTTTGCACCATATATCACAGATGACAGACTAATTACATTCAAACCAACAAGAAAAAAATTGATCCCAATTATCGGAGCTATTTTTATTCTTACTCCGCATTTTAGCATTTTATGTCCGCAATAACACTCACTTAAATCTCCCGTGGGAAATTACAGTTATTACAGAACATATATATTTGAACAGTTTGTCCTGAAAGCCTTTTAAATACGTGTCAGAGAATGTAATTCCTATAGTTGTCTCTGTGGTTCGATCAACGGTTTTTTTCAAAATAGAACATTAATTGGAGACTACATCCAAAAATAAAAAAGAGAAAGTAAAGAAGAAAAGAAAAACAAAACATTACTTGGCGACTATATATATAGATCTATATATATATACAACATTAAGGATTTTTGTGTAAATTATTTAGAGAATTTATATATATATATATATATATCAGCAGGGGCGGATCCAGGATTTCAAGTTAGGGGGAGCGCACTTAAATTTTTCTTTTGGGGGTATTTCGTGTGAAAAAAAAAGCAGATTACAGAATCTCCCTCCTACCCCTAACCTCCAATTCTAAAAATAAAACCGTGGTGAGCAAACTACACTGTATGTCAAATTTGTAGTTTAAGTTTCACTTCAATCCATTGAGTGGTTATTTAGGAGTTGCGGGTTGCAGAATCATCCTCCTACCCCCTCCACCCGGCCTTCAATGAAAAATCTAAAAACCATTGTGCACAACTGCAATGTATTTCAAGTACCTTATATAGTTTAACGTCAATCAATTGCGTGGTTACAGTCAGGGGAGTTGCGGATTGCAGAAATCTTACAGACGGACGAACGGACGGATGGACGGACGGACATCAAGTGTTTGAGCAACGGGCGTAAAAACCTCATTACACTAAAAGATCAAACAAAAAAAATGTATCAAAGTTCTCGAGAAATATGCTTACGAAAATCAGGTGCGAGATATGCATAAACCATTTTGTCGAGATTATTTTCACACTTTCATGTGCAGTTGTAGATATTAATTTATTACAAATAAATTGTAGTCACAATTTTTTGTTAAAAATGTGTAAAAAAATTGTACATCCATCCATTGGTAGATATAAATAATATAAACGTACCCGGACAAAGGATTTGTTCACACTTTCTTCTGCAGATACCTCGGGCAGATGCAGAGATTGTTACAAATAAATTGCCGCTAATTTTTTTTTATTATTAATATGTTACTTTTGTATTTTAATGTACAATATATACCAACGCGTATTTTTACTGATCTTTACTTGAAAAGTAAAAGGCAACATTTTCGGGTATTTGTATACAAATCAAACTTATATTTTTTTTTTCATATGAAATTGCAGAATTTCGAATTCAAGAACTATTTGAACCATTATTTAAAGAGAAGTGACCATTTTCTTGGGACACTCAAGTTTCTACACACTGTCTCAGTTTCATCATCTGATTCTCTCGTTACAGGTTTTCGTTGTATGTTTTATAAATGAGATCAATTGTTAAATTAATTATTCGAAGTATTGATTGAATTTACTTTGTAGTTTACCTTTAACTTTTCTCGTCTGGTCAAGGAATCAGAAATGTATCCAATCTTGCTTGTTTTCTTGGCCTAGAATTTTCGTCCATTTTATAATTTCTAAATAGCACGTGTACATGTAGTTGTAAAATTGTACTAGTTTGCAGTCACCGAAAATGTCAACAAAATTTCGATTTTTAAATAACGGTTACAAACTTGACGTGATAGATTCTTACTACTTTTATTTCTATATATATACATTTTTGTTTCGTATTACCATTAAAATATCCCGCTTTATAACTAAGCATTCTGCAGTAATTTCACAGAGAAAAAAAATAACATGATTTTTAAATTTAAATGAATATTAAATTTTATTTCTGGTATGTCAAAAGACAACTCAGGTGCTCCGGAAGGGTAAACAGTCCTTGATCCACTGATGACATCTTGGAGTTACTCTTGTTAAATATACGGTCATAAGTTATGAAAGAGAAAAGAAGGAGTGGAAACTCACTACGACAAACGGAACATACACATGGTCATCTCTTACACAGTTATTCCGTAATTTAGTAATCAAGTCATAATAGCAACTGTAAAACTGTCGATAAATAAATGTTTGGTGTGTATAGTTGATGGCTGTTCTACCTTACTTCCGTTTAAATATACCCTTGCAAAATAATTATGTGCATTGAATATCCTTTTTCCCATTATCGAAGACATATTTTTAAGGTAATAAAAAAACGTTAGAGAATACGGAAGGGCCAATCAAAATAGACAATTCAGAGAAACTAGCAACATAGATGAAGAAAAACAAAACAAAGACACAACGCAATATGTGTTGAACACCACTATGCACAAACAACAACAAATAACGGAAATAAACCATGAGTCCTTCTACAAATAACTGGAGGTGATGACTTCAACTTAACCACTTAAGCACCCTGAGTGCACCCCTCAGTTGTTCACAGGACACCTGCAGCTCAATCTGTACTTTTTTGCACATTACTTAGTCAAAATGGTTTCTCTATATATATGTTGACTTTTGTTCATTGTATTTTCTGTCCTTCTTTGATTTAAGGCTAATGATTAACGCTTCAATTGTCTTCGATTCACGCGGGGCCCGGGTGGCTCAATGAGTTAGGTCGTTGGATCTAACAACCCATACAAGCGCACGGCTTTGTAAATTACAAAAAGGGTGCACTCGACTCGCAACTGCAAGTGATAAAGTTTACCAGTTGCTTGCACATGGTCTGTGGTTCTCTCCGGCTTCCTCCACCACTAAAACTGGTCGCCATGATATAGCTGAAATATTGTTGAAAGTGGTGTTAAAACGCAAAAAATCAATCAAATCAATCAATCTTCGATTCACGGCTACTGATTACCCCTTTAAGTTTCTTCAAATTAACTTTATGTTTAATCTTCGTGACACAGAAGGTGTCATATGTATAATATTAAGTCTATTAAAGACAGTCGACGGCCACAATCATCTAAATATACAGTTGATTTATGTAGATTTATATAACTGTGGTTTATATTCATTATTCTGTAGTTGTATATTTTTGCCCTCTGTCCAATCCAATCAGAAAATCGAAAGATGATCTTGCAAATTTCTTATAAACCAATTTCCCAATGGGATTATACTTTGATCACAATGGAATGCAATTACTGTCTGATAGCTTGCAAGGTCAGACTGCACCTGTTGATCGTAGGTGTACTCGATATAACATTATGTGACAAAGTTTGTCAGTGACTTGTGACAGGTCGGTGGTTTTTTCCGGATACTCCGGTTTCCTCCACCAATAAGACTGACCGCCACGATATAGCTAAAATATTGTTGAAAGTGGCGTTAAGCACCCATTTGTTTGTCTATGAAATCGGACGACCCTCAGCAGTGCACTCACTTGTGGATTTAATTCCTGACATTTGGACATAAACATTTATTCATAGGTTTACTAAGAAACCAACAGAATGGTAACCGACCTCTTGTTTATGCATTATGTCGGAAAAGCCTACATAATTTATATCCAAGAGGTGGCCAACATAAATACGAAGAGAAAGTTTAAACAATGATGGTCAACAATTCCACCAATATCAACAATTAAATCGAACAACCACCTCTCACCTGAAAATCACTGAACACAATAAAGACCAAGAGATATGATGTTGTGAATCCTGGTCCTGGGTTGGAGACAACCAAATAAATGTGGGGGTTAAAACACGCCAATGCCTAAATATTCTTGACCCACTACAAAAACAATGCATACGCAGCAGTCGAATCACCACCTACTGATGTTTTTTTTAATATGTTTTACATTTCAGCACACCTGCACATTTGAGGCACTCTTATTAATCACTATATTGCAATTTCATTAATTGTTCATATATTCTACGCTTCTAGAAATCCAATATTTCTTATTTGTCACCTTTTCCGGGAAAGAGATTAAAATAAGTCGACATTTTTCGAATCCGTTTAATTATTAATTTATTATCTTATGTAACATTTGTTTACTGTGTAATGTATATATTTGATGGATTAATAAATAATATAAGTTTACAGTAATATCTCATAAATAAATAGACTTCCAATCAGAACACATTATGGGCCCTGGCATCCATGTTGGGTTTCCGATCATCGCCAAAAACAAAAATCTTGTATATGACCATCCAATGTTCATGAACATTTCTGCCAAGTTTGGTTCAAATCTGTTTTGTGGTTTCAGAAAAAAAGATGAAAATGTGAAATTCCCATAGGGTTCAATGTTAAACTAAGTCGAGTCATGGCGGCCATCTTGAATTTCCGATCAGCAAACGATTCACAAATTTAGTACAGGACCACCCAATGATCATTCCTGCAAAGTCACAATTCAATTGGCTTAATGGTTTCTAACAAGAAGATTTTTAAAATTTTGACCAATCAGAACACATTGTGGGCCCTGGCAGCCATGTTGGATTTCCGATCAGCGCCAAAAACAAAAATCTTGTATATGACCATCCAATGAACATTTCTGCCAAGTTTGGTTCAAATCTGTTTTGTGGTTTCAGAAAAAAAGATGAAAATGTGAAATTCCCATAGGGTCCAATGATAAACTAAGTCGAGTCATGGCGGCCATCTTGAATTTCCGATCGGCAAACGATTCACAATTTTAGTACAGGACCACCCAATGATCATTCCTGCATAGTCACAATTCAATTGGCTTGGTGGTTTCTGACAAGAAGATTTTTAAAATTTCAGCCAATGAGAACACATTATGGACCCTAGCAGCCATGTTGGATTTCAAATCAGCACCAAAAACACAATCTGGTAGAGAACCATCCAATGAACATTTCTGGCAAGTTTGGTTGAAATCTGTTCAGCGGTTTCAGAGAAGAAGATTTAAATGTGAAAAGCTAACGGACGGACGACGGACGCTTACGCATGACAAAAGCTCACATGGCCTATGGCCAGGTGAGCTAAAAATCAGCCAATCAGAAACAAGAGTCGCCTGTGGTGGCCATGTTTGTTAACAGATCGGGACAAAATGAGCAATCGTAACAGAGGACCTTCCATAGATGCTTCCTACCAAGTTTCAGATCGAAACAGGAATTGCCTGTGGTGGCCATGTTTGTTAATGGATCAGGACGAAACGAGCACTCTTTATAGAGGACCTTCCATAGATACTTCCTACCAAGTTTCGGTTCATTTGGCCAAGTGGTTTCAGAGGAGAAGAATTTTAAAAATCAGCCAATCAAAAACAAGAGTTGCCTGTGGCGGCCATGTTTGTTAACGGATCGGGACGAAATGAGCATTCTTTACAGAGGACCTTCCATAGATGCTTCCTACCAAGTTTCGGTTCATTTGGCCAAGTGCTTTCAGAGGAGAAGACTTTTAAAAATCGGCCAATCAGAAACAAGAATTGACTGTGGTGGCCATGTTTGTTAATGGATTGGGACGAAATGACCAATCTTTATAAAGGACGTTCCATAGATGCTTCTTACCAAGTTTCAGTTTATTTGGATGAGGGGTTTCAGAGGCACATATCTAATTCAATTCAAATATCTGTATAGAGATAACCGCATTTTGAATACAGATATCTATATTTAAACAAGATTTATCTTTCTTTTAACAGAGAAGATTTTTTAGAAACTAGAGGCTCAGGTGAGCCTGTATCATTCCGACACCTGACATAAATAAGTCCTCTTAAGAATGTCTGCATGCCGAATACATCTAAGTTACTATTCAAATCCAATAGGGTTCTATGTTAAAACTATGTCTGCTCATGGCAGCCATCTTGGATGGAGGTTGTGATCACCGGACACAATTTTGAAAGTATACTACCCAAGGACCATCCATGCCATGTTTGCTTTAAATTGCCTGACTGGTTTCAGAGGAGAAGACTTTTAAACAATTTTCCCATAGGGTCCTATGTTAAAACTATGTCCGCTGACGGTGGCCATTTTGGACCGAGATCGGGGTCACTGAACACAATTTTGGAAGTTGACCACCTAAGGACCATCGATGACATGTTTGCTATATTGGCTTACTGGTTTCAGAGGAGAAGATTTTAAAACATTTTTTCCCATAGGGTCCTATGTTAAAACTATGTCTGCTGAAGGCAGCCATCTTGTATGGAGGTCAGGGTCATCGGACACAATTTGGTTTGGTTTAATTTGGTTCAGCGGTTTCAAAGGAGAAGATTTAAATGTGATCTTTTATCAAAATATGTCTAATTTGCATAATCGGTATAAATCGGCTGACAGAAAAATTTCAGTTGAGCTCATTTTGACTTATAATAAAGCAGCAATGGACAATTGAAGAAATTTCTATTTTTAGTAACAGCAGCCATCTTGAATGGAGGGTGGGACTGTTGGACACAATTTTGAAAGGGACCCACCCAGGGACCATCCCTGCCAGGCTTGGTTTAATTTGGTTCAGCGGTTTCAGAGGAGAAGATTTAAATGTGATCTTTTATCAAAATATGCCTAATCTGAATAATCGGCTGAAATAAAAATTTCACAAAAAAATATATGTTAAACTATTCCTTGCCATGTAGCTGCAGTTAAAATTTGAGATCATTTTGATTTATACTAAAGCAGCAATGGACAATTAAAATTTCATCCCTCCTTTTTTTTATTTTTTAGCTTGGCAGCCATCTTGGTTGGAAGTTGGGATCACCGGACACAATTTTGGAAGGGGGCCATCCAAGGACCATTCCACCAAAGTTTGGTTCAAATTGGCCCAATGGCTTCAGAGGAGTTGATTAAAATGTGAAAAGTTAACGGACGGACGGACGATGGACGACAGACAATGGACGCTCAGTGGTGACAATAAAAATTACATAGATTGAGATTTCCAAGTGAAATAAAAAGGCGGCATTTCACCCAGTAAAATAGCACTGTTTACTAACGTCATCGCAATCAAAAATATCATTGAGCATCTGACAATGAACGTATTATTAATGTAATATCTATTCAATGATTTCAATGCATTTCAAATATCAAAAATAAATCACTTGTTACTAAACAACGATGGTAGTTCAAACAGTGGCTAACATGCATTTGTGAATTGCTGCGTAGTTCAGTTACTTGCAATTTATTTTCGATAATTAGAATTTTCTGTAAAATATATGTGGAAAACATAACTGATTAAGATAACCCAGTAAAAACTACCAACATTACAAATGTACTGCTTATGAAAATGTTTATACAACAGTTGTCATATTTGTTAAATTTTTAGACAGAAGAAAAATTTAGTGAAAAATGTATATTTGATTACCTTATAATATCAAACTATGCAGGCTACAAATATCCAGTGTGTTGATAAGCACATTTGTTGTTGTATGTTTTCACTAGAAAAGAAATACCAGATTATATTAAAGTGAAAATCACATTTCACCAAGTGCATCCACTGTCCAATGTGCAGTGACTTCAAAATGTTGAATTATCAATAAGTATTAAATTTAGGTTCAAATTTTAATTATGATATCTCCAGTTAGATAATTAAACTTACTTGGCCGACCACCCACTGTTTTTCCTGCATGGACTGGTGTTGGATTATCTGGCCTGATAGGTGCAGGTGACCCTTGACCTGCTGCATGTGCAGGGGTGGGGTTACCTGGGCGTATTCCACCTCTAGACGCCACTGTTTCTGGATATACTACAATGTTCAGTCAGATATACTTGTGTGAGCAGGTGTGCAGATTTTTCAATAAAATTTTACAGGACAAATTTGAAAACAGATGTACCGCTACTTACAAATATTACATTAAATTGTCCTGCATCTTGTAGCAAAATGCTATGCATAAAGTCATAACCTAACTTATTACTATTGACAAAATGATGGCTCCCCTGAGCCCATTATCACTTAAAATTTGAAAATAAAATAACATATAATAAATGTCTTCTACCGGTAATAGCAAAAAAAAAAAAATCCTTGACAAATTGATGTAAGGGTAGTGACAAATTAATAAATTTGACAATTTTCTGCTCAGAAGTGTAAACTAAAAAGTGAAAAAGCTATAAATTCTTGTTATAATATAAAATAAATAAAACATTGATGTGTATCTGAATATGATATAGGAGTGTCAGGAACAGGTTTAGGTGCAAGGGTGTCTCCCGGAGAAGCACTTGATTGATCACTCTGACCAGAAGTTACAGCTGCTAGTGCTAAAAATCAAAATAGTGCAATAAAAAAATCCATATTACATCAATATACCATGTGTAAATATATAAATGATAAATAGTGCTTCAAAGCATATTCTTCATTAATATACCATCTTTTCTTGACTAAGTCTATTTGAACAACATTTTTGCATATTATTATTGGTATATTCTACAGACTTTTAAGAAAAAAATGTTTTTCAGAAAGATAAAATGTTATCTTACAAAAAATATCTTATCCTTTTATTCTGGTAAAAATGGTAAAAACCCTCATATATGTATCAGTTTCAGCCTTTTTACCCGGGTAACTTACAAAAACTGGTAAAAACCCTCATATATGTATCAGTTTCAGCCTTTTTACCAGGGTAACTTACAAAAACTGGTAAAAACCCTCATATATGTATCATTTTAAGCCTTTTTACCAGGGTAACTTACAAAAACTGGTAAAAACCCTCATATATGTATCATTTTAAGCCTTTTTACCAGGGTAACTTACAAAAACTGGTAAAAACCCTCATATATGTATCATTTTAAGCCTTTTTACCAGGGTAACTTACAAAAACTGGTAAAAACCCTCATATATGTATCATTTTAAGCCTTTTTACCAGGGTAACTTACAAAAACTGGTAAAAACCCTCATATATGTATCATTTTAAGCCTTTTTACCAGGGTAACTTACAAAAACTTATGGACCAGTTAAAAATGACATTAAGTACGACATGTTGCTCATTCTCTACTTACATCTAGCAGGATGTACACTAGTTACAGGACTGATCTGTTCTTTAGTACTCTGATTAGAAGAGTTTCCCCGTACAGCTTCAGTGCCATCCTTCCTTGGATCTTCTGATAATTGTTGCAAAATTTCATCAACATCTTTGGCCTGAATGTATAAAATAAATCATTTTAGAAAAGATGTAATAACATATATTACCTCTAAATCTATTTCTTTCCACAGCACTGACTCCTTTATTTCAACAGTTAAAACAATTACATTGTAATCTGAATTACAGTTCTCAGATTAAAGTATTTCTATTATCCAGCCAAAACTACATCTTTTTTTTATGGAAGCAATTTTTGGCATCTTCTTTTCAAATAGACCAAAATCATGTGACATCTGATCATATTTTGTGGCAAGATGCAAAACTTATGATACTGAACCAAACCATCAATATGGAACATTAGTTATCTCCCTTAGTAAGAAGCTTTAGTTATGTTCCTTATTAAATATGCTGATAATAAAATAGTGTTATAACGGCTGTACCAATCACATTCATATCAGTATCAGTGATGTTCAGCTTTGATATGTTCTTCTAAAATACCCACCTGAGACAACAAGAAAGCTTTGCCAAATTCACTGTCAAAGTAAGCTGGTATTATCTTGTTTCTGATAGCATTTCTCCCTTCTTGTTCCTCCGCTAGTTCTCTTTGGTCCTTTTCCCAGTCTGCTTTGGTTCGCTTCGGCTGGGGTGTGGGAGGAGGACTAGGAGCTGGTGGAGTCACTGCCTTTTCATATATATCTTTAACAACATCTGAAATTAGACAATCAAAAGTAAATTAACTTAAATGCAAATAATTAAAAATATCAAATCCATTTCAAACTTTTGCAGCATTGTAACTACTATATTCCAGGAGTAGATATCATCTGTCAAATATGATGTAAAAATACTAATTATCAAAAAGTTGTTTAAAACAAACAGAACATTTTCCCCTCAATTTCATGTTGAAGTTGTATTTATCTGCATATCCCATTGAAAGAATCAGATAAACATGTGCTTTAAAGAATTCATTTTCTCACCAGTGATAGAAATAATTATCTTTTCTAGGCAGAGAAAGTAAGCTAATTTTGTCAAGTTTGACATGTTGTCAATCTAATTAAAATAAGATGTTGGAGCTTCTTTTTTTGTCAATACACTAACATCTAACAAATTCGTGTATGAGGTCATGTTAGGGTTCATACATTGAATGAACCAATCACCAATGAGCCTACTAAAACCAAACACCGGCTATTGTCCAATTACTCTATACAATTAACTGTCTTGCATATGACTGGACAGTACGGATGAATGAAAGATTACCAGATAATGAGTTACACGTCAGTGTATCTCTGAAAAAAAAAGTTTTCAACAATTTAAATGTCTAATTTCAATTAGATTGTACATGATCGATCCAAAGTAATTAAATTCATGGATATAATTTGTTATATTTTCCCAATGCTGTGATATAGCTGAAATATTACTAAAATTGGTGTTAAACACCAATCAATCAAAATCAATTAATCTAACCTGATTGGAACTGGGTTGCTGTAGCAGTATGTAATCCCATTTCCTGTAGATCAGCAGCATGGATCTTTTCCTCATCAGTACGAGGGTCTATAGGCTGCATGTACTCTGTTGTCTTATTTCTACTGATTACATACTCAGCATAATCCTTCAAACCTGCTTTTAATCTGAAATAAGCATATTTAATTTTATATTAGAAAGATACAAAAATAAGAATTTCTTTTATCCAACAAAATTTAAATTCCTCTATTCCTAAAGAAACTAGGAACAGTAGATATTCAAAAAGAAGTGCCCATATCTTATAAAAATGTATTGAATGTCACTGTGATAAACCTAGTCGGTCACCCACGCCTGATCATGCTCCGACACTATCCACTCATCACTTGTGGGCTGTCATAAACCTAGTCGGTCACCCACGCCTGATCATGCTCCGACACTATCCACTCATCACTTGTGGGCTGTCATAAACCTAGTCGGTCACCCACGCCTGATCATGCTCCGACACTATCCACTCATCACTTGTGGGCTGTCATAAACCTAGTCGGTCACCCACGCCTGATCATGCTCCGACACTATCCACTCATCACTTGTGGGTCAACTGACTGAGAATTTCTCGTAGTAATGAATTATTCGTTAGTCATTTTAAAACATTTTGATTGGTTTCAACATACTGTTTTACAGCCAATCAAATCACAACATATTCCTTTCAAACAAAAATAAGAGAAGAACGGGTCTCAATTACTCGTGGGATATCAACAATGAATGCTATATTGACTACCAGTAGTCAGATTGTATCTTTCATAATCTGTTAAATTCTTCTAATAGGAAAATGTTTTGCTGTTATAGAACTAGTAAATACAGACCAGTTACAAAACAAACCTGATATGACAGTTTTCATATGAACTGACCCAAGGGTGATGAGTTGAGAATATCGGATCTTGATCAGACGTGGGTTACTAATGACATAGCATAAACTAATTTATATAAATTCAAGAATTTTGTTATTTTGTTATTCCTGTACCTAAATTTTAATTCCTGTTTGAGCTCAAACCCTGTTCATGGCCAGGTGAATTGATACTACATCATGTGATCAAGTTTGTCAATGACTTGCGACAGGTCAGTGGTTTTCTGCGGGTACTCCGGTTTCCTCCACCAATAAAACATACTGAAATGAATTATTATTGAAAGTGGCATTAAACACCATAAACCCCAACCCCATCCTGTTCAACAATGAAGATATTACACTACTTATGGTATAAACATTCTGACTTGATATCATTAGTAAACTTACTGATCTCTGAGTTGGTTTGATACTGGTTTATACTGTATTAATTGTCTAAGTTCTAATTTACTGGGACATTTCAGAATTGGTATTCTAGCTTGTAATTTAGAAACTGTTCCAACATTAAGGCCTTGACCCAATGTTGTACCATATTTAGGTCCCGGTGTTTTAAACTCTTTCGGAGGAAGCGTTGTGAAATCACGGCTTCTGATGCCTTGTGGTATTATAGATTCCTGATCGTATTTTTTAAACCAGATATCAGATGGTCCTCCAATGTATGGTTTTAAAATGGTAATTCCTGTGACCCCTGGGTAATCGGGAAGATCATCACGTAAAACAGCCGTGGCAGGGCTCTGCTCTGAATTGTTCACATATTCTGCTACATCCTGGTATCTCATTAATTCAGTGCCACTTCCGTCAGCATGAACAATAAAGAATTTAGGAGCATGTTCTTTATAAGTTGCCAACTTTCTCTCAGCATGGCTATCCTCTTGACTTGTCTCAGACAAATCGTCTTCATTTACTGCCATCACAGCATAATCACCATTAGATTTCAAATTAAACACGTTACCATCAGGATCTACACTTTCCACGATAATGTCTGCATTATGACGTAAAACATACTGTAAATCTCTTTCAGGCAATAATTGTTCAGTGATTTTATTTGGCCGGGGATAATACGTTACAGTTCCCTCAGTGTCGACTTCTAATCTACCGCCATCATAATGATGAAGCATATAATATCCATCGGGAAATACATCGATTGTCGTACCATTACCAAATATGGTAAGGTTTTCACTTGTTACACTGTTGAATTCTATGGTGGCATACGCTGGGCACTCGACTTTGACAAACTTTATGGTCTGGATTTCAATTTCTTTTTCTTCACCTGAAAAATAAAAAACAATTCATTTAGAATATCTTGTAAATGGAAAACATGCTTAGAACCAGTCAATGGTACACAAAAATCCTTTTTTTTTCAGATTTTGTTTAAAGGTGAATATATTTGGAATCAATGAGGGTTAGGTTTAGCGTTATGGTGCTTAATGCCACTTTCAACAATATTTCAGCTATATTGCATTGGAGGAGGAAGCAGGAGTACTCTGAAACAACTATTGACCTGCCACAAGTCACTGACAAACTTTACTACATTAAGTTATATCGAATACACCTCACTATGAGTGGAATTCGTACTCACAACTTTAGTGGTGAAAGGCACTGATTTCATAGGTAGTTGTAAATCCAACTACCATACAATCACGGCTACGCCGGCCCTATGATTACATCAAAAGTATATATTAGTACGTCAAAAAAAGCACTTAAAAAATGGTCAGTATTTTCTTGTCTACAAAAACATTCTTGCAAAAAATGAAAGAATGTGTCCATAGGACATGGATGTCCCACTTCCTGCTAAAGTAAACATAACCTCAGAATGGGTGTAAAATCTTAAATCAAATCTGGCCCTTCTTTTATGGTCACTAACCTTGTGTATCAATTTCAAATGATTTGCTTTTAAGGGGAACATGAGTTATTGAGTAGAAATGAAATGTTGGATGTACGGATAAACGTACAGACACAGGTAAAATTTAATGCCATCATGGCATACAAAAACACTTGAAATTAAACAATTATTAGCGATAACATTTTACCTTCATATGACTCCTCTCCACTACGTGTGATTTGATTTTCCCTGTAGTATGTTGTTATACGCGTTCCATCAGCATGTTCTACTATAGTGGTGCCATCTGGGTAACTGATTGTTATCACATGATCATCACGGGTTGCCATGCTCTATAAATATATTATAATTCTGAATAACAATAATTTGGTAACAACTTGCTAATTGTGGAACTAATTTCTATTTCAAAATAAAATTAAAAAAATGTGATTCGCAAAATAATAATAACATACTGTGAATGTCTTTAATTTCGTGGGTGTTGATTTTCTTGGTTTCCAGAAAAATCACTAATTTGTGGGTTCTTAAATTTATGGGTTTCAAAAAATAAAATTAAAGAAATTAGTTGTGAGTGTTTAATCATCTAATAAACTGACCTCTTTTTAAATTTGATTTTTAATTAATTTACTTTGGTTGAGTAGCTTTGCAGGAGATAATTAACACTTGTGAAAGTCAATAACTGCTGACAGACGACAGATGCCAATTGGTAAATAAAGCTCATGTGGCCTTGAATCAAGTAAAGAGTGACAAACAGGCTGTTTTTTGTATCAGTATAACCATAGACTGATTTCACGCTTACTACATGCCACGATATAGCTTAAATACTGCTAAAGTTGGCATTAAACACCGATCAATCAATCATGATTACTATTTCTTCATGTCACTCAAACCTTACCTGGTTAGTTTCAGGATCAGTAGCTACACAGATTATGACTGGTTTCATGATTACTATTTCTTCATGTCACTCAAGCCTTACCTGGTTAGTTTCAGGATCAGTAGCTACACAGATTATGACTGGTTTCATGATTACTTTTTCTTCATGTCACTCAAGCCTTACATGTTTAGTTTCAGGATCAGTAGCTACACAGATTATGACTGGTTTCATGATTACTATTTCTTCATGTCACTCAAACCTTACCTGGTTAGTTTCAGGATCAGTAGCTACACAGATTATGACTGGTTTCATGATTACTATTTCTTCATGTCACTCAAACCTTACCTGGTTAGTTTCAGGATCAGTAGCTACACAGATTATGACTGGTTTCATGATTACTATTTCTTCATGTCACTCAAGCCTTACCTGGTTAGTTTCAGGATCAGTAGCTACACAGATTATGACTGGTTTCATGATTACTATTTCTTCATGTCACTCAAGCCTTACATGTTTAGTTTCAGGATCAGTAGCTACACAGATTATGACTGGTTTCATGATTACTATTTCTTCATGTCACTCAAACCTTACCTGGTTAGTTTCAGGATCAGTAGCTACACAGATTATGACTGGTTTCATGATTACTATTTCTTCATGTCACTCAAACCTTACCTGGTTAGTTTCAGGATCAGTAGCTACACAGATTATGACTGGTTTCATGATTACTATTTCTTCATGTCACTCAAACCTTACCTGGTTAGTTTCAGGATCAGTAGCTACACAGATTATGACTGGTTTCATGATTACTATTTCTTCATGTCACTCAAGCCTTACCTGGTTAGTTTCAGGATCAGTAACTACACAGATTATGACTGGTTTCATGATTACTATTTCTTCATGTCACTCAAGCCTTACATGTTTAGTTTCAGGATCAGTAGCTACACAGATTATGACTGGTTTCATGATTACTATTTCTTCATGTCACTCAAACCTTACCTGGTTAGTTTCAGGATCAGTAGCTACACAGATTATGACTGGTTTCATGATTACTATTTCTTCTTGTCACTCAAACCTTACCTGGTTAGTTTCAGGATCAGTAGCTACACAGATTATGACTGGTTTCATGATTACTATTTCTTCATGTCACTCAAGCCTTACCTGGTTAGTTTCAGGATCAGTAGCTACACAGATTATGACTGGTTTCATGATTACTATTTCTTCATGTCACTCAAACCTTACCTGGTTAGTTTCAGGATCAGTAGCTACACAGATTATGACTGGTTTCATGATTACTATTTCTTCATGTCACTCAAACCTTACCTGGTTAGTTTCAGGATCAGTAGCTACACAGATTATGACTGGTTTCATGATTACTATTTCTTCATGTCACTCAAACCTTACCTGGTTAGTTTCAGGATCAGTAGCTACACAGATTATGACTGGTTTCATGATTACTATTTCTTCATGTCACTCAAGCCTTACCTGGTTAGTTTCAGGATCAGTAGCTACACAGATTATGACTGGTTTCATGATTACTATTTCTTCATGTCACTCAAGCCTTACATGTTTAGTTTCAGGATCAGTAGCTACACAGATTATGACTGGTTTCATGATTACTATTTCTTCATGTCACTCAAACCTTACCTGGTTAGTTTCAGGATCAGTAGCTACACAGATTATGACTGGTTTCATGATTACTATTTCTTCATGTCACTCAAGCCTTACCTGGTTAGTTTCAGGATCCGTAGCTACACAGATTATGACTGGTTTCATGATTACTATTTCTTCATGTCACTCAAGCCTTACCTGGTTAGTTTCAGGATCAGTAGCTACACAGATTATGACTGGTTTCATGATTACTATTTCTTCATGTCACTCAAGCCTTACCTGGTTAGTTTCAGGATCAGTAGCTACACAGATTATGACTGGTTTCATGATTACTATTTCTTCATGTCACTCAAGCCTTACCTGGTTAGTTTCAGGATCAGTAGCTACACAGATTATGACTGGTTTCATGATTACTATTTCTTCATGTCACTCAAGCCTTACCTGGTTAGTTTCAGGATCAGTACGTAGCTACACAGATTATGACTGGTTTCATGATTACTATTTCTTCATGTCACTCAAACCTTACATGGTTAGTTTCAGGATCAGTAGCTACACAGATTATGACTGGTTTCATGATTACTATTTCTTCTTGTCACTCAAGCCTTACCTGGTTAGTTTCAGGATCAGTAGCTACACAGATTATGACTGGTTTCATGATTACTATTTCTTCATGTCACTCAAGCCTTACCTGGTTAGTTTCAGGATCAGTAGCTACACAGATTATGACTGGTTTCATGATTACTATTTCTTCATGTCACTCAAGCCTTACCTGGTTAGTTTCAGGATCAGTAGCAACACAGATTATGACTGGTTTCATGATTACTATTTCTTCATGTCACTCAAGTCTTACCTAGTTAGTTTCAGGATCAGTAGCAACACAGATTATGACTGGTTTCATGATTACTATTTCTTCATGTCACTCAAGCCTTACCTGGTTAGTTTCAGGATCAGTAGCTACACAGATTATGACTGGTTTCATGATTACTATTTCTTCATGTCCCTCAAGCCTTACCTGGTTAGTTTGAGGATCAGTAGCTACACAGATTATGACTGGTTTCAAATCCTCTGTTTCTACATTCTCTTTGTACTGGATCTTTTCTCCACTAGGATAAGTTGTCGTCCACATACCCTTCTTTTCTTGTTCTTCCGTTTTTCCTGGTACAGGCTTACCTTCCTTGGCTGGTTTTCCTACAGCTGTAATACAATATTGATATGTACATCGTATGTACATTTCTTACAAGACAATTATGCACCAATTCATCATCAGTAACCCATGACTGATCACACTCTCCACTCATCATTGGGTTTGATCATCAGTAACCCATGACTGATCACACTCTCATACTCTCCACTCATCATTGGGTTTGATCATCAGTAACCCATGACTGATCACACTCTCATACTCTCCACTCATCATTGGGTTTGATCATCAGTAACCCATGACTGATCACACTCTCATACTCTCCACTCATCATTGGGTTTGATCATCAGTAACCCATGACTGATCACACGCTCATACTCTCCACTCATCATTGGGTTTGCTTTAGTGTTGTCCTTTTCCTGACCCAGCATTTAGAAATTGTTTGGTAGGTCACAAAAATAATAATTTTTAATATAAATCTTGTTTTTTTTTCTTGTTGACTATCCAAATAAAGTATCAAAGAAGTGCAAAATAATTTTATGATCCAGCAGAGTGTATTATAAGTGCAAATAATTCCCATGATAATAACATATTGGAGTCAATCAGATTCAAGATGAATTATTCATGTTCTACGAATAATGAATGAAGAGTACTGGAGTGTGATCAGCCATGCGTTATCGATGATAGCAGTTGATATAGTAATTGTTAAAGGATTACATGACAGTGGCAGATGAAATTTGATCTTTCTGTTACTATTAATGTATGGGCAACAAATTACTGAAAAATTGAAATTACAGTATGAAATCCTAAAACCTTACCCGTGAATGACTGAGCATAGTGTGCATTTATGTATAATTTGCACATCTTCTTTTACTTGTCAATTCTTATGACAATAGTTTCCTGAGTTATTGTGTAATATATTCACCCGGCTGCTCAGAGGTATGTCTGGACATAAAAATGAGTAAAATACACAACCAGGAAAATCAATATCTATGATTTTCTTTGTGAATTTAATAGTAAATAAGATTGTGTGCTTCTTTTAGATTTTAAAAGTTATATTTTAATTGTACAGGTAAACACTTAAGTAAACTGAAGTTAGTATTATCAGTAACATCTCTTTTATCTATCATGAATTTTCATCAGTCTGTGGGTAGACATGTCACTCCACTCTGACACATTATCCTGATTGCAAGCCAACCAATCTTTACACTTACTTCTTATGCTCTGTGCTCAGCATAGAAGCAACAAATGCCAATTTTATAGACAGGGGCTCAAACGCATGGTCTACCACACTTGATGGTGTTATGTTTTATATGATGAATGACAGATAAAGTTTGATGATAAGTAACAAGTTTCTCTACAGTTTTTCAAATAAAATTATTATTTTAATAAAACAAAATTGAACATCTAAAAATCTTCAACTTGATGCTTAAACTCCAAATTCTTTATCCCTGGTCTGTTAAGCTAACAGTCAAGAAGAATAAATTATTTCAGGTTGTTGAAGACTTCGCTAACATAGCCTTTGGTTGTATTTTTGACTATCGTCTTTTTTTACCCATCTTTGTAGGTAGATGTAGAAATAATATTTCCATTCCATTAATTTTTGTGTTAGTATGACTTTTTTAAAGAGGAACAAACATTGTAAGAGGGGGAAATCAAATTGGGGAAGTAATGGATAAAAAAACAAGGATTTCCTGTTAAATAAAGAAATGTTGTATTATGCAAATTTGTTAGAAAAATTAACATGTGTATCATAAAATCTTGGCATAAAAGTATCTATTTTGTATTTGATATGTTATTTTATGATTTATGATAGTAAATAAAATATGATTTATGATAGTAAATAAAATATGGCTTTCAGCTTTCATGTTTTACAAATAAACTTTTAAACTTATTTATTTGTATGTATAAGAATCTCATCTTATATACACAAATGAAATGAATGAATCGTGAAATAAGACTTATTTCAATTATGGAATTATTTGTAATTTATGAACTGCTGATTACAAAATTGATCTATCGGTAATATTACATGCAAAATACCTTTTCCAAATATTGCTAGTCTTGTCTCATTGGACTAGATTAAACTTCAAATTGATTGATTGATTGATTTGTGTTTAATGCCAACTTTATTGCTAAAGTTGGCATGAAGCACCAATCAAACAATCAATCAATCAATCAATAAATTTCATTTAATGGCTTAGAAAATACACTTTTTACGCAAAGATCAACAAGTGAAAACTTTAGAGACAATTTGTACTTATGGAATAAACAGCTGTTTTTAACAACTTAAAACAACAAGCCACATATATTTATTTAAAATTGATGTACACATTTAAAAAATAGCATTAACAAAGATAGAATGAAACAAAGGAAATAACTCAAAAAATCAAGCATGTTTCAAATACATACCACTTCCAGGAAGACTGCCCATATCGCCTGATGGGATTTTTTGAAAAAAGATTGTTTTCTCATATTTAAAATTTGATTAAAAAAGAATCATACAAAATGAAACAAACCATTATAAATAATAACTGATAACAAAGGCCATTTGAAATAAGTCTATTTTCTAAAAACTTTTAATTTTAAGAAATACAAGAAAGTGTTGCTGTTGATGCTCCTTTTTGGGGGGATAACAACAAAAAATTAATAAATAGAAATATTTGATAGTTTCTTTCATCTTAAATCTAGAGATAAATACTAATAATTTTTCTATTTGATAATTTTGCTTGTCTCACTAATATTATTAACCTAATAACAGATTGTTAGACCTTTAATAAAACATATTAAATGAAATACATTTGATTTTCAAGGATTTTTAAGTCCCATTCAAATGATAGAAACTTGTTTTCAAGAAAACTTATGAATGTCATAACTAAATTATCATATATAAATTTAAAAATCTTAAAAGCAGAACGAAAACAATAAGAATGTAGGCATGGCCTAAGAATCTAAATACTTATTTCATATGGCCTTAAGTAATTAAGTAAAACAATTTCTTCCCAATAATATTGGTAGCACATTACTACTGGGTAATTGAAATTTGCAGCAAATTATTTTAAAGCAGGAATCACGTTAAATGATGTTTTACTGATAGCAAAAAGCACAGCAAATTAAAATTACTTAACACAAACAAAAACACTGTGAACATTAGAATTCAAAATTATCCAAAAATGCACACAAATTTCAATGTGCTGTTTTTATTACATTTTGCAAATAAAAATGAATGATAATTAACCTAACAAATCAATTTTTAACGTTATTTTTTATAAAAAAATATTATTCACAACCTGCAAATACTGAGTGTAACCTCTGACTAACTCTTCATTCACAAAGATTACAGAGATTATTGTAGTAGATACGATCATTGGAAGTTATTATTTAAAAAGAATCCCATTAACTTTCTATTAAAACATTGCATTTGTTTCTACTGTAAAGTTACATTGAAACTGAGTTGAATAATAACATTATGCTTTAAAAATAAAATGAAAAACAAAAATATGCCACACTGTTGGTACAGTTCTAAAATCCAATAAAAAAATCAGAGAAAGTGGCAAAAATCGATACCCTTAAAATCAAAATACATGACTGCTCACTTTCCTTGCTTGGTGCAGGCACTTCAATAAAAAAAGAGCAGGATTAAACTAGTTTTATGGGCCCAAGCCTCTTAGTGAAATGATGTGGTCATACAAGTGTCAGTAAAATGATAAACCTCACATAGAACTGGGGGAATTTTCTAGTAAGTTTCTTTTTCCTCTTGTCTTTGTTTCCCAAATTGAAAAAGATCTTTTTTTCTTTGACCCTTTTAATTTGATTTAAAAATAAATTTAGAAACAAACATGTTTAGTAATCAACTATATGATATATAGACAAATTTTTTATTGCATTTATATCATTTTGCTATATTTGTCAAATTTTTGTTATTTTTTACAATACGAAAGTAATACAGAAGATAAAGATAATTTGTAAAAACTACCAAAATTAAATAAATTATTGGCCAATTTCCCTGATTTTCCAATTGAATCATGGAACTGTTCTGACAGTCTGGTATTTATTTGCTTTTCGTTTTATTATCTTTCATTTTTTTGTAATGTCTCTGAATGAATCATAAGTAAAAAGTTACACTAAATCTTCGCAGGTTGTCTATTAATATTATGACAAGGCTTACTTTTCTTTGTAGGATTTTCAATTCTCTCTTGACTTCTAGCACTATCACCTCTTCTGGGGGTGGAGCTAGGACTTCTGGGAGGGAGTGGCCAATGTCCAGTGTGGATACTTATAGTTCCATCAGCATATAAAACCTAAAAAAGAAAGACAAGTTTACATTTAGTAACCCACTGCAAGAACAGTTCTGTATAGGGCTCACTTTCTAGTAAAGAAAAAAAAACTTTGACTAGACTATGTAAGCACTACACAAGAATTCATAAAAAAATAAACTTCTATCTATTCTAAAGGATATTATACACAACCGATTCAGTTAAAAATAAAGAGTTAGCAGAGTATTATAACTTCAAAAACTCTTGCAATTTATGTCTTTGAAGCATTAGAAACTAAGGTTTGAAATATTATAAAACAATTATCTGACCATCTGAACTTCTCTCTATAGATATTTTCAACATCAAATGATTGACAGAGTAAGATGCTGGCTGGGTTGTTTGCTAAATCCCAACAAAATTTTATATTTTATATCATGGTTTGTACTTGCCAAAATCTACATACAGCATATATAAAGTAACCATTGAAGTTTCTTCCTTAAAATTCTGAAGACTTCTTGTCATGATCTGGAGACAAAGTTACGGCCTCTGATTACCTCTTTGGTATCTTCAAACTTTTTCTATAAATTATACAGAATCGGCAGCACATACATTTTTATCTTACTCAGCAAATTGATGAAAACACTTTCTCTGAATCAAAGTTTCCTAAGTTGGAGAAGGGCCTAATAATAAGCACAAACCTCAATACTTCCATCCACCATATTTTTAATGACAGTACCCTCAGATGTCATGATTCTTGACACTTCTGACTGTATGTATTTCTTTCTTGGAGCTTCACAGTCTTGTTCACACCGTGTCTTAAATGGATAACTCTGTTTGACAAGTAATCTTCTATCATCCTCTGTCATTGGTTTCATCCCTGTAAATATCAAATGGATAAAGTAAGGACTGAAATGTAACTCTATTGTTTGGTTCCATTTCCATAAATATTGAATGGATAACAGAAAGATTGATAATTCAACTTTATTGTTTGATTTCTTATCATGTTATTTTAATACATTGTTTTGTTTCTTCTATGTAAACAATAAACTGACCGAAAAAAACCAGATTCGGAAATGAAATTACATTTTGGAAGAAAACCATTATTCTGGTCAATATTTCTTACTAAACTGTCCTATTAGCCCGGTGACCAACTACGCAAAAGTCACATATTAACGGAGTTTAATTTCACTTCATACTATACGGCTAAAGATTGACATAGTTGTAGGAAAATGATTTTACTTTGATTTTAGACTGGTCGTCAAAAAGTCGTATGGTGCAGTTTTCTAAAATTCTATGCATAGCAAAATTTACTTAAATTTGGACCTCAAGTGGCTAACAGTTTTGCTCCAGTATTTAAAAACTGTATAGAAATATATTTCTTTCGTATTGGATTCAAAGTTTACATATAATGTTTTATTCATTAAGTGAAAAAACTAACACAATAAACCTATTATTGAAAAATAATAACAATAACATATATTGTAAATAGAGTCATTTTGTAGTTTCATCAGATTTTAATTCTGTACAATAATGCACCAGTTGATAAATAGTTAAGTAGCTAGTAGAAATTAAAAATATAAACATTACCCTATTTAGTGACACACCTTAACAAATTACAATCATGTGTTAATGGTAGGTGTAATGTCATTAATCAGATATGGGTTCTTTCTAGACTTTTGACAAGGGATATTGTAGAGTTGCCACTTGAGTTTCAAGCTACTGGACAGACGATTCCTTTCTGGACAGGGTTCAACTGTCTATTGTCTGAGAAGCGCTCTGATGTAACAGTTGTTGCCTATCCCCCGATCATAGATGCTAAGCCAAATGATATGGCGACAGTATATACAGCTATGAAAAAATGTCTTGATATGACCAATGAAGCTGGTCAGGAGCATGCTATACAAACATTTGACCAGCAACTTTATGCTATTGCCCAACAGGTGAAATGGTCAAAGCCTGATATTTTTAATCGCCATATTCTTAGACTTGGTGGTTTTCAGTTTGTCTTGTTTCTTATCTTCGATAGGGAAACTTTGGGCCGATGGCGGTCTTCGTGATCTTTTGGTTGATTCTGGCGTGTATGCTGGAAATACAGCTGAGCTTATGTTGGTTGGCAAAGAATTTAACAGAGCTGTCAGGGGGTTCACACTTGTATTTGAAGCCCTACAAGTTCTGTTTATCGCGACATTCATACATTGGTGTAGAACCTTTGACTACATCGATCAGATACCATCAGCGTTCTGGAATGCGCTGTTTGAATTTCATAGAAGTATCTGTGATCAGACGATTGAAACATCAGTACTACTAACTAAAGTTGAAGAATTGTTTGAAGACCATGCACAGCCTCTAATCCGTAAGTTTAGAAAACGGGGATGTGATGCATCACCTACATTCCAATACTGGGATATGTTTCTGGTGGCGGTTCAAATTATGTTGTCAAATGTACGAGCAGAACGGGAGGGTGATTGGTCGGCACATCTGATGTCTTCATAAAAAAAGTTGCCCTATTTCTTCATTACTAACCGTACAAATTACTCTAGATGGATGTCTGTATATATACTTGATATGCTCGAACTTCCAGCCCAGATAAAATCAGTTTTTGAAAAAGGTGAGTTTTCCATTAGACAAACATTCGGCAGTTTCAATGGTATTTGGAGTGATATGGGTACTGAAAAAACCATCATAAAAGATTCGAAGGGCTCAAGTGGCATCGTAGGAATAACGAATCAGAAATCTGCCCTTGTTAGATGGACACTCACTAGACGTTTCCTAGCATCATTTAGTAGTGCAATGAACGACAGGGCATGTATTACAAGCACCAGCAATACCTCACATGAAGAAATGAAGCAAACAGCTTTGAAGCGAGATGAGGAACAAGTCCAAGCAATAGTAAACCATTTGAACGAAACCATAACTGACCCCTTTGATATAGAGGCCCACCCTTCTTGTCTCATGAATATTTCTACAGGCATGCATGCTACCAGAGAAGTACAGGATTCTTTGTTGTCTGCTGTCAACGAAGGTGAAAAAAAGTGCAGAAACTTTGTTAACAGTGCTTTCTCTGCAGGACAGTCTGTGAGTTTTTATAGCCCTATCTAAAAGTCAAAATTGAAAACATTTGAACACATGAATGTCAAAACATCCCTGAAATGCAAATCTGGTGAAATCATAACCGGTCATATCAATCCAGAAATTGTTTTCAGACGTGCTCTGGTTTTGGCTAATAGCAGAGATGATGTCACGATTGACAACATTCTTTCACATCCTGTAGAGCTTATCCCGGTGTCCATGTTCCATGAAGATGGTACAATGAGGAAATCTTGTAAATCAGATCTAGTGAAGCAGTTCGAAAATGAAGTTTTCCCAGTTCTTTCGTTGCCGGATTTTGACCCTTCTTTGACAACTTACATCAGAGATGGCATGGCACTAGTTCAGTGCATGAATGCAAAGAAGCATAGCACCTTTGGAGACCTTGCTACCGACTACTGCAGACAGTTGACATCATGCTTTGCAAAAGCACATACAGTAGCAGATGTATTTGACCGGTATGACGTAAAAAATTCCATCAAGTCGGCTGAAAGAGAGCGTCGTACCAAAGTGACTGCCCATACAAAGCCTTAAGGTGTTCCAAGTCATAGAAGGCAGAAATATTCCTGACTGGAAGAAATTTCTATCAGTCAAAGAAAACAAGCAGGCACTGGTAAACTTTTTTGGTGACTTCATTGTCAAATTCAATCAAAGTAACCCATTAGTGCCCCCTGGAAATTTGTATTACATTGCCGGTTCATTTGGAAATCCGGAAATTGTGAAAGTTGTTTCAGACCAGGAAGTCTTTGATTGTCCTGTACAGCACACAAGAAGAGGCGGACACCTGTATGATCCTCCAGGCTTTACATGCTGACAAAAGGCTCAAAGAATTGGGAAAGCAAGGCAGGATGATTATTAAAAATCTCTGATACAGATGTGATTGTTCTCTGTATTTATTTTTATAAGCAGATGACAAACACCAGTGAACTGTGGGTCCAAATGGGAAACGTTAGTAGTGTTAAGGACGGTCGTAGGTTTTTACCTATTCATTAACTATGTTCTTCTTTCTCAGAAATCACATGTAGAGTTCTTCCTGCCGCACATGCTCTCTCTGGGTGTGACACTACCTCTTCCTTCTTTGGAATTGGCAAAAAGTCAGTGTACAAAATACTGAAAGATGCAGCACCAGATTTCCATGATTTAGACAATTTGGGAAATCCCGACAAAGATGTTGCTATTTCATGCTCTTCACGGTTTGTAGCTAGGCTTTATGATCAGAAGTCTTTTGCATCCTCCCATCATAACATTAGCAAACTTCGAGTAAAACTTGCTACAAGTCGGGATGCAAGTCTGGTTAGATTACCACCTTCAGAAGCGGCGCTTCGTCAGTATATTCTTCGTGTCTCATTCCAGACCAAAGTTTGGCATGCTTCCTGTCTGGCAAAACCACCTCTGCCTTCACCAATGGAATACGGATGGCGAACTGTCAAGGATTCTTTGCATCCAGTCTACTTTGAAGGAAACATGTCAGCAGAATTTCTCCGTGATCTAGTGTGTTCATGCAAGGGGAAATCGCAATGTAAAAAGTCCTGTGTTTGTGCAGAGCAGAACCTTGCATGTACTGACTTATGTTCTTGCCAAGGATCAGAATCACGTAAAAACGTCCATTCATATACCCTTGCAGAAGACGTTTAATGTGTTAACAACATAATCATGTACACTTTTTTGACGAGCTGTCTCATTGTTCTGCAAAGATCTTGTTTCGCTTAAGTCTTGTGTAGAACAGCTCCAATTTCCACATGAAAAAGGCTGTTCCAGTCACTCAGAATGCCTTGTACAGTTGCTTTGCCTTATTTCTTGCTGATTTATATTCTGTTGATGCATTTTGTTGCATACAAGAAGTTGTGTTTTTGTTTTTAATTCACATATAAGTATGTTTTGTATGAGTTAATGTTGCCAATTGGACATGTACCAACACAAATCTATGTGAACAAAACTTATATTCCTCATTATAATTTGGCTAATATTTATATTTATTTTGCAGAATACATATTTTTCTATATTTTCTTTACGTTTGGATAAGTTTTAATGGCTTTAATATCGACAGTTTGGAAAATTACCAGGTTTTTAAGCGAAAACCCTCCCCCTTTTTGTGAAAACATATAAATTTGCACAGAACCTGAACAATTATTTTTTGATGACATCGACATTTTCGATAGAAAATTGAATAAGGAAAATCAAATATGCAATTTTTCGTCTTTCTTTAATGAAAAAGGGATTCTATTTGAAATTTGGTATTCAATGAATTTTTGTGTGAAAAATGTTTTTTGACCTTTGATCTTGATTTCTGAAAAACTGCACCATATTTTCTTTTGACGACCAAATTATTTTAAAAGTACGAACATTGCCGAGTCGAATGATATATGACACAGCCGTATATTATTCATGACGATTACATTTTGGAAATGATGTCTCTAATCACCGGGCTCAAATGTTGAGATAATATACAATTAATGACTTTCCATGAGGTGAATACAAGGATCGATCAACCCATGGAAATGATATTCACAGAGGCTGCCTCGGCCGAGGTGAATATCATGTTCCACTGGTTGATCACTCCTTGTATTCACCGAAATTGAAAGTCATTAACTGTTTTATTATATGACATTAAATCAAATTTAAGTCAGTATTCTATTGAATTCATCATCATTTACTGTTGCAAAGAGCAGACTTTGTTCCCCAGACACCCCTGTCTGCCCAATGTCTGCCATTATTAATTTAATTGTGCACCGAAAGTAATTAGTAAGAACGCATCTGATTAGTCGATGACAAAACTTAACCCGATGATGATTAGCTACTACTTTTAAGATAATTGGGAAACACAATTTCTATTTTAAGGTGTCTGGAGAAGCTTTGGAATATTATGTTCACCTCTCGTGACTTTTTGCACCTGATTATAACGCTTTATCCAAGAACGTTACAAGGGACGTCAGCCAATCAGAAAAGACATTATCTGAAGTCATATAATAAATAAATTTAACTTATCTGAGAGGAAGTTTCTTATATTGATAATTTTCCCTTTGATCTCACCAAGGGATATTGTCAGTATCAACGAAATGACTCTAATACAGAGAATTATCAGTCAGTTTAAAGACAAACACATTATGACAGAAACAGTAATGCAGGTTTGAAGGTCTTGACAAACATTATCACGACTCATCCTATCGAACTAGCTGTGATACTAGTGATAATGCCTGTCGACCTTCAGAACTGCCGTTATTCAATATATATAAGTAAAATGATGCTATATACTAATATAAGGAATTAACTCTCTATAAACACTCACCAACAGAGCTCTCCAAAAGGTATTTAACATTAAGACCGTCAGGACAAGTAACATATAACTGTTGGAATGGTTGTACGATCGGCTTTTCTTCATCTGTTTTCTCCTCTTGAACCTTTTCTTCCTCATCAGTGGGCTATAAATAGATATAATATAATACTGAACAAATAAATGAACAAGGGCAACAAAGTATGGCGTATCCCCTCACCTAAAAATTTGACCCGGTGACCTTGACCTTTGACCTATGACCTTGAAAATCAATAGGATTCCAGACTCTCCTATGGACTAAATATGTACCAAGTTTGGTCAAAATCCATTGAAGGATGTTGATTCTAGAGTGTTCACAAGGATGTTACGTGGTAAAAAATTTGACCCGGTGACCTTGACCTTTGACCTTGAAAATCAATAGGTTCCAGATTCTCTTAACGACTAAGTATGTACCAAGTTTGGTCAAAATCTATTGAAGGATGTTGATTCTAGAGTGTTCACAAGGATGCTACGGAAGGACGGAAGGTAGCGTTACTCTATCCCTTCGCAACTTTGTTGGCGAGGGGATAATGAGTGAGCGAGTGATTATCATGGCAAGTTACATTTTGGTGAGATGATGTCCACTTTGTACTAGACCAACACACACCTTTGGATTTTTATAGAGCTAGCTCACTGAAACAACAGTCAACAGGTAGACATGTTGCTTCACTTGGACACATCTTTGCTCTTTCTCTTTAATGCTGCAGGCTTAGGAGAAAAGCAACAAATGCCAATATTATAGTCTTTGGTTTGACCGGATCAGGGCTCCAACTTACAATATACCACACTTGGGGCGAGCAGGATAACCATTACTGGTAATTGCTTGACAAAAGCTACTTTCACTTTGAGTGATTGCATCTAAAATTAGAGGCAAAAAATTGTTTACAAACACCTTTGAATATTTTACTATATGACATAACAGATGTAAAGGTTGAGTATTCAGTCAATAATAATGTATGATGACATTTCTGTCAACATGAAAACAAACATCTTCGTTCAAATAACTTTCCTGCACTATATCTAAACAAACAGATAACAGAAGAAACAACAAAAGACTTACAATAACTTGAGGAGGAGGTTCAGGAGTAGATCCTTTCTTGTCTCCCTTCTTATTCTTAGCTGGTGACGGGGTTGGAGCAGGACTAGGTGTAGTAGGTGGTGGTACATAAAGCTTTGGTTCATACTTTTTACCTACAATTAAACAAATTATAATTATTATTTTATTAATTATTTACTTACCTAATGGAAGTTCACAATTAGGATTTGTTCTTCTCTTAACTGTCTTTGACTCACGTATTACACAGGTGAAATTAAAACACCTTCATAACCTGGTGTTCACCTGTGTAACACTGCGCATGTCCATCCTCAGTTTATTCTTCGGCGACAACAAAACAAGATGTCTTTTCTCGCTCTGAGACTTTCACTATTTAGTCTCATGATTTAGTTTATATTTTCTGATATTTATTTATTAAATAATTATGGATGATTCTTGTCGTTCTGATGAGAACGAAGTTTACGACAGCAATTACGACAATATTAGTATGACCGGAAACAAGGCTGTAAGTCGTGAGGAAAACATGGTGAGGGCGCAGGAAGATAGTGTTGCTCCCATGAAAAAGAAGAGAGTCTCTAAGAAGACGGAACTCGAGAACAAACAAAGCAGTCTGGAAACAAGGTTTGATGACATGTTTAATAAACTTTCTGACCTTTTCCAAGACAGGTCTAGTGCTTTAGGTACGAATGACAGTTATTTCTCAGCCTGGTGGTTTAGCCACGCAGCAGGAGAATATTTCTGTGGATAACGTCTCTATAGGAGAGCGTAGACCAATACTTTCTTTGGACCCAAATCTAGATGAGGTGTTGGGTAATCCAAAAATTTCAAGAAATAGAGATGTTGACACAAGGTCGGAAATCTCATTACAACCAGATAGCCGTGAAAGGGCACACTTGTTAGGTTTATGTTCTTCAGATGATGAATCTCAGTCGGGTATAAACCCTGCACATGTGACTCAATCTATTTCTAAAACTAAAAATATAGATAGGTTTAGCCGTTATCTGAATGTACAATCTACTGCTTCAGCTACTCAGTCCAACACAGGACAATGTTCTAGCTCAAAATCAACTGACAATTCAATCAAGTCTACATGCACTAATTTAAATGTTTTGTCAAAGATTTTTACAGAGGATATTCCGATTGACTCTGATCAAAGTGGTGGCTTACTTTTAGATGAAGCCCAGATTAAATTACTTGAAAACTCATGAAGGTCTAAGACTCCAGAAAGGCTTACATGTTTTCGGGAAGATTATCGAAACTGTTTCCCAATTCATAACAATGCTGTTGATATTTTACAGTTCCTAGTTTAGATGAAATTCTAGAACCTATGATTAGGATCCTTCATGGTCCAAAGGCAGTAAAGAACTGGGACAAACATAAGCAGCTTTTTACTCAACCTTTAAAACAGATTGAAAATCTTGCTTTCCAAGGACAGGTGGCAGCTTGTATGGGTATCATTTCTGTCTTATATTTACAGAATGCTTTGGCATCTGTGATTAGTTCTATCAAATCGGATAATATTAATCCTGACATTTTACCATTAGTTAATGATATTTTTGCCATTTCTATGAAATTGCTGGATCAGTTTGGAAGAACTGGGGCTTTTAACCATATGAATCGTAGGAAAGCAGCCGCTTCTGAATCCGGTTTGAATACTTTAAAAGATATACAAGCTAAGGTCTCGTATTTACCACTCACCGCTGAAGGTGTTTTTGGTGAAGGGTTAGAGGATAAATTAGAAAAACGTAAAGAGCAAAGAGAGCAGTTGAAGGAACTGTTGCCTGAATTCTCTAATAAGAGAAAACCAGATTGTAATACTAAGTAGGATACTTGGCCTTAAACAAAACTCCAAGATACAGTGTTAATAACAATATGAACACAAATAATAATGTGTCTAATGATAGTAGATGTTCAGGTTTTTCTGTTAACAAACCTACTTCTAAGTTTACTCCTAAAAATCAACAGAAATTTGCTAAAGGCTTCGATAAGAAGGAGAATACCTTTAAAGACAAGAAGTCTGGATCTGGTTGGGGTTCTTCTTTTCGGATCCCCAAAAAGAACAACAGTTGACTGGAATCTGAAGGTAAGCTTATATCAGAATCAGGCAGAGATACCAGTTGGGGGTCGTCTGAGATTTTTTCTGGAAAATTGGAACAAAATAACAGACGATCAATGGGTTCTTTCAATAATTCAAGAGGGATACAAACTGGGGTTCATAGAGAAACCTCCTCAATCGGGAATAAGGAAAACTTTAGTTTCTTTAAAAGATACACAAATTTTACTTCAAGAAGTAAACATTTTATTAGAAAAAGATGCAATAGAACCAGTACTGAATCACGAGAAACCAACAGGTTTTTATAGTACATTATTTCTGGTGCCCATTAAGAATGACAAAATGAGACCAGTAATAAATCTCAAACCCCTCAACGGATATCTCAAGAAAACACACTTCAAAATGGACACATTATCAGAGGTGTTAAATATAGTGAAAACAGGAGATTGGGCCATATCTCTAGATCTAAACAATGCCTATCTACATGTTCCAATATTTCATACACATCGGAAATATCTCGGATTTTGCATTCAAAACCAGTGTTATCAATTCAAAGTCCTCTGTTTCGGATCAACTTCAGCACCGAGAGTCTTCACAAAAATAGTATCTGTAGTGGCAGCATATCTGAGGACTCTAGGCATAAGACTAGCTGTGTATCTAGACGACTGGCTGATTGTAAATCAGAACAAAAGGCAGTTATTGTCAGATCGCGGGAATTGTCTCAATCTCCTGAAATCTTTAGGTTTTCTGGTAAACAAAGAAAAATCGACACTTATCCCAACCCAAACTCTAGTTTACTTGGGGGGATTGTTTCATCTAGACAAGGGCTTAATTTATCCCACTCAAGAGAGAATAGTCAAGTTAAATCTTGTGATAGAAAATCTTTTGACTCAGGAGAAAGCATCAGCTTTAATGTTTCTACATCTTCTAGGCATTATGGCCTCATGTTTACAAATGATTCTGAATGCTCGTCTGTTCATGAGACCAGTTCAGCTACATCTTTTGAGTTTCTGGAGACCAAGTTCGCACAACATCACTGTACAAATTCCAGTTACTCCACATCTGAAATCCCATCTCATTTGGTGGTCAAGTTCAGCGAACACGTTGAAAGGCCAATCTTTTCAATTTCCAAAAACGTCTGTAGTCATAACAACCAATGCTTCGAAAAAGGGTTTTGGCGGTTTCATGAACGAACAAATTTTTCAGGGAAATTGGACGCATGCTCAGAGCAAACGTCATATAAATTGTCTAGATATGGAAGCAGTTTTTCTGACCATGAAACATTTTCTAGCTCAGATAAAAGGGCAGGCAGTTCTTATCAGGTCGGACAACACGGCTAGTAGTCCGATACATAAACAAACAGGGAGGCACGAAGTCTCCACAACTATGTTATCAGGCTTGGGACCTGTGGAATATGGCTATTCAAAACAATATTCAATTGAAAGCGGTACATATTGCGGGGAAATTGAATATTTTAGCAGATCAGCTCAGTCGGACAAAAATACTACCAACAGAATGGTCTTTGAATAGTCGGGTAGTTCAGAATCTTTTTCAAATCTTGGGTCAGCCTTTGATAGATTTATTTGCATCGGTACACAATCGACAGACCGAGATATTTTGCTCTTGGAGTCCCCATCCGGAAGCTTTGGCTCTGGATGCCTTGTCAATCTCTTGGGAGAGAATGTTTGCTTATACATCCCCCCCCCCCCCCCCCCCCCCCAATATGCCTGATTCCTCGAGTGATACAATATATGAGGCAATTCCATTGTCAGATTTTACTGATTGGAGACATTGGTATCCGGAACTACTACAGTTATTGATAGCAGTTCCAATCCGGGTACCAATATTTCTGGAATTACTTTGTCAACCCAAAACTTAGATTTACCATCCGAACCCACAAGTGTTCAGTCTGACGGCATGGCTTCTATCAACAAATGCTACGAGTCTGAAAGATTTTCTGAAGAAGCTAGAAAGTTACTCTCTGCTTCTTGGAGAAAAGGAACACAAAAAGATTATTGTTCCAAATTCAAACAGTTCAATAGCTGGTGTTGTTCAAGGCAAATTGATCCCAATTCAATCTCTTTAAGTCAAATGTCAGATTTTTTTACTTATACTTAGAAAAGGATTTACAATACAGAACTATTGTAGGCTATCGTTCAATGCTTTCAACAGATTTACAATACAGAACTATTGCAGGCTATATAGCTATCGTTCAATGCTTTCAACAGATTTACAATACAGAACTATTGCAGGCTATCGTTCAATGCTTTCAACAGATTTACAATACAGAACTATTGCAGGCTATCGTTCAATGCTTTCAACAGATTTACAATACAGAACTATTGTAGGCTATCGTTCAATGCTTTCAACAGATTTACAATACAGAACTATTGTAGGCTATCGTTCAATGCTTTCAACAGATTTACAATACAGAACTATTGTAGGCTATCGTTCCTGTAGGCCAACATCCTCATATTATTAGGCTAATTAAAGGGGTTTTCAATTCACGACCACCTGTTAAAAAATTATTGCCAGAATGGGATTTACATGTAGTACTTAACATGTTGGAGAATAGTCCTTTTGAACCATTAGAACAGATATTCTTGAAAGAATTGACTTTTAAAACTGTTTTTCTTACGGCTATTACTACTTTCAGGAGATGTAGTGATCTGCAGGCCCTAAGAATTGATGAACATTTGATACGAATTCAGGAACAAGGAATTATGTTTATTAGACATGGTCTTGCTAAGCAGGATAGAGAGAAGCACTTCGGGGCAAAGATATTTGTACCTACTTACAAGGAAAAAGTTTGTTTGGATCCTCGTAGATGTTTATTATCTTATTTGGACAAAACTAAACATTTCAGAAATTCTCTTCCTAAGGAACAGAGAGGAAATTTATTTTTGGCTCTTAAGGAACCACACAAAGCTGTAACTTCGCAAACCATATCTCATTGGATCGGTCAAGTTATAAAGGATGCTTATGCGAAAAATTAATCTACTTCAAGTATTAAAGTACGTGCTCATTTGACCAGAGCTATTGGTACTTCTTGGGCTCTATTCAAAGGTACATCTGTTCATGAAATTTTAGAATCTGCAGATTGGAGTCTAGAATCTACATTCAGTAGATTCTATTTGAGAGAGTTAGATGTAAAGGTTTTACAGAAGTTGAATTAGTATTTATGATGTTTATATTTTCAGCGAGTCGGCTGCAAAGTTTCGTTATTTTCTGTTTATGGCGACAGTTTTTATGAGGTTATGGATTTACACAGTAACACTGTATATACACTTCGCTTGATATACAAATTGATATTTGACGATAATTCTACTTTTAAATGGAATGGATGGAATGGATATATGTTTCATGTGTGGATGTGTGTATCTGTGAAGAGAAGAACATTTTAAACAGACGCCACCATTTACAGAAGTGCTGTTTGGGTATGCAGATCCTAATTGTAAACTTCCATTAGGTAAGTAAATAATTAATCAAATAATAATAAAAAATTTGTAACTGAGTTACAATTTTATGAATTAATTAATTACTTACCTAATGAGCTCCCTCCACCTCCTCAGTTAAAATTTGTGGCATATGGGATCAAAACGCTTGTTTTGTTCCCGCCGATAAACTGAGGATGGGCATGCGCAGTGTTACACAGGTGAAGACCAGGTTATGAAGGTGTTTTAATTTCACCTGTGTAATACGCAAGTCAAAGATGGTTAAGAGAAGAATGAATCCTAATTATAAACTTCCATTATGTAAGTAAATAATTAATTCATAAAATTGTAACTTGAGTTACAAATTTTTAGGATTCTACGAAAATAAAAATTCTAATAAATGTTTAATAAATCATATAACTTTGTATAGCTATAAGATGTAAGTTTTGCAACAACATACGTTCACCATATTCCCCATTGTCTACAAACTAACTAAGTAATATGGTCATTCTACCAAAAAAAGAGACTGTCATTCCACTCGTGAAAGAGATTGTAATTCCACCCATATAAGAGACTGTCATTCCACTCATGAAAGAGAATTTCATTCCACCCATATAAGAGACTGTCATTCCACTCATGAAAGAGATTGTAATTCCACCCATAAAAGAGATTGTCATTCCACCCATGAAAGAGACTGTCATTCCACCCATAAAAGAGACTGTCATTCCACCCATAAAAGAGACTGTCATCAGGGCTCCCACTACTTTGAAATCAGAGGGAGAAGTGACTTCTCTTTCAGGTGCTGACAAAAGAGAAGTGAGAGACAATAGGGAGAAGTGGTGAGAGTACAGGGAGAAGTCAAAATATTTCTATAATTAATTGTACCACTTTTCACATTCGCGTGGCATTATCGTGGCATTCGTATGTTATAATGTACTTGTTATGCATTAAGGTATATTCAGTAGTTGTTTAATTCCATGTTTTTGTTAGCATATCATCTCTCTGATTTGCATATGACCTTTTATTTGTTTTTTGTTTGTTTGTATTAAGTAAACCCTTTTCAGATTCTTTGTTTTGTCTTGCACAGATGATAAAGGCACATATATGATAGTCAACTATTGTTCAATAAATAATAAATAAATAAAATTGAATAATAAAATTTATTTTGACATCAGCATTGTTTCAAACAAGTCACACATAGATAAAATGACAAAACATTAGATAAGATAAATATATGCCCAAAAAAAACCAACACAAGCTGTGAAATTGCTAATTATTTAATCAAATTTTAATGAGTGTATATTATTTACATTGTTTCTCTTTAATCACTGATTGATATTAATTAAGTTAACAATCCCTTTGGATAGCCGCCATCAAACCCCAAATAAATGAAATGAAACAATACCGACGTTATTTTCCCAAGTTCGGATCCGTAGTATAGGTTTTATCTTCGTAACTGTTTCGATTACGTCCCTTTACAATGGCGGTTTTAAAAACGGAAATTTTGTAGTAAAAATATACCGATGTTTTTTAACAGTTAAAATTAGCAAAGCGACTTGGTAAAATCACAGGGCGACTTCCACTTCTCTTTTGGCACTAGTACAAAGCGAAGTGAGCAGCCACAAGGCGACTTCTTCGCCCGAATCGCCCTCCAACGTGAGCCCTGAGTCATTCCATCCATAAAAGAGATTGTCATTCCACCCATAAAAGAGACTGTCATTCCACCCATGAAAGAGATTGTCATTCCTCCCATAAGAGACTGTCATTCCACCCATAAAAGTGATTGTCATTCCACCCTTAAAAGAGATTGTCATTCCACCCATAAGAGACTGTCATTCCACCCATAAAAGAGACTGTCATTCCACCCATAAAAGAGATTGTAATTCCACACATATAAGAGACTGTCATTCCACTCATGAATGAGATTTTCATTCCACCCATATAAGAGACTGTCATTCCACTCATGAAAGAGATTGTAATTCCACCCATAAAATCGATTGTCATTCCACTCATGAAAGATACTGTCATTCCACCCATAAAAGAGACTGTCATTTCACCCATAAGAGACTGTCATTCCACCCATAAAAGAGATTGTCATTCCACCCATAAAAGAGATTGTCATTCCACCCATAAGAGACTGTGATTCCACCCATAAAAGAGATTGTAATTCCACCCATAAAAGAGATTGTCATTCCACCCATGAAAGAGACTGTCATTCCACCCATAAAAGATATTGCAATTCCACACATAAAAGAGATTGTCATTCCACCCATAAGAAACTGTCATTCCACCCATACAAGAGACTGTCATTCCACCCATAAAAGAGATTGTCATTCCACCCATAAGAGACTGTCATTCCACCCATAAAAGAGATTGTCATTTCACCCATAAGAGACTGTCATTCCACCCATAAAAGAGATTGTCATTCCACTTGTAAAAGAGATTGTAATTCCACTTGTAAAAGAGATTGTCATTCCACAGATAAAAGAGATTGTTATTCCACCCATAAATGATATTGTCATTCCACTCATAAAAGAGATTGTCATTCCACCCATAAAAGAGATTGTCATTCCACTCGTAAAAGACAGTGTCATTCCAATTATAAAAAAGATTGTCATTCCACCCATATAAGAGATTGTCATTCCACTCGTAAAAGACAGTGTCATTCCAATTATAAAAGAGATTGTCATTCCACAGATAAAAGAGATTGTCATTCCACAGATAAAAGAGATTGTCATTCCACCCATAAAAGATATTGTCATTCCACTCGTAAAAGACAGCGTCATTCCAATTATAACAGAGATTGTCATTCCACAGATAAAAGAGATTGTCATTCCACAGATAAAAGAGATTGTCATTCCACAGATAAAAGAGATTGTCATTCCACAGATAAAAGAGATTGTTATTCCACCCATAAAAGAGATTGTCATTCCACTCGTAAAAGACAGCGTCATTCCAATTATAACAGAGATTGTCATTCCACAGATAAAAGAGATTGTCATTCCACAGATAAAAGAGATTGTCATTCCACAGATAAAAGAGATTGTTATTCCACCCATAAAAGAGATTGTCATTCCACTCGTAAAAGAGATTGTCATTCAACTCGTAAAAGAGATTATCATTCCACTCATAAAAGAGATTGTCATTCCACAGATAAAAGAGATTGTTATTCCACCCATAAAAGTGATTGTTATTCCACCCATAAAAGAGATTAACTAATTCAGACATACCTTCATCACATTCTCCAGTCTCTCCAAACTGACTGAGTGACATAGCCATTCCATCCATTAATTGTGCCGTTATTGAACCAAAAGCACTGACAGCATCCTTCTTCCCTTCAGATTTGATAGAGCCATTTGTCTTTACACCAATACTTTCTGAATCCTTCACAGATTTATCTGTTAAAACATTACACATTACATTTAATTTAAACAAAATACCATAATGCATGGCAAATTTTCAAATTACGATTTATGAAATAACTTTGATCTTTGAAATTTGGTCTACAGGTGAAAAGTCATTGAAAGATTTGTCTGTGACTGTAAATGAATGTATTAAGTTACAAAGTTATAGTTAACAGTTCTTAATTATGTATTTTGAACTGTTTGTTTGTGAAGATATAAAATTATACGCATCAACAATGTAAAATCATAACACCTTCAAAATTGTCTAAAATTTGATACATTACCACAGAACACACCTGTACAATCAAATTTGTATTCAAAGGTCATCCTTAGGACAAAGGAAAAGAGACTGTACAATATAGTTGACTGCTTATTTAAAGACCTGTCGATCTGGATTTCTAGTTCCGGTCCGCAATATTTTGCGTATTACTGTTACCAGAGAGTATTTTATTGGCAAACATGAGGCTGCTTTTTAAATTTCTCTTGATTGACGATTAATTAGTTCATTATTCTATAATTTGATATGTTATTTGGTACAATTGAAAACATGGTGAAAATTAATCATGGATGATTTTTTAAAGTCCAGAATGGAAAGTTAAAATAACATGTAAATACGATCTGTTTACAGCAGGTGACCAGTAATTCAAGGTGTCCATTAGGGCAAGTCTGGCTGTAGGTGTCTGTGATAAAAGACAATAAATAATCTACTTCTCCCGAGCAATCTGTGACAAACCATCAAATTGGGTATTATATTTCACACTCCTGCTGATATTAAAAACAAAATGATCTTTCTTACCATCTTTTTCAGATTTTTCATATTCTGATTTTTCTTTTTCATCTTTCTTTTCATCATCCTCATCTTCACTTTCTTCTGACTTTTCTTTAGGATCCAAAATATGTACAGAAAATATGTGTCCATCCTTTAAAACTGTAGCCTTTACACTGGAAGTACCTGTGAAGACACAATAAATTGCATTTTATCAAACGCTATTATGACCAATAATTTTTTTGTTTTTGAATCAATAGACTTTTTGCAAATATTCCTAATTTGATTCTGAAATTATATGTTTTTATAGGAGTTATTTCCCTTGTGATGGACAAAATGGTATCCGGTCGAGCTAGAGCTGTGAAAGGAATTTGAGTACCCCGCTAAAATTTTCTCATAATTTGTAGTTATTTGAACAATATTAAAAATCAGGGGGGGGTAAAAGCAAATAGAAAATACACAAGTTGCTACAATATTCAATGGTTAAGCAGGTTACGGAAAAAAAATATATATTATTTTTACTGAATTTTGTATGAAAGAGTACCCTTTTGCCTGCCCTAATGGGATATAACTCCTGTAAAGTGTATAATTTTAGAATCAAAGCTGGAAATGTGCAAATGATATATTCCAATTTATGCAGATTTTTCTTTATTTCAGTTGTCATCATTTTGTTTGCTATAAATAATTTTTTTGTAGAAAATCTGGGTTCTATTTTCTTAAAAGTAAACTTTGCTTACAAGTATACAAGATAAGAACCATACATGATTTTAGTAATATTACCTTGGATAAAATCTGTCCTTTCAGTTCTGATCTGTCCTCCGTCAGAGGGGAATAAGGTTGTTGTTATACCAGATACTTGTATCAGCTGATTACCAACATCATAGCCGGTAAACTAAACAAAAACAAAAAACAGATATATGTACATGTATAAAAATAGTACCATCTTCTGTCATTCTTTACTCTCTTCTGTTTTGAAGTTTGTTGAGCCAGAGTAGAAGATCATGTCATTGTGTTCCGTGTGATTGCATTAATAATTACTGATCTACTTTAATACATATACAATATTAATGCAGTGTCTTAAAATATAAAGTTGATGTGTATGAGGCTAAAAAACTGTGACAAAGGTGAGGTTCACTGAGTCTTTTCCCAGTTTTGCATGGAATACACATAAACTTTTTATTTGAAGACACTGAATTAATATCCTGCAGTAAACTACATTAATCCATGGGCGATAATATTTTGAATTAAATAATAAAATCATACCCTTGATTGCCCCTTTTGATATTTTCTGCCAACAGGAAGTCAACTGATTTACAACTAGTTTCCCAAAGCTCAACAGGTAAATCGTGAAACTGGTCCCAGAAAAGCAATTTTTCGGTCAGTGACCATATATAACAAAAATTTATCGAGTCAACACAATTTGTCTGCTCAAATAGAAACAAGTGCATGATAAATAAAAGAACCGCCTAGCGCATTTATGACGTATCTCCTCGCACTTGCATAATATTTAGTTTTATATATTTATAGAAAGCAGCCCTGCAGTCTTAATGTATAACATACTTTATTGAAGGATGGAGTATATTGCAGCATGATCTGAATAATATCCAGGAAGTACTCCACTAAATAGAACACTGTGTAAACCTCTGATGTAAATAGATTTTCCCTCAAAACCCTTGCTTCAAATATTTCCATGTGAGAACCCATTCAAGATAATGATAATTACAAGCCACATGCAACAAATTATTCAAATCTATCCATGTTTACTGAAGTTATCGCGTATTTAACAAGACACAATTCTCAAAATCGGTGATTTTTCAACCAAAAACTAAGATTATCCCCCAAAACCCTTGCTTCAAATATTTCCATGTTAGCACCCACCCAAGATAATGATAATTACAAGCCACATGCAAGCAATTATTCAAATCTATCCATGTTTACTAAAGTTATCGCATAAACAAGACACAATTCTCAATATTGGCGATTTTTCAACCAAAAACTAACATTTTCCCCCAAAACCCTTGCTTCAAATATTTCCATGTTAGAACCCATCCAAGATAATGATAATTACAAGCCACATGCAAAAAATTATTCAAATCTATCCATGTTTCCTCAAGTTATCGCATAAACAAGAAAGTGTGACGGACGGACAGACAGACAGACGGACGGCAAGACAGACGGACGGACGGACAGATGGCCGCTATTACTATATCCCCTCAACGCTATCGCGGGGGGATAACAAGATATGATTATAATCTAACGATTATGAAGTCTCCCAAACCGGCCAATGACTGTTTTCGGCACCACCACGTGGAGGAACTACAGACTTGTAGCCCTGGTCATGCTAGTGATACCTGACATGATGAAATTGTCTTTTGAAATAATCAAATAATCATATGATTATTTATTATAAGTACATTTTGTACGTTTCAATAATAAAAATTAACAATTTCAAATTTAGTGTCAGGTATCACTGTAACTGAACTTGAAGCTACACTTCTAATCAAATATATTAATTATTTTACTATTTGCCTTTGCTATCTCAAATTAACTGTTTACAGCAACTTCAAGTTCAGTTTGGCGCCATCAACAATATGAATGAATGTTATATGAAGATGAGTACTGTGGTATATAGCATAAAGCAACAACAAAAAATTATGTGTTTTCTATTACCTGTAGACAGCAAACCAACAGCAGACAAAATGTCCGTAAATAAATCAAAAGCTACCTTTGAAATCGAATAATGTTGAATTCTTGCAGTATTGTGGTGGCCATTTTGAAAATAGAGACAGGTAGAAATTTTTCGATGTCAGGAATCAATTCGGGACATCATAATCTACCTACATATGAAATGTCGTTGAAATCAGACAATGTTGAATTTGTGTAGTATTGTGGAGGCCATTTTGAAAATGGCGACAGGTAGAAATTTTTCGATGTCAGGAATCAATTCGGGATATCATAATCTACCTACATATGAAATGTCGTTGAAATCGGACAATGTTGAATTTGTGCAGTATTGTGGTGGCCATTTTGAAAATGGCGACCGGTAGAAATTTTTCAATGTCAGGAATCAATTCAGGACATCATTATCTACCCACATATCAAATTTTGATGATATTGGACAATGTTGAATTTTTACCGCCCATTTTTTATGCCGTGTTTTGGCAGCCATTTTGAAAATGGCAGACATCCTGAAAATTTTGAAAACACAGAATTGCTCCTCAGATGGTGACCTATCAATATGTCAAAATTTAGGTCTCTATTATTAACCATTTAGAAGTTATCAACATTAATGTATGAAATTTCAACTTTCCCATAGGATTCTATAGTAAACCTCACCCCCTTTGAACCCACCAAAATATGACTTAAACCCTCTTTACCCCAAAACTGAAAATTTAGATCCAACTAGAAACATATCTATAACTCCATTAAGTTTTATTTAATTCTGTCCAGTAGTTCCTGAGATCTGCCGTGGACACGTTCATGTCGCAAAGAAAGAAAGGAGAATAATAATAATAAGAAGAAATGGAGCATAAAAGACTTAAATATAAATATGTTCTCATTTCATTTTATCTCGTAGGAATATATATAAACCAAATTTTAAATAAAAACTCAATGTAGGGCATCTCTTTTCATTTAACCTGTAAAAACCTTTCTTGTCTGACACAAAAGCTGGTCTCCAGGAGGTTCGGTTTTCGACTGGATTTACTGTACTACATGTAAATATATACAGTGTTACAGGGTTTGGGGATACTTACTGGCCAGAATTCTTCCTGAACTGGTGTAGATATTTGTACTGGTTCTGCTTCTTTTTCCTGTGATGCTTCTGATTTATCACTTCCCCTTGATCCAGGTCTGTTCTTCTCTTTTTCATCTTGCTGTAAAATACCAGTAAAAATTAGAAACAATCTTAATACATTTTTTGTATTGGTATCATAGATTAAAAAAAGCTTACGAGACCATACAAAATAAATACAGTCAAACCTGCCCATGCGGTCACCTCTATTAAGCAGTCACCTGTATTAAAAGGTCACTTTTTTCTTGTCTTGTCATAGAAAATTTCATATGAATTTATTTTCTTTTAAGAAGTCACCTGTTTTATAAGGTAACTTTTTCTTTGTCCCAAAGAAGACCTCTTAATACAGGTTTGATTATACTTGATAAATTCTACTGACAGACAGATGGAAAATATAAACTGTGTAATATTTTAACCCACCACTTTGTGTAGCAGGATATCAAAATTATAAAATCTATTAATTAGGAAAATTGATGATTAAATGTTTTTCAATTCTGTAAAATTGATTTAAACATTACAAATATATTGTACAAGAATAACAAGATAGATATATAATGTAGTGCACATAACACGTTTTTGGAATAACCTTAATCAGGTATGCTCATAGTCAAAAGATTACAAAGCCTAACAATTTAGAAGACTTTGGTAGCAAGAAAACAAAAGTACCTAAACATTAGAGCTAAATGATTCCAGACAATAGAGATGTAAAACTAGAGGCTCCCAAGAGGTGAGCACACTAACCATTACACCACCGATGTGGTTACTAAACTTCTGTAAATTCTCCAAATTACAAAGTGGAATAATACCTTCACAGAAAATTAAGCTTAGATAATGTTAACTAGAGGCTCACCTGGTTTTCAATTTGACATCTAAAGTTGATAGAAAATGGGGGTGTTACACATAATTATGAAAGTGGGCCACCCAAAGATCATTTCAACTCAAATTTCTGAGCAAAAGATTTTGATGTGATTTTTATCTCATAATATTCCTAAACGGAATAAACTGGCTGAAAAAATCTCACAGAAAAACCCAGAATATATGTTAAACTACTCATTGCCATATAGCTGCAGTTAAAATTTGAGTTCATTTTGATTTGTAATAAAGCAGATATTGACAACTAAAGAAATTTCTATTTTTAGTAACAGCAGCCATTTTGAATGGAGGGCGGGGCTGTCGGACACAATATTGAAAGGGGACCACCCAATGACCATCCCAGCCAAATTTGCTTTAATTTGGTTCGCGGTTTCAGAGGAGAAGATTTAAATGTGATCTTTTATCAAAATATGTCTAATTTGTATAATCAGTATAAATCGGTTGAAAGAAAAAATTCACAGAAAAACCCAGAATATATGTTAATCTACTCATTGTCATGTAGCTGCAGTTAAAATTTGAGCTCATTTTGATTTATAATAAAGCAGCAATGGACAATTGAAGAAATTTCTATTTTTAGTAACAGCAGCCATCTTAAATGGAGGGTGGAGCTGTCGGACACAATTTTGAAATGGGACTACCCAAGGACTATCCCTGCAAGGTTTGGTTTAATTTGGTTCAGCGGTTTCAGAGGAAAAGATTTAAATATGATCTTTTATCAAAATATGTCTAATTTGCATAATCGGTATAAATCTGCTGAAAGAAAAATTTCACAGAAAAACCCAGAATATATGTTAAACTACTCCTTGCCATGTAGCTGCAGTTAAAATTTGAGCTCATTTTGACTTATACTAAAGCAGCAATGGACAATTGAAGAAATTTATATTTTTAGTAACAGCAGCCATCTTGAATGGAGGGCGGGGCTGTCGGACACAATTTTGAAAGGGACCCACCCAGGGACCATCCCTGCAGGTTTGGTTTAATTTAGTTCAGCGGTTTCAGAGGAGAAGATTTAAATGTGATCTTTTATCAAAATATGCCTAATTTGCATAATCAGTATATATGTTAAACTACTCCTTGCCATGTAGCTGCAATTAAAATTTGAGCTCATTTTGACTTATACTAAAGCAGCAATCAACAATTAAAATTTCATCCCCCCTTTTTTCTATTTTTAGCTTGGCGGCCATCTTGGTTGGAAGTCGGGATCACCGGACACAATTTTGGAAGGGGGCCATCCAAGGACCATTCCACCAAAGTTTGGTTCAAATTGGCCCAGTGGCCTCAGAGGAGTTGATTAAAATGTGAAAAGTTAACGGACGGACGACGGACGCTCAGTGGTGACAATAGCTCACTTGACCCTTTGGGTCAGGTGAGCTAAAAAGTACATCTCATTTTAATTCTTCATGTGATCTTTGTACTTTTAAACTTTGTTCTAAAAATGTTCTCAAAACTATTGATCATGTGGACTTACAAAATATTAAACTGCAATTATGTTTACCTATTTAATTAAGTTTAAAAAAACAAATCATTACCTTCCTGGCAGGAGATTTAGTTCTCTTTACACTTTTGACTCTTTCTTTTTCATCTGCCTTTATACGATCCTGCTCTTCCTTCCAAGCCTTCAGAGAGTTGGCTCTTACTAGAATATTACTGGCAGATGAAGAAGATCTTTCTTGGCTGCTGGATCTTGATCCTGCTTTTGGGTTCTTAGATCTACCTAAAATAATAATAGAAATTCAATAAAAAAATGTTATTTAATGTTATCAACTTAAATAGTCAAGTGATTGTTGTTTATAACTCCAAATGAGCAATGTTTCACCTATATCATGGTGAGAACAAGCTACTTTTCAATTAGATGATGATGATAATGTCTGCTTTCTACTAGACTAACATGATTTGTTGTCTGCTTTGTACTAGACTAACATGATTTGTTGTCTGCTTTGTACTAGACTAACATGATTTGTTGTCTGCTTTGTACTAGACTAACATGATTTGTTGTCTGCTTTGTTCTAGACTAACATGATTTGTTGTCTGCTTTGTACTAGACTAACATGATTTGTTGTCTGCTTTGTACTAGACTAACATGATTTGTTGTCTGCTTTGTTCTAGACTAACATGATTTGTTGTCTGCTTTGTACTAGACTAACATGATTTGTTGTCTGCTTTGTACTAGACTAACATGATTTGTTGTCTGCTTTGTACTAGACTAACATGATTTGTCGTCTGCTTTGTACTAGACTAACATGATTTGTCGTCTGCTTTGTACTAGACTAACATGATTTGTTGTCTGCTTTGTACTAGACTAACATGATTTGTCGTCTGCTTTGTACTAGACTAACATGATTTGTCGTCTGCTTTGTACTAGACTAACATGATTTGTTGTCTGCTTTGTACTAGACTAACATGATTTGTTGTCTGCTTTGTACTAGACTAACATGATTTGTTGTCTGCTTTGTACTAGACTAACATGATTTGTTGTCTGCTTTGTACTAGACTAACATGATTTGTTGTCTGCTTTGTACTAGACTAACATGATTTGTTGTCTGCTTTGTACTAGACTAACATGATTTGTTGTCTGCTTTGTACTAGACTAACATGATTTGTTGTCTGCTTTGTACTAGACTAACATGATTTGTTGTCTGCTTTGTACTAGACTAACATGATTTGTCGTCTGCTTTGTACTAGACTAACATGATTTGTTGTCTGCTTTGTACTAGACTAACATGATTTGTTGTCTGCTTTGTACTAGACTAACATGATTTGTTGGATTTTTATAGTGCTAGCTCATGTCAATCCACTCTGACATACCGTAAATTGGGATATTTTGGTGGTTTTCTGTCAAAATGTGGATGTTTAATTTTGGTGTGTTTAAATTTTGGTGCTTTCCAAAAGATGATTGTTTTATTTTGGTGCTTTTCAAATGGTCAGAAAAAAATAAATGCTTGTGACCAATGTTTTTTTTATATCGTAGATCAAAAACTTGAAGTTAAATACCACCGGTATCTCACCGGAAGTTTGTTTAAAAAAGTAACTAAGACATTGGATATGGGCGAAATACAAATATTTTTTCCGGATGGCATTATCTGTGGATGAAAATTAATAAATAGTGATAAAATATTTATTAGCTAAGATGATAAGATGAACTTTAAAACAACATAAAACTAAAATTCACAATTACACTAAGTCTGTGGACAGAATGTTATCAAACCACTGATCCGTAATGGTCTACCTAGGCTACATTAATTAACGTTTGTCAATAGGTGTTTTTACAACAGGTGTGAAATCGTAACAATTTATTTGACTGACGACTGCCGGTATACTAATCATACAATAAAAATGTCAATGATTAAGACCCTAGAGCTAAATTGACAAATAACATTTAGTTTCTTGTGAAAATTATTATACACATATTGTTAAATTATAAGCTTTATTTATGTCTGGAGTAGATCTGCTTTAAGTCATTATAACTGAAACATAAATACTTGAGTGTTGAATACTATTGATAATTTTAAGATTGATTAGTTTGAGTAAGATCAATATCGTACTAGAACTTTTATAAAATATTAGCAGACATTATTTTTTGGCATATTTAATTTTGGCACTTTCAAGAGAGGCACCAAATAAACCAAAATAAAACTACGACCAAAATATCCCAATTTACGGTATTATTCTGACTCAACTAGTCTTTGTTCTTACTCATGAAAGCTGCAAGTTTAGCAGAGAAGCAGCAAATAGTCATTGGTTTCCCCCGACTGGGAATTGAACCCACTTTGATCTATTGCAAACCATGACACTACCGACGTAATTCAATAAATCTGGAAGTAACTATATAACAATTTAAATAACCAAAGCAACCACTTTTTTATTTCTATTTTCCAATCCTAGACATTTTCACCATAGAAGATGCTATATATTACTCACTCATCTACCCTAATACTACTGAAATACAGTGAAACCTGTTTAAACACAACTTTAAATCAAGTTCCAATGTAGAACATCTTTGTTAATTTAACCTGTATAAACCAAACACCTGTCTATTCCAAACACAAAATCTGGTCCCAAGCAAGGAGGTTTGGTTTAGACAGGTTTCACTATATGTGATAATCAAGGGACAAAACAAACTTACTAGGTGATTTTCCCCCCTTTGATGCCTTATCCTCTAACTTGGCAGCCTCCTTCTCATCACTCCTCATTTTATCCAGTTCTTTAGACAGTAACTTAGCCTGATATTTAGCTTCTTCCTCTTTTGTCCAGTCTGCTATAGATTCTTCAACATACTCCTTGTAATTTCTAGAAAGTTCAAAGACATTATATCAAGTGTTTTAATAAATGTAACATTTCTAACTAACGACTATGATACATGGTACTTATTATCAGTAATTTGAACATTTTACCTTTGATCTCGACGAGTGATACTTTCATTATCAATGAAGTGACTCTTATTTTGAAAATTATCTGTCAATGTGACGTCAACCACATTATGACATTATCAATAAAAACAATAATGCTCATAATCCACATGATTTTGTAATGGGGGAACATTATTTATTTATCTCCCATAACTAGGTTAGGTAAGGGAGATAATAAAATATCCACATTATTTCAAAATATATATTCAAATTTTCTTGAATTAAACCATGAAGAGAAATTAACAAAAATACTCAACCCGTCAACACCCGAACAAATTAGGACTGTTACATTTTTCATAAGACAGTCATTAGAACAGAGAGAGGGAGACTCATCACAGTCATAATAGCAGTTCATGTTATTGTTTTTTTTGTTTTTTTTTTGTAGTCATGTATGCTTGTCTTGTCTGTACACGTATATTATGTAAATTGTAATGCTAAAACTCAAATGGGTTACTTGTGTGCATTAATAAAATTTCAAAAAAACTTGTTCAAGGGAGATTACCATTTACCGTAGTGTTTGAATTATTTAGACCTACCTAAAACCCAAATTACAATGTAACTCTGTATGCCAATCCACATGATTTTGTAATTCCAGGGAGTAAGGATTGTGTAGAACCACCATCATGGAGTGGTCCCTCTTGTTGTAGTAGGTGTCAACAAATGGTAGATAATAAACAGATTCTCTTAATACCTGAAAAAATATATAAACAATATCATAACAAATTTTAGAAAGAAAAATGTGAAAATGTGAACATTATGCCCTCTTAATATTTATGACAGTGTTTTTTAAAATGTCAATTTAGTTTTACTTTGAGTGTAAAAAGAGAGTTTCAAAGTTTTCAAAGCTCAACAATTCCACCAATATCAACAAAACAATAACCTCTCATTTCAAATCACTGAATATGTCATATGGCATTGGAAATCCAAGTCTGGCTTGGGACAGACACAAAAATTTGGCAGGGTTAAATCGATCAATGGAATCTCAACCCTTCCCTCTTTATACAAGCATCTTGAACGGCAATACAAATATAAACATGCCTGTATTTAATTCTTACCTTTATTTCTTTAGCTTTTTCTACCACGCCTATTAACTTTAATCCATATTTTTTAAACTAAACTTCTGTGGGAGTGAATGATTGTTATTTAATACCAACTCAACTCAGCTATATCATGACAAGAACAAGTTAATTTTCAATGAAATGATGATGATGTCCACTTTGTACTAGACCAACACACTTAGTTGGATTTTTATAGTGCTAGCTCAATGAAACAACAGTCCACGGATAGACATGCCGCCTCACTCAGACACATTATCCTGATTCCGAGCCAACCAGTCTTTTTTTGGCTTTTTCTCCTTAATGCTGCAAGCTTAGCAGAAGTAAAAAATTCCAATTCTTTACTTTGAACCGATCTGGGCTTGAACCCACGATCTACCACACTGGAGGTGAGCACACTAACCATTACACCACTGATGAACCCACGATCTACCACACTGGAGGTGAGCACACTAACCATTACACCACCGATGAACCCACGATCTACCACACTGGAGGTGAGCACACTAACCATTACACCACTGATGAACCTACGATCTACCACACTGGAGGTGAGCACACTAACCATTACACCACTGATGAACCCATGATCTACCACACTGGAGGTGAGCGCACTAACCATTACACCATTGATGAACCTACGATCTACCACACTGGAGGTGAGCACACTAACCATTACACCACTGATGAACCCACGATCTACCACACTGGAGGTGAGCACACTAAACCATTACACCACTGATGAACCCACGATCTACCACACTGGAGGTGAGCACACTAACCATTACACCACCGATGAACCTACGATCTACCACACTGGAGGTGAGCACACTAACCATTACACCATTGATGAACCCCCGATCTACCACACTGGAGGTGAGCACACTAACCATTACACCACTGATGAACCCACGATCTACCACACTGGAGGTGAGCACACTAACCATTACACCATTGATGAACCTACGATCTACCACACTGGAGGTGAGCACACTAACCATTACACCACTGATGAACCCATGATCTACCACACTGGAGGTGAGCACACTAACCATTACACCACTGATGAACCCACGATCTACCACACTGGAGGTGAGCACACTAACCATTACACCATTGATGAACCCCCGATCTACCACACTGGAGGTGAGCACACTAACCATTACACCACTGATGAACCCATGATCTACCACACTGGAGGTGAGCACACTAACCATTACACCATTGATGAACCCCCGATCTACCACACTGGAGGTGAGCACACTAACCATTACACCACTGATGAACCCACGATCTACCACACTGGAGGTGAGCACACTAACCATTACACCATTGATGAACCTACGATCTACCACACTGGAGGTGAGCACACTAACCATTACACCATTGATGAACCCATGATCTACCACACTGGAGGTGAGCACACTAACCATTACACCATTGATGAACCTACGATCTACCACACTGGAGGTGAGCACACTAACCATTACACCACTGATGAACCTACGATCTACCACACTGGAGGTGAGCACACTAACCATTACACCACTGATGAACCCATGATCTACCACACTGGAGGTGAGCGCACTAACCATTACACCACTGATGAACCCACAATCTACTACACTTGAGGTGAGCACACTAACCATTACACCACTGATGAACCCACGATCTACCACACTTGAGGTGAGCACACTAACCATTACACCACTGATGAACCCACGATCTACCACACTAACCATTACACCACTGATGAACCCACGATCTACCACACTAACCATTACACCACTGATGAACCCACGATCTACCACACTGGAGGTGAGCACACTAACCATTACACCACTGATGAACCCACGATCTACCAAACTGGAGGTGAGCACACTAACCATTACACCACTGATGAACCTACGATCTACCACACTGGAGGTGAGCACACTAACCATTACACCACTGATGAACCCACGATCTACCACACTGGAGGTGAGCACACTAACCATTACATCACTGATGAACCCACGATCTACCACACTGGAGGTGAGCACACTAACCATTACACCATTGATGAACCCCCGATCTACCACACTGGAGGTGAGCACACTAACCATTACACCACTGATGAACCCACGATCTACCACACTGGAGGTGAGCACACTAACCATTACACCACTGATGAACCCACGATCTACCACACTGGAGGTGAGCACACTAACCATTACACCACTGATGAACCCCCGATCTACCACACTGGAGGTGAGCACACTAACCATTACACCACTGATGAACCCACGATCTACCACACTGGAGGTGAGCACACTAACCATTACACCACTGATGAACCAATGATCTACCACACTGGAGGTGAGCACACTAACCATTACACCACTGATGAACCTACGATCTACCACACTGGAGGTGAGCACACTAACCATTACACCACTGATGAACCCACGATCTACCACACTGGAGGTGAGCACACTAACCATTACACCATTGATGAACCCCCGATCTACCACACTGGAGGTGAGCACACTAACCATTACACCACTGATGAACCCACGATCTACCACACTGGAGGTGAGCACACTAACCATTACACCACTGATGAACCAATGATCTACCACACTGGAGGTGAGCACACTAACCATTACACCACTGATGAACCTACGATCTACCACACTGGAGGTGAGCACACTAACCATTACACCACTGATGAACCCACGATCTACCACACTGGAGGTGAGCACACTAACCATTACACCACTGATGAACCCACGATCTACCACACTGGAGGTGAGCACACTAACCATTACACCATTGATGAACCTACGATCTACCACACTGGAGGTGAGCACACTAACCATTACACCACCGATGTGGTTACTAAACTCCTGTAAATTCTCCAAATTACAAAGTGGAATAATACCTTCACAGAAAATTAAGTTTAGATAATGTTAAAAATTGGTGAGTGATGAGAGACATGCAATAACATTGTTTTTTTTATTATCAGCATAACAAATTATTAACCTGCAGTAAAGTGTGTTTCTCATAATGTTCAGCAAAGCACCATTGATCTAATCTACGTTTCTGAGCATCAACAATTTCATGTAAGCTATCTTCTGGGCTTTTCTCTGGTTCTTCTTCAATGAACTCAGTATCATTCTCTAGTTCTACATGACGGATAGGCTTTCCTGCCCGATCCTTCTCAAAATGTACAACTGTCGAAAAAACATCAGAAACAAAATATAAAATATGAAAATTAATCACTATTAGAGACAAGCTGAACAATGAAATAAATATGGAATGACAAATGGAACTAAATTTATCTTATAAATGTAGAATACATAATGAAACACTATTAGTTTTATTCTGTATACAACATTGTAAATGTTATTTGTTTATTGTATGGTACAATAACATGTACTTATTTTTTATTTGTCCATTCCTTACCATTTTCCATTGAAAATCAAATAATGTACTCCATCACAAGGTAAATGGTCCATGCTTTATATTCTCCCTTATATGGTTGCCATCTTTGTGTCTAATGGGAACATAAGTTGTTTACCTCACTTTGCTCATTTTGCCTCTACATTTTCAATAATAACTTTCTGTCTGTTTTTGAGTTGAATATGACAATGTTGTCTTACATCGTCTGCTAATCTTTCAGCTTCCATTTACCTATTGGTTGACATTAAGAAGAATTCCAAGAACATTTGACCAAATGCCCCCAAGTTTAACTTTCAGTATAGCCAATAACCAAACACATCATGTCACTGTGGAATTATAGAAAACTTTCTCAGATGCAATTTATTTTGATGCAACACAGTAAGTAGCTTTAATTTCCTACAGCTTCAACAGATTTGAAACTCAGTGACACAGTTTAAATATAAGTACCTGAATTACTCCTGGATCTAATTCTTTTTGGTTCCGGTGTACTTGACCTTGAGGAAAGTTGGAGAATTTCCTTCCTACTTCCACTGTCGGCTGATCCTGGACATGACCCATCACTACTATTTGGCAGGTCTACATCACTCTTCCTATGGACCAATCCCATCTCTTCAAGGGATGTAGGTGAAGCAGCTCCTGTAATTAGCCACAGAAATGAAGTAAGATTTCAACAGAATATAATACTCACAAGAAATGAAGGGCAAAAGTCATAAATTGCCAAGAAGACAAATGTTTTTATTTCATATGTAAATTTGCATTCTGAAATATCAATGCTTCATAAACTTAACTGTAATAAATGAAATAAAACAAAAATTAGAACAATAATACAATTAAGTCAAAACTTATTCCTAAAAAAAGAGGAAATCCACTGATAGAGAAAAACACTTTCATCTCTGCACTGTATAATAATATCTGTGTCACATGATCAACTTTTACTTATATGAAAGGGGCAGTAAAGCAAAAAAAAAAAAGATTCTTTTAACTGAAATAATACAAATAGCTATAACATATTTTAAAACAAGATTAATGTCTTAAATAAGAAGTCTAGATTGACATGAAATAATATATAATAGAAAGAAAAAAACCAACTACCACTGGCATATATATTTTCTATCATAATTCATAACTACTGGTAATCATACCATGTTTTAAAAAATAATAAAATACCCAAAAAATCTGCTAGTCTATTTATCATCATAAACATGCTTATTTAAACTATGACTAACACTGTAACACAAGTTTATATAATATAATAGCACTACTAATTTTAGCTTTATAGCTGGAATATTAAACATATCTATATTTGTGGTACCCCTATATTTGTACCCCATACAAGGTATATGAAATTATCAATAAAATGGACATAGTTATTTCACTTATTTCCTTTATTAAAATTTGCTACGTGTTATAACTTTTACATTTAGTTGTGTTTTCAAGAAATGAAAAAAAAAACAACTGCAAATTCTAAAAAAAACAATTATACAGTGAAACTTCTCTAAACCAAAACTTGAATAAACTGGAAGCATGTATAAACCTGACAATTTTCAATTCCATCCTCCATATAGTATCGGAGAAGAAGATCTTTGAAATTTCAGCCAATCAGAAGCTATTATGGCCACTGGCAGCCATATTGGATAACCGATCGGAACAAAAAGTAACAACAATTGATCAGAACCTTGTCAGGAACATTTCTGCCAGGATTGGTTCCAATCCATCCAGTGGTTCTTGAGAAGAAGTTTGATTTACATATTTCCCATAGGCTCGCTATGTTAAATTATGTCCCCCGCTGGTGGCCATCTTGGATTTTCAATCGGTCCAAAAAGTAACAACACTTGGTTAGCAGCTTGCAATGATCATTCATGACAATTTTCAATTCCATCTTCCATGTAGTATCGGAGAAGAAGATCATTAAAAATTTCAGCCAATCAGAAGCTTTTATGGCCCCTGGCAGCCATGTTGGATAACTCATCGTAACAAACACTTGGTTAGATCATGCAAATGAACATTCCTGCCACATTTGGTCCCATTTGCTTCAGTGGTTCTCCAGAAGAAGATTGAAATGTTTACGAAACGAACGACGAATGCCAAGTGATGGCAATAACTCACATGACCATTCGGGTCAGGTGAGCTAAAGTCGCATTAATGAAAGTGTCCTAAATTGCGATATGTCCTAAAATTTATCCTAAAGTTAGGACACCAAAATAGGTGTCCTAAGAGTGTTTTTGGATAAATTCGGGCTTCTTTTTCTGCTCATTTTGGTACAGAAGTACATAATGTATTACACGGAACAGCTAAGTACAAAATAATGAACAGACAAAGTTTTACTTTCAATTTATAAAAAAAATCTGCACGTTTTTATCCTTTAACCCTTTTGAATAACTCAGATGATGTGACACGTTGACATCTTGAAAACAGCTCACTTGGCTAAAAGTTTAAATTAAAGTACACGTATTGATTAAAATTTACCATCACTTTCATTGATATTATTTTATTAAATTATTATCTGATTTTATTAGGTTTATATACATTTCTTATCTAAAAAGCACAATTAAATCAATGTGATATATAAATAAAATAAAATTTACTCTTATTATTTTATTTTTTATGTGAACTTTTGCGTAAGACATTAATGTTTGTAGCATCTATATTTATATTATTCTTTCTTTACACAAATCATTTCATATTTACGATTATGTCTAGGATCATCCTAAACGAAGATAGTGCTAAGACAGCTTTGCTATACAGTCTCAGACATGTCCTAGGATAGTCCTATCAGTGTCCTAAAATATGTCATAGGACATGTCTTAGGATACTTTCATTAACACGGCCCCAGACGTTGCTTTCTAGAAATTTATCTTCGGGATTCTACTGGCACAATATTTCAAAGTATCTGTCTTTAATAAAACACACAAAGCGTCCGTTATTATTATTAAACACACAAATATGTGAACTTTATTAATACGGTATTTTGAGTTTTGGCACATACGTACTATAGTTGTGTGATTCAATAAAAAACTAGAGGCTCCCAGGAGCCTGTAATCGCTCACCTGGTTTTCAATTTGACATCTAAAGTTAATAGAAAATGGGGGTGTTACACATAATTTTGAAAGTGGGCCACCCAAAGATCATTTCAACTCAAATTTCTGAGCAAAAGATTTTGATGTGATTTTTTTCTCATAATATTCCTAAACGGAATAAACTGGCTGAAAAAATCTCACAGAAAAACCCAGAATATATGTTAAACTACTCATTGCCATATAGCTGCAGTTAAAATTTGAGTTCATTTTGATTTGTAATAAAGTGGAAATTGACAACTAAAGAAATTTCTATTTTTAGTAACAGCAGCCATCTTGAATGGAGGGCGGGGCTGTTGGACACAATTGAAAGGGGACCACCCAAGGACCATCCCAGCCAAATTTGCTTTAATTTGGTTCAGCGGTTTCAGAGGAGAAGATTTAAATGTGGTCTTTTATCAAAATATGTCTAATTTGTATAATCAGTATAAATCGGTTGAAAGAAAAAATTCACAGAAAAACCCAGAATATATGTTAATCTACTCATTGTCATGTAGCTGCAGTTAAAATTTGAGCTCATTTTGATTTATAATAAAGCAGCAATGGACAATTGAAGAAATTTCTATTTTTAGTAACAGCAGCCATCTTGAATGGAGGGTGGAGCTGTCGGACACAATATTGAAATGGGACTACCCAAGGACTATACCTGCCAGGTTTGGTTTAATTTGGTTCAGCGGTTTCAGAGGAAAAGATTTAAATGTGATCTTTTATCAAAATATGCCTAATTTGCATAATCGGTATAAATCGGCTGAAAGAAAAATTTCACAGAAAAACCCAGAATATATGTTAAACTACTCCTTGCCATGTAGCTGCAGTTAAAATTTGAGCTCATTTTGACTTATACTAAAGCAGCAATGGACAATTGAAGAAATTTCTATTTTTAGTAACAGCAGCCATCTTGAATGGAGGGCGGGGCTGTCAGACACAATATTGAAAGGGGACCACCCAAGGACCATCCCAGCCAAATTTGTTTTAATTTGGTTCAGCGGTTTCAGAGGAGAAGATTTAAATGTGATCTTTTATCAAAATATGTCTAATTTGTATAATCAGTATAAATCGGTTGAAAGAAAAAATTCACAGAAAAACCCAGAATATATGTTAATCTACTCATTGTCATGTAGCTGCAGTTAAAATTTGAGCTCATTTTGATTTATAATAAAGCAGCAATGGACAATTGAAGAAATTTCTATTTTTAGTAACAGCAGCCATCTTGAATGAAGGGTGGAGCTGTCGGACACAATATTGAAATGGGACTACCCAAGGACTATACCTGCCAGGTTTGGTTTAATTTGGTTCAGCGGTTTCAGAGGAAAAGATTTAAATGTGATCTTTTATCAAAATATGCCTAATTTGCATAATCGGTATAAATCGGCTGAAAGAAAAATTTCACAGAAAAACCCAGAATATATGTTAAACTACTCCTTGCCATGTAGCTGCAGTTAAAATTTGAGCTCATTTTGACTTATACTAAAGCAGCAATGGACAATTGAAGAAATTTTTATTTTTAGTAACAGCAGCCATCTTGAATGGAGGGCGGGGCTGTCAGACACAATATTGAAAGGGGACCACCCAAGGACCATCCCAGCCAAATTTGTTTTAATTTGGTTCAGCGGTTTCAGAGGAGAAGATTTAAATGTGATCTTTTATCAAAATATGTCTAATTTGTATAATCAGTATAAATCGGTTGAAAGAAAAAATTCACAGAAAAACCCAGAATATATGTTAATCTACTCATTGTCATGTAGCTGCAGTTAAAATTTGAGCTCATTTTGATTGATAATAAAGCAGCAATGGACAATTGAAGAAATTTCTATTTTTAGTAACAGCAGCCATCTTGAATGAAGGGTGGAGCTGTCGGACACAATATTGAAATGGGACTACCCAAGGACTATCCCTGCCAGGTTTGGTTTAATTTGGTTCAGCGGTTTCAGAGGAAAAGATTTAAATGTGATCTTTTATCAAAATATGCCTAATTTGCATAATCGGTATAAATCGGCTGAAAGAAAAATTTCACAGAAAAACCCAGAATATATGTTAAACTACTCCTTGCCATGTAGCTGCAGTTAAAATTTGAGCTCATTTTGACTTATACTAAAGCAGCAATGGACAATTGAAGAAATTTCTATTTTTAGTAACAGCAGCCATCTTGAATGGAGGGTGGGGCTGTCGGACACAATTTTGAAAGGGACTCACCCAGGGACCATCCCTGCCAGGTTTGGTTTAATTTGGTTCAGCGGTTTCAGAGGAGAAGATTTAAATGTGATCTTTTATCAAAATATGCCTAATTTGCATAATCAGTATATATCGGCTGAAAGAAAAATTTCACAGAAAAACCCAGAATATATTTTAAACTACTCCTTGCCATGTAGCTGCAGTTAAAATTTGAGCTCATTTTGACTTATACTAAAGCAGCAATCAACAATCAAAATTTCATCCCCCCTTTTTTCTATTTTTAGCTTGGTGGCCATCTTGGTTGGAAGTCGGGATCACCGGACATCATTTTGGAAGGGGGCCATCCAAGGACCATTCCACCAAAGTTTGGTTCAAATTGGCCCAGTGGCTTCAGAGGAGTTGATCAAAATGTGAAAAGTTTACGGACGGACGGACGGACGACGGATGACGGACGCTCAGTGGTGACAATAGCTCACATGACCCTTTGGGTCAGGCGAGCTAAAAATAGTGATTCAATGACATTTACATTTTTTTTATTTACCTTTCTTTTTATTTATTATTACTATTTTCATTAATATATCTTTCTTTCGTTGAGAATTATTTAAAAATTAAGATAATAGTTTCAAATTAGTTGACACACACGCCACTTAGAGCACGTCATTATTGCAGATATCATGAAAAGCTTGATGCTGATTGGAGGAAATAACTGGAAAATTCTTAATATAAATGTCAGTTTTTCTTAATATAAAAAAAAAAATCTTAATATAATTGCCAATTTTTCTTAATATAGAAAAAAAAAATCTTAATATAATTAACTTTTCTTAATATACCGGTAAAAAAAAATTCTTAATTTAACTTGCTCATTCTCAATTTAAAAAAAAAATCTTTTTTTTAATCTAACGAGGTTTTTCTTAATTATTAAGAATTGGAGTAGGAAATTAAGAAAAACATTCTTCTAGTGGAACTAATCATGCATGTACAATCATGCATATACAGACTAAATAAATACATCAAGCCAAACAGGAGGCAGTTACGTTTAGGTTTCCTCTTTTGAGCGAGAGGGTCGTTTTTTAGCAGCAACAGTGTTATCTGCATGCTGATGTGGAGGTACTGGTCACACATTGGGTGTGACATCAGAGGAGGTGCCAGAAATAGAATAATCTATTAAGTCAGAATCAATCCCTGTTAAAAATATAAAAATGATTCGTACTTATGAAATTAACATATAATTGACATCGGGACTTGTTACATTGCTGAAATAAACATTATAATGACTGAAAGAAATAGACAAGGTAGTAACCAGTTAAAATACTAATTTGAGGCAAAAGTGCTAAAATTGCTGGAATCATAGTATTTTTCATTTTTAAAACTTGAATACAAGGTAATCATATATTCTTTAAATATTAATAAAACTGCTATTTGATTCAGACAAAAAAAAATAGAAGATATCATGTCATTTATAACTTATATTCACTCTTAAGTTTTTGAGAAGAAGACATATACAGTAACATTTTCCTATTTTGTCTTGTTTAACTTTTTCCTGCAGTGGTGACCACCTTTAATTTCTGACCAACATAATCTTTATAACACATGATCATTCACACCAAATTAAATTTCAAACCACAAAGTGGTTTCTGAACAAAAAGAGTTTTCAACCTTGGCCAATCAGATAGTGTTTCCAGCTATGTTGAATTTCATATCAACACCAATATCAAATTTGCCACCATAGTTATTCACCTGCTGAAAGTGATATTCATCGGGTGACGTCATGACGTTTCGCACGATATTGCGTCCAGTGAAAAATGGTGTCAATGTCTTGATAGAAAAGTCCAGGATTTCAGTGTTGTAAAGCAAAATTCAAATATGCGTATAAAGCCTAAAACAACGCGCTTCTGTCTGGCTATTATTCCTAAGTTCCTGTTCATTTATTCTGATTATTTCAGTGTTCAAAGTTGTACTCTTATGCTAATATTTTGCTGTCCGACGTAACAGTTTGAAGTTCAGAAAATTGTCTTTTCGTTGGTTTCTCGGTAAACTTGACTCCGAAATGCGTGAAATCGGACAAGACAAATCCAGTCTCGACATCTGTCTGAACTCATAAACAGATAAGACAACCCTCATTATGCAAGTATTTAAACAAAAACAGACACATATAAATATTATTTCTTTTTTACTACAAGAAAGTACCCATAAAACAGATAACATCTATAGGTAAAATGCTAAAATCGAGTTTTCCTTTTTGCGACAGTGACCAAATTGCTATGTCTAGGCACAATGTCCAAACATCGCTTTTTAAATTTTTTCGATGAGATGCCGCTATTTGAGTAGACACTATAAATAAAATACAAAACAGAAATAACAAACTATATATTATGGATGAAAGTTCCCATACCTGGCTAAAATATACATGTAGAATGTGCAAGGTTTGCTTGTTCATTAGTTTTTTTACCCGACTTTTCCATGTCTAGCCAAAATGTCCAATATGGCAAAAACGTTACACTTTTTTTTTATATCATTGCCATTTGCATAACGTCAGCAAGTTAACTTGTTACGCTGCACGACGCAATATCGTGCGAAACGTCCATACAAAAAATGTAAGTCTTATAGTATATGTAATAAAACAATTACAAACTTTTGTATCAGTGAATATAAGTTTTTATTGACCTGCAAAACCAATATTGACCTCAGCCTTCGGCTTCGGTCAATATAATTTTACAGGTCAATAAAAACTCATATTCACTTCTACAAAAGTTTGTAAATGTATAATATCAGTCAGTATATTTAAGCTAAATTGATGAAGGGATTTAAAAATAATCTCTTTACAATTGTGCTAAAATAATGACAAAGTTGTATTAAAATTTTAATGAATCATTAAGTAGTCAACTATCCATTCAAATTCAAATCTAATTAAAATCAGATTTTTGTTGTATCTTTTCCAATATTTTGGGGCAATACACTAACATCTAACAACATCTAATTTGGGGTCGTGTCAAGTAACCATTCATTCATCTTTGACCATCCAATCATATACAAGACAGTTAAATATATTGACAAATCGGATAATAACTCTCAGTGTGCGGTTGATTTTAATACCACAAGATTTGGTAGGCTCATAGCCGACTGGTCAGTTGAAAATATGAGCATATATTTACCCTATACAGGATGTCGTTAGATATTAGTGTATAGCCAAAAACTAAAAACTAAAAAAGATACAACAAACATCTAATTTTAGATTGATCAAATTACATCACTTTATCATTAACAGATCATTAAAATTGTCATTAACATTGACTCAACACTTTACTGATATATGTATCCCATAGTTCCACATTGTCATTAACATTGACTCAACACTTTACTGATAATGTATCCCATAGTTCCACATTGTCATTAACATTGACTCAACACTTTACTGATATATGTATCCCATAGTTCCACATTGTCATTAACATTGACTCAACACTTTACTGATATATGTATCCCATAGTTCCACATTGTCATTAACATTGACTCAACACTTTACTGATATATGTATCCCATAGTTCCACATTGTCATTAACATTGACTCAACACTTTACTGATATATGTATCCCATAGTTCCACATTGTCATTAACATTGATTCAACACTTTACTGATATATGTATCCCATAGTTCCACATTGTCATTAACATTGACTCAACACTTTACTGATATATGTATCCCATAGTTCCACATTGTCATTAACATTGACTCAACACTTTACTGATATATGTATCCCATGTTCCACATTTTCATTAATGAAGGTTCAAATCAATCTGTTAATTACTGATTACAGTAACAAAATGTGAATAACAACAATGATATTTTATTACACATGAAGGGAGGCATCCACGTGAGTTTGTGATTGAGTGAAAATGAATACACACAACAAAACATAGCTAGCTGTATTAAATCAAAAACTCCACTTTACTATCAATATTCTTCAATTTGTATTCCACGACAGTGATTGTTCATTTCAATAACTGGTACCATTTAAATATACAATCAATCTTTTAAGACAGGTGACCTCTTGAAAGGGGTACGATCTTCAATTCATATCAAATTTTCTATGACAAGAAAAAAGTAACCTTTTAATACTGAAGACTGCTTAATAAAGGTGATCGCATGGACAGATTCAACTGTATTTTTTAATAAGGTAGATTTTTTTTATTTAATATTGACACTGATCAATGCATGTAATCTTGTCAAAGTCAGCTTGGCTTATTAATAACCTTGATTTGTAATATTATGTACATTAATTAATAAAATTAAGAATAGTTTCAATAGCATTGATTAAATTTGAAAAGGAAATTTTCCAAAATTGTATAACCATTGTAAAATCAAAAAAAAAAATATTCCTTGTTGCTTTCTTTCACCATAACTGCACTTTTAAACAAAGAGCATTAAATTTCGATCAAATCACACAGCAAATGTAACCATCACCAGTGAATTCACTATAGAGTAGGATGTCAATTACACAGCAAATGTAACCATCACCAGTGAATTCACTATAGAGTAGGATGTCAATTACACAGCAAATGTAACCATCACCAGTGAATTCACTATAGAGTAGGATGTCAATTACACAGCAAATGTAACTATCACCAGTGAATTCACTATAGAGTAGGATGTCAATTACACAGCAAATGTAACCATCACCAGTGAATTCACTATAGAGTAGGATGTCAATTACACAGCAAATGTAACCATCACCAGTGAATTCACTATAGAGTAGGATGTCAATTACACAGCAAATGTAACCATCACCAGTGAATTTACTATAGAGTAGGATGTCAATTACACAGCAAATGTAACCATCACCAGTGAATTCACTATAGAGTAGGATGTCAATTACACAGCAAATGTAACTATCACCAGTGAATTCACTATAGAGTAGGATGTCACACAGCAAATGTAACCATCACCAGTGAATTCACTATAGAGTAGGATGTCAATTACACAGCAAATGTAACCATCACCAGTGAATTCACTATAGAGTAGGATGTCACACAGCAAATGTAACCATCACCAGTGAATTCACTATAGAGTAGGATGTCAATTGCACAGCAAATGTAACCATCACCAGTGAATTCACTATAGAGTAGGATGTCAATTACACAGCAAATGTAACCATCACCAGTGAATTCACTATAGAGTAGGATGTCAATTACACAGCAAATGTAACCATCACCAGTGAATTCACTATAGAGTAGGATGTCAATTACACAGCAAATGTAACCATCACTAGTGAATTCACTATAGAGTAGGATGTCAATTACACAGCAAATGTAACCATCACCAGTGAATTCACAATAGAGTAGGATGTCAATTACACAGCAAATGTAAACATCACCAGTGAATTCACTATAGAGTAGGATGTCAATTACACAGCAAATGTAACCATCACCAGTGAATTCACTATAGAGTAGGATGTCAATTACACAGCAAATGTAACCATCACCAGTGAATTCACAATAGAGTAGGATGTCAATTACACAGCAAATGTAAACATCACCAGTGAATTCACTATAGAGTAGGATGTCAATTACACAGCAAATGTAACCATCACCAGTGAATTCACAATAGAGTAGGATGTCAATTACACAGCAAATGTAACCATCACCAGTGAATTCACAATAGAGTAGGATGTCAATTACACAGCAAATGTAAACATCACCAGTGAATTCACTATAGAGTAGGATGTCAATTACACAGCAAATGTAACCATCACCAGTGAATTCACTATAGAGTAGGATGTCAATTACACAGCAAATGTAACTATCACCAGTGAATTTACTATAGAGTAGGATGTCAATTACACAGCAAATGTAACTATCACCAGTGAATTCACTATAGAGTAGGATGTCAATTACACAGCAAATGTAACCATCACCAGTGAATTCACTATAGAGTAGGATGTCAATTACACAGCAAATGTAACCATCACCAGTGAATTCACTATAGAGTAGAATGTCAATTACACAGCAAATGTAACCATCACCAGTGAATTCACTATAGAGTAGGATGTCAATTACACAGCAAATGTAACCATCACCAGTGAATTCACAATAGAGTAGGATGTCAATTACACAGCAAATGTAACCATCACCAGTGAATTCACAATAGAGTAGGATGTCAATTACACAGCAAATGTAACCATCACCAGTGAATTCACTATAGAGTAGGATGTCAATTACACAGCAAATGTAACCATCACCAGTGAATTCACTATAGAGTAGAATGTCAATTACACAGCAAATGTAACCATCATCAGTGAATTCACTATAGAGTAGGATGTCAATTACACAGCAAATGTAACCATCACCAGTGAATTCACTATAGAGTAGGATGTCAATTACACAGCAAATGTAACCATCACCAGTGAATTCACAATAGAGTAGGATGTCAATTACACAGCAAATGTAACCATCACCAGTGAATTCACTATAGAGTAGGATGTCAATTACACAGCAAATGTAACCATCACCAGTGAATTCACTATAGAGTAGGATGTCAATTACACAGCAAATGTAACCATCACCAGTGAATTCACTTTAGAGTAGGATGTCAATTACACAGCAAATGTAACCATCACCAGTGAATTCACTATAGAGTAGGATGTCAATTACACAGCAAATGTAACCATCACCAGTGAATTCACTATAGAGTAGGATGTCAATTGCACAGCAAATGTAACCATCACCAGTGAATTCACTTTAGAGTAGAATGTCAATTACACAGCAAATGTAACTATCACCAGTGAATTCACTATAGAGTAGGATGTCAATTACACAGCAAATGTAACCATCACCAGTGAATTCACTATAGAGTAGGATGTCAATTACACAGCAAATGTAACCATCACCAGTGAATACACTATAGAGTAGGATGTCAATTACACAGCAAATGTAAACATCACCAGTGAATTCACTATAGAGTAGGATGTCAATTACACAGCAAATGTAACCATCACCAGTGAATTCACTATAGAGTAGGATGTCACACAGAAAACAGATGCTCGAGTGCTCTGCAGTTTAACAGAACGATATTCCAGAATTTGTTCATATACAGTAGAGTTTGTTTATAATGAAGTACAGGGGACTCTCGATCTTATTTTGTTATAAGTGAAATAATGTAGAATTTTGAAAAATGATGTATTTCAAAAAAATTATTTCAAGTGATGTGGAACTGTTTTGTTTGCTTTGTTTTGTTATTTTGTGACAGATAATAATGTTTTTATTTCGATGATTTTGATGTAATAAAATACTTTCAGCAGATTTTGTTTTGTGACTGTTTTTTTGTAACACCATTCATAATGCAAGCTATGTTGAGGAATAAATTAAAGTGACCTACACTGTTAAAATATGACATTGTTTTTCTGAATAGAGAAAAACAAAAACGAGAATTGTTGAATGCAATTTATTAATTCAGCAGTTAAAATAAAACATTACTTCAACATTATAGCAGGGATGTCATTAGAAGCCAACAACTGGCGAAAATCTCCAGTAACTCTAGCTGTCACCGCCGGTTACTTTTTCTCTTTAAAAAAAAAAATGAGAGAAAATCTAGTATCAGCAAAACAACGTACAGTGTGTGTATCTACTGATCAGCATGTTTACGTTTGCAGATCTTTACAAATAAACATCGTTACATATCCTCTAACCCGAATAATATCAGTCGTTATTTTCCGCTCATTGGATATGAAATAGTAGAGGGAGAGAGACTGAATTATCCGGGTTACATATTCTCGGTTTTTTTCTAATTTCTTTAGGAATATTGCGATGAGTTCCGAATGATGCTTTACAAAATTATAAACGTTTCTCCTATACAGGAGCACCCTTATCAAACACGCTATGGCGGCGCCGAGCAAACAAAGATGTAAACAAGGTTCACTGGACAGCTTTTTCAAAAAGCAAAGAATAGACAGTGATGCAGGTAATTAGAAAAATGTAAAAAAATGTAAAAAAAAATATATGAGAAAAATAGTACAAAAAAATGAAGTTTCAATAATGAAATTAAGTGCCAGGAGAGGCATAGAATGCATGATTTTGCACCATTTATCCCAGAGCTTCTGGAGGCCGCTCAAGGCCTTGAGCGGCCCCCAGATCCCCGCCTATAAAGGGCACCGAGCATCAATTTGCCTGCTACTTTTCAATTTTCTCCTGCTACTTCAAAATCTATTGACATCCCTGTATAGGATCTGATATTTTGTATCAAGATCTGTTACCTTTTTCTTTCAGCTAGCCATACTGATTACTGAATAATCACCACGAGGATGTGTTACCATATTTATGACAATGTTCGGCTTGCAATGTGAAAAACAATGGTAGAATTAAAATTTAAAAGCTGCTTTGGTGTTTAATTAAAGAGTCTATCATCAAAGAAAAAATAAACATCCATTCATTAAAATTTAGATTACGCTTGATTAATTTTCAAAGCAATAAATTAGCGTGTGTGTTATTAATTGACAACTTGTTAATCACATCATTAATACCCATTTTATTGTTTGAATATTTTAAAGAAGTCTTGATTGACATCATTAACAACATCACAGGTG